>CM038215.1:42968848-43568848 GCA_021442155.1 Cymbidium sinense
CATATTCCCTTCCATTTAGAAGGAATGGGTCCCATGCCATCATCCCTGAAGCTCTCAGACTCTGGCCAGACACCTGCACAGTACATTAAAATCATTGGTTAGAATTCTAATCAATAAAAAATAATATAATAATAGACCGTAAACTAAATAACAAAAGGCCAAACAGAATACAAGCAGTGACCGCTAGCTTTGTTGTTGGAATTTGTTGACCAAATCGAAGCCTTATTATACGCACAAATGGTAAACTTTCCAGATACAAGCAGTGACCGCTAGCTTTCAATTTTTTTTTTAAAATTAAATAAATTATTATGCAAATGATGTGCACAGACTTATATATATATATATATATATATATATATATATATATATAACACTCTAATATTTAATATCATATAAAAATATTATTATTATTTATTTTTTTTAAAGTGAAATGTATTTTTAGGCATAAAAAAATATGGGATAAATTATTATATATAAAAAAAATTAAAACTTAGGTATTATATTTTTAAATTTTAATCAATTATAAATTTATTTGGGGATTGTAGTTTTATTCCAAAAATTCTACCCAGGAAATGAAATAATTGACTCTGAAATTCAAACTACTGACGTAAGAAAGGAAGCATTGACCTTTCCACCCAATGAGTGGATGCCGCAATGAACAACGAAACCAAATTAGAATATCATCGTGTCTCATTCTGTATAAGTCATAAATCTCGACGCGTAGAACCTGTAAAATAGTATCCCTTTTTTCTCTGTTTCTTTTAATATAATTTATGAACTAAAAGAGCGGACTTGATAAAATTAAAACTCTAAACAAGTAGAGAGATGAAAGCACGATTGCTAAAGATGATTCATTTCGTACCAGTGTCAAGATTAGCGATGATCACATCTTCTCCAAATCGAGCTTTTCTCCACAGAGATTGCTTCGGTACTGCCGTTTCGCTCAAGGCCGAGGAACTGCCATGATCGAGTTGTGTGAAGCTAGTGTCCTCTGTTTTCAAAAACAGAAACGATTCCTGGAATCTCTGCATAAATTAAATTGAAAATATGATATTAATCCCAATGAAATAAAAAAAAGAATGAATGAACAGAGACAGGGGAATGTGGAAGGAGAAGGAAATTCCTCTCACTTGAGATCTCCATAGCGTCTTCTTCCTCGAGGATTGCTGCGAAGCCATTCAAGCACCTTGTGTAGGAGTAGAAGATTGCATCCTTGGCCTTCTCCTTGCTGCATTAATTCTCAAATAGTTTTACCAAACATTCAAAAAATAATTACAAAAAGAAATTTTAAGAGCATTATATCATAATGTTTCTGTACCTTTGAAAGTATGATTCTAGGAGTTCAAAGTGGGATTCAGTGACGGCTTCATCAGTATGAGCAGAGAGATCTTCGGCGAGGTTGGACTGGGCTCCAAGGTAAACGACGTAGGACTGTAACAAGAAGAAGAACAGAACAGAGGCGAATCACAGATTCAACGTGAAATCTTTGAAAAAGATGAGATCTTTTTAATGGAAAAGTTGAAAACTGCCATAAATGCGAACCTTTTGAGCAGCAAAAGCCGGGCATTGAAGAAAATAGAAGACTGTGATGAGAAGAAATGGTAGAAAACTCATTGTTTTCTGGATCTTCATCTTTATTCCTCTCTCTCTCTCGGTTGAAACGCAGGAGCGTGGCCTTTTTCTCCTCTGTTTATAGAGAGATGAAGGCTCCAAATGGGAAGTTGAATCAATTACGCCAGCGCAGGATATTGACGCAGATAATCATGGGGGAGTGATTTTGAAGACGGTTTTGCGAATAAAATTAAAATTATTTGTATTAATAAAAAAATAATTTATATTTTAAGCCGATATTATCTTTGATATGTCCTTTTTAGACGTCCGAAAATATCGTCTTTAAATTTTAATTTGAAATTGACTTAATTGGTATCGGTTACGGCTACGATCATGTGAGGATAGAGACATACTCAGACACTCGAAATGGACCAAGAAATTGACCAAGATATCCCTGCTTCATTCTGCCCATTCATTTGTGGGTGGGAAATGCGTTGAAGCAAACAGTAGTTCATGATTATTTATTTAGTTATAGTATGATTATTTATTTCGGTATATGAGTTTTTTTAATATAACAGTGAATTGCAAATATCGTCGGCAAATTTAAATGATTGACTGAATTTGAACAAGTAGCAATTTGAATTAGCTAATTAATCGTTGTTTTTTTAAACAGCAAAGAAAGAATGAATTCTTCTATAATACTATTTCTTAAAATGGTGTTACGTGATTTTATCAGAAGAGAATCTTCTCATGGAATTTTATAAGAAAAATATCTAACTTTTCATTGAATGTAGCCCTTAATCTATCAAACAAATCTCAAATGTAGGATAACAAAATGATTTATCTAAATTACTTATAAATTTTATGTTAATCTTATGAAGTGTTGTTAATAATTGATTTGATACGACGACAATATGATATAAACTCGACTAAAGAAAATCTAAACTGGAGTTGGCCTAATCAATTTTTTGATCAAATTTGAGTCTAAAAATCTGACTAATTTAATATTCCAAATAGAGTTTGAATTGACCTGTAAACTTGAATTTGACTTGTGAGATCGATATTGATTTAAATTTGACTAACAAACTTAAATTTAACCCAAAAAATTGACCTAAAATGTATGTCTAATAAGTCGCCGTTATGTTAAGGTCAAGGGTTGAAGGTGGTTAGATTTGGATCAAGATTTTCATCCAATTTTATAATTGATTTGATTTTGATTATACATATTTTAGTCTTGTCAAATTTCAATAGACTCAAATCCAACAAGATACACTTTAGCTTACTTAACCTATTCTTATCTGATCCCATATCAAGGTTCAAAAAATCAAAATAAGTAAGCATTGTTGATATAAATTGGATATGGTAGACGCTAAAATAAATTGTCTATCCCACATAAGATGTTAATATTCAAGTCAACACACAAAATTAATTTGAATTTGATAAAAAAATGTATTTGGTCAACCCATGAAATATTATTGGATGTTTGGGTTATCCTAACTTCTCAAAATAAAAATCTAGTCACATTCAAGTTAGGTTGAAGTTAACCCAAAGAAGAATGATTTAATTATTTGATATATCTTTTAATACAAGACTCATATTAAAATAATCTTTTTTATTTTTATTGAATTTACATATCCAAATTAGGTAATTATATCTAATTTTATTCAATTGATGTTAGCCCAACATGAGTTAATTATTTCTTGTTGATTTGAGTTTTGGTTTGGTTGGGCTAGAGCTCAGCTAAGATTATTTGTCCATTTATTAAACAGCTTGAGTTCAAATCGGTTGTAATTGTGCTAAATTATTTTTGAGTTAAACTCCAACCCAACTTGAGAATTGGGATTGACACCTCAAATCTAAACCATTGCATATTATGATCTTATGTAGGGCTATTGTAACTTTATGTAAAGGAGATTATAGAACTATTATGGAAAAGTAATTTTTTAAAAGATGTTAAAAGTATTACATTTTTTTCTTTTGAAAACATTATATAGCTCTTACTTCTACAATACTCAAATAGATTTAGTTGTAAATAAGCAACTTTTATGATAAAATTTCTAAAATATATCTAAAAAAGAAAAAAAAGAAGAAGAAAAGAAATGACTAAACAAAAAATATAGCAATGATCTACAAAGTCAAGAAGTAAAAAACTATCTTAAGTATAATCTCACTCATTTGGTGAAGATGTGTTATCTGATGGGGGTTGATTATAAATTTATTGATATAAACAACCATAATAATTGAACTAATCTCAAGATACTAGTGGAAAATTTTGTGTTTAATTTTTGTTTATCCAAATAGGAAGAAATAGTAAAAGCATCAATGGCAAGAGTTGGCTACAAAATTGATGAATTTGGTGATAATATCAGTTTCCTTTTTCCAAAAGAACAAGGGTTTAGGGCCAAGGCTTTATAGCAAAGGAAGCGGAGGAGGCTCTTCCTATGAAAATATTTAATAGAAAATTGGCGGAAAGAACTCCCTTATCACATAATGAGTTGGATGTTAAATATAGTCAAAGGGGCAAATTCTTATTATGATGTGAAGGGGCTTAAGATCACCTATGGAATGTCATTTGTGGTTGAGTGGCCAAATTCTTTATTTTAAATATTTATAGTAACCCATATTCATTGTAGAGCTTTATCAATCATGTCTATCCAAGCATATGATGGATTATACATGAATTAATTATATTATGAGTTATTCATATTTTACAAAATCAAATGATCTGCAAAATTTATATTCTTATAATCAAGTCAAGCATTTTGATGAGGCAAATCCAATGAGCTTATGATTTATTAATTCTTATATCATTAAGATACTTAAAACCTTAAAAAATACCTTAATTTTAAAGGGATCACTTTGAACCATCTAAGTAAGAGTTTTGAATTTAGCTATATCTATAAAAAATGTCACTCCAAATATCTATGAATGTCAACCCTCGTTCTTTGTAAAGAGGGATGTAGAATGGGAGAATAAAGAGAGCTTTAGGGCTTAAAAAAAAGTTTAGAGCTCTACCCAACTCCCACAATTAGATCATTGATGCTTAACCTCTTCTATCAGAGCACCATTGCACAACCACCTTACTCTGTTACATGGTCATCATTATTAAAGTGTCATCACTTGAGTGTCATTGACCAATAGACATAATTGGATAATCATCACATGATCGTTATCGATCATTGTTGGTGACCATTTGTTTCATATTGCCACCTCTTATCTAACATTTACTATTGGATGTCATTTAACCACCTTACTATCTAACCGCCATCAACAATAAAAATGATGCATGTTATTAATGTACAACATCACTTATAAAATTGATGCATGCAATCATGCAACATCTACACCCACTAATTTTGGCATCTACTATCGCCAATAATATTGATGTATGCCATCATTCAAACTTCTAACTTCAAAACTAATATTTTAACTAGATTTATTGGTCTCTAGTCTTCTCTTCGCCAAGAAGAATGATTGATCTAATAACAAAAATTCTCTTAAAGACAACTCCAATTGCTCAAAGTTTCCAACTTTCATCATAAAAACATCATTCATTGTTTATGTTTACAATATTGTATCAATATTTTTCCCATCTATGAGAGAGGCATCATTTGTAATTGATTATATACACTAGTAAAATCATTTAAATTAGGTCAAGCCATATGATTACTTCTTTCTAGACTTTTCATACAAAAACTCTTATTCCTTTCATTAAATTTTTTTTCTATAAATGTGTTGGATCTTTATACAATACTAAGACATTATTCTGTTATTCAACTCACATAAATATTCAAGCATGCAATAAATATAAATTAAACTATAATACTCATTAGTTTGCTTTTTTATTGTAATTTTAACTTTTTTATCTAAATGATGTGTATCATTTGCACTTGTAAATTTAATTTTAAATAAAATTTGTATACTAACTTAAATCTATTTTAGTTTATCATTTACCTTTTTCTTCAAACTTATATTTATCTTAGTTAGATTGCTTAAGACATCTTGTGACTTTAAATTAAGTTTAACAAGCCATTGGGCTTAAACTACTTCATGTTGCTTAAACCTTTTACTCTTTCAAAGCTAAAACTCATACACTTGTTTAAGAAGACATATGAAGCATTTTACCCATCAAGGATATTCACCACCCCACCTAAAAAGAAATGACTACTTATTTGGAGTACTCTCAAAGTCAACTAGGTATTCTCACCAAGAAAACTCATTCATGTGTATTTAACTCAAAACTCATCTAATAGTTCTCTCTCATAAACACCTATCAACCAAGTTCTTTTGCTATATTGAGCTCATTAATGAACTTTTTTATTATTTTTATAACTAACTCTATACCATAGACCATGGCCCTCAACTATAAGAATGTGGTTTAGTCTTTTTTTTTCATCCACTATTACTACTATATTCATAAAGTAATTATTATAGCTCTCTCTAACAAAGTATTGTATCTTTTCATAGAAAATTATTTTGAAGACACTTCTCCCTTATTGATAAATTTTTTTCCATATACAATGATAGTATTTTGATAAAATTATGAAAGCTTAGCTACTATCTGATTCAAAATACTAGTATTTGACTCTTATAAGGACTAATGGACTTGACTAACCATGTCACTCACTTTGAGTCCATAATATTTTTAATAACTTTTAGTGGTATATTAATTTCCATCTTCTCTTCAAAATATTCAATGAAGCATCATTGTGGTGATTTTACATCTTCTTAAGGATTATTACCAACTTCTAAGATTTCAAAGAATATAGTATAAGAATTTAATTTTATGAAATTTTTTTTACTTAACATATTTATTATTTTCTTACTTACTGGCTTGCTTAGATTCCTTATTCATTTATACAGGTTTGCTGTAGAATTGTGAGTATCTTATGTTGCATCAAGCTTCCTATGGTAGATGTTTTGATGATAGAATACCGTAATTTTTATGTTGCTTTTTCATTAAATGTCATTCTGCATTCATTTTCACACACATATATTATCTATATCTATATATATATATATATATATATATATATATATATATATATATATATATATATATATATATATGGTTGAAAATAAAATAAATGTAGGAGTTTTAGGTTTTTTGACATTTGATATGATGTAAAGGAAAATTTCAAAGTGATGTAGCATTTGAAATTCATCTGATAGTTATATTTTGATGTATTTAAAATTTATTTAAATTTAGGTGAATTTTAAATACACCAATCAATGTAAATTATTACGGTCATTGTGGGTCATGCTCGTTGTCGGCCACCGTTGTTTGTCATCGTCGCTTATCGCTACCATTGCTTCTACCGGCCGTTGTCATCATTGTTGCTCAAAAAATTTAAAATATTTTATATTATATTTATTTATCCAAAAGAATAAATAAATAATAAATTCATGAATTTATAAGATTTTTAATCAAATAATATAAATATATTGTATTTTTTATATTATATATTTTCGGGCAATTAAAAGTAAAATTTTGAGATTGAAAATCTAGTTCAAAATTTCCTGTTGCATCCCTTCTTTGATATGACAATTCAGTGTCGTTGTTGTAAAGCTTTAAAATTTTGAAATTGAATTTTAAGTATATTGAATACATGCAGTGTTAAAATTTTATTTAATGCATCTTAAAACAATTAAGAAAAAAAAGGAAAAAGCGAAGGTGCTTTCATGATATGCTTCAATCTTGAAATGCACTATTTGTGCTGCCAAATTATTACCAATAAGTAAATTTTGTTTGGACAAAATGTTTGAATGACATTCAAATTTAATTTTGAAGTATTAAACACTTTTAAACAGCTAAATTTTTTGATGAAAGTGATTTTATATCTTAAATAGAATATTCTTATAAGTCACATTTACTTATTATTTATATAATTAGCGGAAAATTAATAACATTACTATAAGATGATTATAATCATAATTATGTTTAGTATGTTAATGTTTTTTTTAACGTAAACCTATTGACCCACATGTCTATTTCACCTTTCCAATTGAATTAAAGTCTAATGAATGACTTGATAGACTGAACGTCTCTTAGCCTGGTTGGCAAGGGCGAGAGCGGCTGGGAACTCTCCAGCTCGTGTTCGATTCTTCTCCGGACGGAGACACCTAAAGAAAAGTAAGTGACCGACACGCAGGTGATGAGACGCAGACTAGCATGCAGATTAATCAATCATTTTCCACCTAAGATGGATGAAGTGTTGGGTGAATACCCATTGCAAAAATGACAAAATAGACTACAAATGAAGGTATGATTGCTTATTTTAGCTCTCTGATCTTTCATATGATATAAAATGAATTAGGATGATTTTTATGCATACACACAATTTCAATTAATAAGGAAAAAAAATGAAAATATGAGGTATATATTGCAACAATAATTCATTAATTTATTAAATGGGTAATGATCTTCGCATGCTAACTCCATATATTAAGAAATCTTAAGTGATAATAAATCATATAGATGGTTCAATTTAGAGTTGTGAACATTTTGTAATTGAAAATGCATGAAATTCCCCTTAGATTATCGAATTTTGCCCCATAAAGGTAGACGGCCCGCAGTTCTCATCGATGAGAACATGGACAAAATTTGAGTTGTCCATTCCTTGTATTTGGAATAGACGACTCTAATCTAGCTGCACTGCTTGATTTAATTTCCTTAAGGAAAGATGAGTTAAATGTTGATCTTTTGATCTTTGATCAGACGACTATAGATGATCCTGTGGTCCCTGTCGCTTTTGATCTTAATCCACATATGGATCCAGCTAGCCTAGTGGATAAACATTTCTATATGTAAAAATGTTTATATTTATATAATTCATATTTACATAAAACGTTTCTATAATCGAAGGTGTAATTTTTTAATTGATTATTTTATTGAAAACAATTTAGTATAGTTAATAAATAAATACGTAATCCATATATATATATATATATATATATATATATATATATATATATATATAGGCTTAAAATATAAACTAATTTTAAGCATAATGCATTATGAGCTGTCATAGTTTTAATAAAATGTAAACTTTTAAACATGCAACTATTTGCTAGGATTCGTAGTATCTACACTACTTCCAAAAGATCCTCAAATCATAAATAAATCATTTTATTAATTTTTCACAAAATATATTTTATACAATGTTAGAAATAAAACAATGACATTATATATTAATTATAAGGCCAAAAATAATAAAAGTTTAAATACAATCTGATTTTATGCAATTAAATAAAAGTTTATAGCCTTCACATATTAAATTTTAGATGTTAGTTATTTTTATTATATGTTTATTCATAAAAAAATTCATCATTTTCTTCCAATTTTCTCCCTTTATTTTTTTCGATATATAAAATGTTAAAAAATTTAAAAAAATTATGAAAATCATATTATTATATCTTATTCATCTACTTTCTCTTGTAATTCATTTTAATTATAATTACTTATAATGATAAAGTTTATCAAAATTTTAATTAAAAAATAATAGTTAATATTAATATTTAATTAGTACATACTAAATAATAATTATATTAACTGATGTTTATTACTGTAAAATCTATGATGCTTGAAATTATACGTTTTCAAAATTTTGAATTTTTTTAAATTAATAAATGAATAATAATTCAAGCATTAATATCTCATCTAAAAGTAAATTTTAGATTTATTTCTTAATTTAATACTGGCCTTCCCTTAAATTCATTCAACATAGTATTTTATTATATTTATTAATTATTTTAAAATCTACGATTTTTCTAGCTAGCTACTTAATTTCCTATATTAATTAATGATCGAATATCATTCTATGAATGAGTATTAATTAAATTTAACTTATATAACGATTGAAGATTAAAGATGCAAAGTCACTAAAACTACTTTTATAAACCTGGATGATTCAAGTTTTAATTTCACGTCTAACTCAAGTTTTAACAAATTTGTGAACGAATATTTAATTTCACCTAACTGGTGAATACTTTAAATGCGAGATCATTATATCAAAATATATTTGTAACTCTTTCTATGAACTCACATTTTAATGTTACTAGAAATTAGGTGAACACTTAACCTAAGTCTAGAGACTTAGAAGGATTAATCATAGGATTTGGTTGTGCCTTAGGTGTTGGGATGACTTACCTACCCTATAGCCTAAACCCAAGATGTGTCTATCCCTTTGGCTTAAACCAAAACTCAAATTCAATTCAATCTAAGTCCAAGTCTGAATCCCAAACCAAGTGATTAAAACCTATGATCAAAACTATACTAAAGTAAATCTACCATAAGTTCATGATCCAAATCTAAGGACTTAGCCAAATCCCTTGAATTTAAACCCATTTGGACTCAAATCAATTACAATCAAAGCTATAAACCAATCTCAAATACATATGTATAAACCCAAACCAAATTCAAGTCATCTTAAGATCAAACCAACTAGCCCACTTAAGTTCACTTGATCTAAAGTGACCTAAAGAATCAATCTGAGCCAAGTTTTCACCAAACCCAAATTGGATTGAACCAACCTATATAAACCGTCCTACAATAATTGTGGGTCATCCTAAGTCGATCAATTGCAATCAATCGATAAATCAAGTCAACTTGGTTGTTTGACCAACTCAACCCACTTAACCTATGAGCCAAACTAGTCAAATCTCATCCTAAACCAAATTAATTGAAACCAAAGATCCTTTCCAACCCACAACTAATATTCAAACATGACTTGACCATCAACTTAGAAAACCTAACCCAATTGGCCCTCTTAACCTAAGTTCATCCATAAAAGCCAAATTGGGTCAAATCAAAATATAACTCAAATTGATTACAAGAATGGCCCAATTTCATTCCAAATTAATTATTGAAACTTCAATTGAACCCAATTTGATCAATTGAGCAATTAACTCAGCCCAAATTGTCCTAAATCATTCCCAAATCTAATTTAATTGAAATTGAAACCTACAATCAACTTCAATTGGTCAACGAAGCCTAAATCAACCCCTAGCCCAAGGTAGTTTGGCCAATTCAGCCAAATTGGTCAACTTGACCCATTTGATATATTTAAACTCAAATGAGCCAAAACTAAATCTTAATCAAATTAAACCTAATCAATGATACCAAGACACTTCAAATCATCATTTAAACTTGACCTAACATTTGATTTGACTTAATTTGACCAATTGGTTAACCTAACCCAACCTAGCCCAATTTGATCTACAATGGTCAAATTGAGCCAAACCCACTCAAACCATGCCCAAAGCCAATGGGACTGATTCAACCCATCCTAAACTCACTCTTGATCAGCCCAAAATTAGGCCAACCCAAATTGGGTTCAACCAAGGCAAATCCCCAATTGGATTCTCCTCCCCACATAGGATCTTCCCAAATATGGTAAGTAAACTCTTCCCCTTTCTACTTGGCAGCCTCTTCACACCCAAAATGGAACCCAACTGCTTTTAGCTGACCTGTGGGTTAGGTGCCCATGGACCAAGAGGATGCGAGTTAACTCACCTCCCAACCATGGTCGCCCCATGGATCCAGAGGGAGCCGCTATCTTGAGCCACCCCAAAGCATCCCACCAACCAAGTCGAGCCACGCTGGAGTTGACACCACCACTCGCCTAATGGCGTAACTAAAAAATGATTGAATCCCATCTGTCGATTGAAGGGAGGGATATACCCTCGATTCCAAAATACACACACCCCTTAGTGAGCCTCAGAGATCATTTCAACTCCATGAGAGATTACCAAGCTCCCAAGCTCCCCCATTGCCGTAAAACCTAAAGCCAAAATATAAGGCCTCCTCCAACTCCCCAAATCTTCACCAAACTCAAATTAACTTTACGACGTCCCCACACTCAGAGCAAAATGAATCATTTAGCTTCACCACCAAAGGTGCAAGTTTGACCAACACCGACGAGTTTTCTCACAGTTCATGGTCCAGAGCATCACTGACGAGGTTTTAAGGCTCAAGCTTCTCAACAGGGTTTTGCCTCTACTGACTTACTTTCATCAGTTAGCTTGAGCTCGAGGTAATTCCTCCAAACCAAGCCTTAGGTGAATTTTTTGTGTTTAATGAAGGAAAGTGTAATGTCATTTGATCTTGACCATTGGATCCCTTTGGATCATCTCCTTGATGGTGTGGATCAATCTGTTAATCCAAGCCCATGAGCTCGAATTGAGCGGAAGGCGGATAGTGTTTGTTTTCCATCGCATTGGATAGAGATCACACACCATCCATTCTTGATTGAAGACGGTCGTGATTAAATAGATAGATAAATCTGATTTAATCCTTCAAGAATCGTGGGGTAAATCTCAATCGTTCGATCCTAGATCGAACGGCGGAGGTGAAAGTGCATCCGCCGCCAGCCGAGATAACATTGATGGGGACGTTTTAAATAACCAATCCAGCGACACCATATGGAAAGTGCACCATGCAAGCATGTCGCATGGCACCGATGGAATTTGTGATTAATTAGGCTAATTAATTCATTTTAATGGCTGAAACTTCAAAAAATCATAACAAATTGTAGAAAATTCAAAATTGTAAATAAATACTCATTTTAAAAGTATGAGGATGATCAATTGAAAATATTTTCAATTGACTTTGATTAGTAGAGTTTATTTAGAACTTAATTGAAAAGTTAATTAGCTTAATTAAGCCGTAATTACTTAGGAAATTAACCTCAAACTTTGTGTGCTCATTAACAAGATGACCTCTTCCTCCCTAATTTTTTTGGGATTTATTGCTCATTTAATTAGGAAAATTGGCTATTTAACTCTTAGTTAGTCTCTTAATTGATAAATTGGTTAATTAATCTTATAAACAAGTTTTATTAAATTAAATGCCTTAATCACTGCCTAACAGTGAAGGGGATGAGGGAAAATGATCAATCCCCTTCTCTTGGTCATTTTCCTGAGTCCACTTCATTAAGAGGTTAATTAGTTAAGAAATTAATTATGAGTCTAATTAATCAATTAAATGGTTTAATTAATCTAATTAAAATGTAAATCACATCAAATCTTAATTAAGTAATTCAAGGGTAGATCTTTTGGTGTTCAAGAACCTAAAGATATTTAAGGAAATTATGGTTAACCCACATGAGTAGTGAAACCTTAAAATACTTAATTAAGTTCCTTAATTTAAATAACCATTAATTATGAGCCAAATTGACTCTTTCATTTCTTAGGATCATTACAATTTAATTCCTCATGCATATCATGTTGGCTTATAATTACTTGGTTAACTTTGTTAAGGTAACATAGGAACGGGTTAATTAATACATTTATTACATAATACAACTTAATTAAGTCATAAAATCTACTTAATTACATTCCCATTAAATCAAATCAATTCACAAACATTGGGATGGGTTATGATCAGAAAGTTTTTTTCTCATATCTTTAAATTCAACCAAAGCATATGGTTAAAAAAATGGTGTTAATAAACTTTGGTTTATCTTAAATGATTATATCTAATATAATTGTTCTTAGAATTAATTTGATTGAATGAAATCATGTATTTATATTCAATTATTCATTTTCAATCATGTTGAATATTGTATGTCATTTGAATCCATGCATTCATCTTTTCAAAACTAAGTTAATCAAAAGAATTTTCTTTATGTAAGCTTGCATGTGTTGGTTTAAACTAATAATATGTGTGGCTATTATCACTAATAAATTCCAAATTATTTTTAAAAATTTATAAATCAATTACATTGATTAAAGTGTGAGTAGTAATGAATATACATAGATTTTTCCTGTACTTATAGCTTACATACGTGAAGTAAATTTTTTTTCCCTTAATTTATGTGGATGTACATATGTTTGAATGAAAGTAAGTAAATAGTATAGACATCCTGGGAATACTATGCTTTAGTTAGCCCCAAGGAAGTAATTTGGTTAACAATGACACATACTTATTTGATCTCATTCATATGTATTTTTCCATTAGAATTTGGAAAGAACTTTAACTCACATGCATAAATAATTCAATCAAATAAAAATATTAACTTTGCAAAATTCTCTTTTCTTTGGTTATCTATACATTACATGTATTTAAGAAAGTAAGTATATAGTATAGACATCAGAATATGAAGCTTTAGTTAGAATGAGATAATAAGGTTACCTCACTTTAGTTAACACCAACACGCATTTGTTTATATCTTTTATACATGCATGTGTATATTTAATTAAGGAATTATGATCCTCCTTTCTAGTAAAATACATACATTCATAATCACTTAAGTCATTAAATTAATTAATCATGTGGTTTAGAGTTTCTTCCATATAGTCATGTATATAAATCTACATATGTTTGAATAAGTAATGGGTATATAGTCTAGACAACTGAATACGAGGCTTTAGTTAGCCCCAAGGAGGTCATTTAATTACCTCACTTACTAACAAAGGCACATATCCATTTGATTTCACTGTTATGTATTTTTGTATATAATAATTTGGATAGAGTTTTAAATCCATATGTATTAAATATTTCAATTAAATAATATATAAATCTTAAAAGTATACATTCATCATTTAAGTATGCTAAAACATGTGCTATGTATAGTTATACTTAAGATTGAATCATATGCATGTTACAAGTGGTGGAAAGGAATGATTTGGTATGCTCCATGCGAAAGTAATTTAGTTAGATTAATCTTAAGAAGCCTTTCATGTATAAAGTGATGGAGGTGGGTGTTCTTTCTTTTGGTGAGATTGAGAGAACTTGGCTATTGGAGGTAAGAAAAGAAGATATGTTGGATAACTAATGCTCCCCAAGGATTGCCAAGGTTTGGCCACCAAGCTCTTAAATCACAAGAACAACTCAAATAATTTATAATTGCCAAAGGATCTCCATTCATGATAGCAAGGGGACTATTTATAGCCATTACAAACATATTTCAAAATAAAAGAATTCAAAATATTGAGGGAATGGTGGGTGGCCACATTAATGTGAAACATTAAGTTGCTTTATTATTTTATGTCATCTACTCATTTCACAAGCTATTATTTTATGTGAATTCAACCACCTCACATGTCATGCTTTGAATTTTTAAATTCAAAATTTTAAACCTAAAGTTTTTAGAAGAAAATTAAAATTTACATAAATAAAAATGATGAAATCATAAAATGGGCCTTAGTAGGCTAATGGGCTATGCCTTCTTCTTTCTTAAATTTTCTTGGGCTTTAGCCTAAGATCTTGTAAATAGACCTTGAGCTCTACTTTTTGGATCCATATGATGTTCTGCATCAACTCCCCTGGGCTCAATTGAACTCTGCTTCTTGGAGTTAAAATCTAAAAAATCTTTTACTAATTGTGGGGCTAAAGTCTTTAAATCAGTATGGGTCAACCACGTGTCTTCAACTGGTAGCTTATTCTTCCAAGGAATTAGAAAATAATGTTCAGAAGCTAGATTAATGAGTGTTTCCTCGGTGATAATATAGTCAACTTCAAAAGAAAGAGGGATTCTATAAGTACAGTGTTATATCTCATACTAAAGGGTTAGACTGAACAAGTGGAGGTTTGTTAATTTCTTCATATGATAGAATATCTTCAATATTAATAACTAGATGAATGAGCATATCAGTTGGCAAATCAAGGTGATAAGCATTAGTCCCAATTTTCTTAAGAAATTTAAATGTTCCACAAGCTCGAGCATGTAATTTCTTATATTTAGTGATTTGATAACACTCAGGTCGAATGTAAATCAATACATAGTCACCTTCTTTATATTCTATCGTTGAACGAGTATATTGTTCAAAATGATGGTGAAATAGATGGAGATGTTATTAGTAGAGTTCAAGTTGGATGATTGAAGTGGGGGAATGCATCTGACCTATTGAGTAATAGAAAAGTACTGCTAAGTCTTAAGAGAAATTTTTATAAGATGAGTGCTAAGACATGTAATAATTTATGGCATAGAATGTTAGCTAATAAAAGAGAAGCGTAAAATTAAGTTAAGTGTTATAGAGATGAGGACGATCAGGTGGATGAGTGTCTTTACTCTTAGTGATAAAATGCAAAATGAATGTGTACCTGATAAGCTTGAAGTATCTCGATGATAAGATTAAAAGAGTCGCCTTAGATGGTTTGGCAATATAATGCATCGTCGTCAATCCATGAGAGTATATGTATTATATGCTATTTATGTTAAGAAAGGTAGAGGTAGGCCTAAAAAGACTTAGTTAAGATGTACAAAATGATCTTAATTTATTAGAATTAATTTAGAATTTGACATATAATAGGACACAATGGAGAAAAAAGATTCATCTAGCTAACTCCACATAGTGAGATAAAACCTTTCTATTGTTGTTGTTGTTGTCTGTAAAATCATGTAATGCAAGGTAAAATACTCATGATTTCAACAATTGGATAATGGAGGGCTATGTGGTGGGTGGCACACTAAATGGTGTATTTAAAACTTTTTCAAATTTGATAAATTTTAAATACACTAAATCAAAACTACAATGTGATTTTGAAATACATTATAATTTAAACTACATTTAATTTTTTTTTAAACTAAGTACCAAAACTCTTAAAAGTTCTGCATTCTAAATACATTGCACTTCTTTTCACAAATGAAATAGCTCTTTAATTCAAGCAAGTCTTGTATTTTATATGTGTGTGTGAGTGTGTATGTGTGCGTGTGTCTGTGTGTGAACCCATATTAAAAATTCTCAATAATCTCCCACTTGGGTCATACATATTACTTGATAATTATATATTATTAAATACTTTAGAGTTTAATACTTGCTACCTTCATAGAGGAACATCTTTAGATCTCGGTTCATTAATAATATTGATATAGAATCAAAGTGATCATTGTCAATTTTTCTATAATAAGACCCATGATCACTAAATCAATATAATTAATGACATAGATTATGTATGGATGTGTATAAAATTTTATATAATGTGATTATATATCATGTCTATTTTCAACTAGTCTATATTATAACTAACTCAACTATTATTTTACAACAAGAAACTTTATGGAAACATGTTTTGATTTTGATAAACTCTTATTGTTCTTTGAATACAACTTAATGACTATATTATCATAATTTATTTTTAATTATCTCTCTACTTCATCAAAAGTAGTTAGCCAAATGATAAAATTTGTAGCCATATTTCTTAATTTGATGCCTCATAACAAGCTACAAATTCTACTTCCATGGTGAAAGAAGCTATGAGTGATAGTTTAGCACTTTTCTAAGATACAACTTCTCCAAGTAATAAGAAACTATAACTTGAAGTGGATCTTCTACTATTGAGGTAATCAGTAAAATCAGAATCAGAGTACCCTACAATCCTTAAATGATTTGATCTCTGATATGTGAGCATAAAGTATTTTTTTCTCTTCAGATATTGCATAACTCATTTCACTACTTCCCAATGATCCATTCCTGGGCTACTTAAATATTTGCTAAGCATTCCAACAATATACACAATATCTGTATGCGAACAAACTCGAGCATACAAAAGACTCTCTACTGCAGATCCAAAAGACTCTCTACTAGACATACTTTATATCTTTTAACATTGCCTTTGAATTTAGTTTTGGGTTTGAAAATCCATTTACAACCAATCAGTTTTGCTAATTTGGGAAATTCAATAAGATCCCAAACAGCATAGTCTTTCATTGATTTTATTTCATCATCCATGGCTTCTTTCCATTTATAAGAGTTAACACTTTGTTTGACATGACTAAAAGAGATTGGATCACTTTCCAATCCAATGTCAAACTCATGTTCATAGAAACATAACATAATCATATGAAATTATTGATCTCCTTTTCCTAGTAGATTTTCTTCATGACACATCAATTAAAGATTATTATGATTCCTCATATGAGTGAAAGTTAACTCGAATATTTTGATTATCTATATTTATAACTTGAATAAGATCAAGTAAAATTATCTAATCATTTTTTATTGTAAATATAGGAAGAGTAACATATTGCTCTTTAAATATAAAATTTCTAAGTTAACTACACTCATCATATTCAACATCTTCAAAAAATTTAACATTGACCATCTCAAAAAAAAAGATTTATTTGAAGAGTCATAAAATTTAAAACTCTTCTATCTAACAAAATAGTACATAATAGCTCTTGAGTCTAACTTTTTCATTAGGTTTATATGGCTAGCTTCAACTAGACATCCCTAGATAGGAAGATGCATAATACTAGGCTTTCCCCCAATCCATATTTCATATGGGGTTTAACTACAATTTTACATGGAACTCTATTAAGGATATAAACTGTGATCATTAAGGCTTCTCTCCAAAGTGATTTTGGTAACAAAAAATAATTTAAAACTAATAATATCCATTATGGTCCAATTTTGTCTCTCATTTACACCATTTAAACTTAGAGTTTCAGGCACGATGTATTGAGGAATGATAACACATTCTCCTAAATATTTGATAAAAGGACCTGGATGTTATTCAACTGATCCATCATATTTACCAAAGTATTCACCGCCATGATCATATTTGATACCTTTTATTTTCTTACCATGTTAATTTTCAACTTTATCTTTAAAATATTAAATATGTCCAATGAATGTGACTTCTCATAAATAAAATATAAGTACCTATAATAAGAATTAATCATCCATAAAAGTAATAAATTACTATTGTCCATTCCGTGTAGTTTGAAAAATCATAAATTAATTTCAATATACTTAAACTTCTATTGACATCAATTTTCTTGACTTTTGTTTATTTTCCCTTGATACATTCAATATAAAATTTATAATCTAAAAAAATAAAGGGAATCAAGAATTTCATCTGACACAAGTCTTTTAATTCATTGTTTAGAAATATGTCATAAATACTTATGTCCTAACATATATGAATTCTCATTCATTAATTTTCACTTTGTGTCAAAATTAATTACAAAGTTTCATTAATTTATGAAGCAAAGATATCAAATTTATATAGATTATCAACTAAAGAATTAGTACCAAATATTTGAATGCTAAAAAGACTAAATTTTTTATTTTTAAATGAACAAGAATAACCAGATTTGTCCAAACAAGAAATAAAAATTAAATTCTATTTAAACGATTGCAATCCTCATATAAATTCCAAATACAATTGGATTTTATGTAAATCTATAGAAGCATATTGCTTCAACATGAGCCTTATTGTCATTTTCTACATAGATGAATCTTTCAGCATCAGATGACATTTGACTCTTTAGATAATCCTACATTGTCACATTTATGTAAGTAGTTACACCTATATCTATCCATCTTATATGATGTGGTGCGGTGGATAAATTAACTTCCAAATAAATAAAGTTGAGAAGTTTACTCTTTTTGATGAGTCAATTATCATACTTGGGACAATCCTTCTTTCCATGATCTAACTTCTTACAAAAGAAATAAGTGATAATATTAGCTCATTTCTATTGCACCTTATGCTATAAAGTCTCTTTATCTACAACTCCTTTCTTTATAAGTCTTTTTTTTCTTTTAGTAACAATGTCTTGAGAGGTAGTAGCTAAATGAGTGCTTTCTATCTTATCTTGTTTCGATCTTTCTTCCTCTTGCACACATTGAGCAATGAGCTCATTAAGAGTCCCCTTTTCTTTTTTGAGTATTATAACTTATTTTAAAAAGATTAATTATCCAGGAAGAGATATCAACACTAAGTGTACAAGAATGTCATAAGACATCTCTAACTTTAATGTTCTTAGTCTAGTAACAAAATTAAACATTCCCATAATGTACTTCCTTATATTTTATTGCCTTCATATCACATTGAAATGAGCTTATTAAGAATAGTATTTGCTTTGACCTTTTCAAAAATAATGAAACAGTATGCAATTTCGCTTAGAAACTTTTAGCACATCTTTAGGCATTACACCTCTTATGATTTTAGAATGGAATGCTTCATAATCGAAAAGACTCATGGTTTGAATGCTTCCACTTTTAAAATTAACCCTTTATTTAATAGTGTTTTCCACATTAAGGGATGGAGGACATTCCCTAGATCGATAGTCAAGATCAATACACTCATGGCAATATGCTCTTTCTATTTCTTAAAGTTTATGTTATACATGAATGTTATTCAAATTGGAAGATATAAAAAATATTAATAGAAAAGAATAAAATATACTCACAATTAACAATACTATCTTTTCTTTATGCACATATAATGTAAGTAAAATATCGATAATATTTAAGATGAGCTCATACAAGATATCTAGCACAATATTCCAATTCAGTCTGTGGATAAAATAATAATTTATAAATGATACTCTTAAAAATTACAGTCAATAAATATTGATACTAAATTCTGTCAATAATTTGCTTTTTTTATCGATATTTACATGCATGATTAACATAAAATTATCACATATTTATTACTACACAAAATCGGGCCAAAAAAATAATCATCCTTTGATAATTTTTCGTGATAAATTCAAACATAACCCTTAGTTAATATTCATATATTTCAAAATTAAATAAATTGATGCAATAGAGTTCACTTTGGGGGCATACTATTTCAATCTAAATTATTTTGAAATAATGAATATCAACTATATTATTCCAGTAACTATTTCAATTGATACAAACTTGAAATATTTGACCATAATATAAATTTTAGTTAACTATTTTAATCAAAGTAGTAAACTCATATTTATATTAAGTAATTAATTCAAGTTAGATTCTATGTATATTCACTGAAAAGAAAAGAATGCATAATGTTATAATTAATTAAAAAATGAGCATTCTCAATTTCACATTAAAAGCCCAATCAATTATATATTACTAAATCAAAACATGTTTATCGAATGTCAAAGCAACTATAATCATTAAAATTTAAACCAAAGTATTTATACATAAATGTTTAATATTATAAAATGTTTATGAAATAGAAAACCTTTAGAAATGACAATCATTGAATATAATTATTACATTTAATCTAATAAAATAATGTTTAATAAGCTGTTGGAATTAGTTGCCCTTAAATGGTTTAAAGAAAATGTTAAGAATGTTTTCTAATTAAAGTATGAAGCATTTCTTTACTGGCCAATGTAAATGATATAATTATTTTTAAAACAATTCAACTATTATGACAAGGAAAAGAAATGGTTCAATATTAATTATAAAACCATTAAACTCCTTTGATTATGACATTTCATATTCAAGTGGCAGATTAATGTTAGCAGTTGAAATAGCTCATCTCCATTTTTAGGTAAGTAAATAGACAAAAAAAATATAAATATATATAAATTTGGTAGATGAAACGACTCATTTTCAGCCTCTCTTTTTTTTAATGAAAACATAGAAGATGAAACATGTTTGAATCATGTTCATACGATTGAATATGAATTTTATTTTTTAAAATATGATCATAATTGTGAAAATAAGCACATTATTATATGAAAATTTAAATGTGATCAAAGTATAATTCAAATTTTGGCTATATCTTTTTGCTCTAAATCAAGAATAGGAAAGTGATCTAAAAGAGATCGATTCCATATGCAAAAGACAAAAAAGATTTGTACACAAAATTGAATCATATACTTTGATCTAAAATTCTCAAATACTCAATGTGAAAGATTAAGAGAAATCCATTTTTCAATAATTCAATATAATAATTGTTCTAATACCACTTGTTGGAAACATAAAAAGATAAAATAGATTTATCGTGCTTAGTGCTCAGGTCAAGTCATCAAGAAGATTTAATCGGAAGCATACATGAATCCATAAAAGAGCTAATATGAGATTTCTGACCTTCCAAATCTAAAGTGGTGTTCTAGAGAGAGAGAGAGAGAGAGAGAGAGAGAGAGAGCATTTTTCCACTCAAAATGAAAGGTTAGGAAAAATAAGAACTAACTCTTTAGACTAGGGGATTATGACTCTATTTATACTTGAATGCATTTTATTTTATTACAGCCCATCATAAAAATAAATAAATAAAATGTTTGATCTCTACACATGATAATTTATACAAAAATTAATAAGATACCTCAAAAGCCTAAAAAATAATTAATCTTTATTTGATCATAAAATTAATAGGTTAAAAATATAATATAACACTTAATATAATATATATATATATATATATATATATATATAGATAAGCCCACATCCAAATTCCCAATATTTTAATCTTCTCAAAGCTTTCTTTTTCAAGTTGTGTGTATTTAAGTAGTTAAGCATTATTAAATAAATTATTTATGGAGACAAGAAATATTGTAAACTTGCCGCTCATTTTTAGATCTAATATTTTGAATGAAGTATTGTTTTAACATAAAACCAGATAGTAATATTTTTCTACTTTAATACATGTTAGAAGAAAATATTTTTGTTCTTTTAATTATCTTTAAGAAGTTAATAAATTATTTTAATAAAAAATAGTATTCAAAATAAATTTATTTTATTAAATATTATATATATAACCTTTCATATCTCATATAAATTTAGATCTTCATATTGATTTTCTAAGCAAAATTATTAAATCCTTACAAATATTCTAGGTAATATGGTGATTAAAAGGAAGTTATAAAATCAATTCTTATAATTTAGTTGTTTTACTATACAAAATATTAATGATAAGTAAGGGAATTATTTGCTACAACTATGAGAAGTATATGTATCTAAAAGGGGATTGCCCAAATCTTATAATACAAATAAGAAAAATATAGACAAAAAAAAAAGAAAGAATAAAAGAAAAGAAACACCTCAAGAATAAGTAGAAAGTCATGTGAAAAATCATAGATTTAGATGAATCAACTTAAACATAACTCGAATGAGCATGCAAACATTTATTTTATGATAAGAGAAAAACTAGACTCTAATTATCTAGGAATATTTGATGAAATTACTTATAAAAATTGATATGATCCAATTAATAAATTAATTATAAAATATAAAAAATTAGATATATAATATTAAACTTAAAAAAGAGCACAAAAATCTTAACATGTATTTTTATTTAAATAAATATAATGATTTAAAAACTTAAAATAATTCATTATTAGATTGTTCATTACTCTTTTATAAACTTTAAAGAGAAAATATTTTATTAAAAGCTAGATTAAATCTCAAATTTGAACTACATTTAATAAATAGTTTGTTAAAAATCATATTCATTATGCACATTTTACTCATGTTCATACACATCATGGGTAGTAATCTAGACCTTATGTAAATATTCATATTTGTTGTAATTTGTATGAGAAAAGATTATTTCTTTTAACTATTATTCATGAATTATATTTTTATAAATAATCATTATTTTTATTGGTACTAAAGGATACTAATATCACACATACTATACAATGAAGATCATATTTTAATTGCATAAAATATGAACCCAAACAAGTTTAGATTTTAAAAGTTAACAATTGGAAAGCAAAATTAATAAAAGCATACGATACTTAGATAGTTGCTATTTAAGTTATATTATTGAAAATAAAAAATAGTCAATTATAAATGAGTGATCAAGAATATGTGACTTATGGAGATAAAAAATCAACTTAAGATTATGTTCATTGAATGTTAATAATAACTCTATAACTTTGGTAGAGTTTTACTTGTATTTAGTGAAAATATAATTTAATATTTATTAATTAGTTTTATAACAAATGTTTAGATGTAACCATTTATATATCTCTTTGCATTAGTAGAAAAGGTACTATTTTGCTTATTTGATGCAGAAATAAGAATATCTATTTCCCTTTTTAAAGTAATAATATCTATTTACTTGACCTAAAAAAACTTATAAATGATGCTAGTTTAATATTTATTAGTTAGTTTTATATCTCAAGTATTTGTTTGTTTTGAGTATGTTTATATAAATATTAGTTCAATTAATTTGATGCTCTAAAATATCTCTTAAATATATTTTAAAGATAATTTAACAAATATTTGATTGAGATACATGGATACAATCTCTTATATTTCTAAAGATAAATTTTGACATCAAATTTTTTTTTAATTAATTATTAGCCAAATTTATAAACCATCATTAATAAATCATATGTGTTGGATTACATTAAGGATTAGCTTTAAGCCTTTTTTTTGCTTTAGTTATGTATGTTCTTATTAGCATTTACAAGTGATGTATCTTAGTGTATGCTATTTGCTAAAAATATTCTTCTTGTTGATAAGCCTAAAGAGGGAGTTAAAAAGAAACTTGAATTATGGAGGTCAACCTTAAAGTCTAAAGGTTTTCATTGAAGTAGATCTAAAACTAAATAAATGGAGTGTAATTTTAGTTGTTGAAGATCTAATGGTGGGTTGTGATATTGAGTGATCAAGTCTCTTAAAAAGAGTGAGCATTTCAGATATCTTGAGTCTATTGTTCAAAATGATGGTGAAATAGATGGAGATGTTATTAGTAGAATTCAATTTGGATGATTGAAGTGGCGAATGCATCTGACCTGTTGAGTGATAAAAATGTACTACTTAGTCTTAAGAGAAAATTTTATAAGATGGGTGGTAAGACTTGCAATGATTTATTGCATAGAATGTTGGCCAATAAAAGAGAAGCATAAAATTAAGTTGTGTTACAGAGATGAGGACTATTAGGTGGATAAGTGGATTTACTCTTACTGATAAAATGCAAAATGAATATGTACGTGATAAGGTTAAAGTATCCCAGCGACAGATAAGATTAAAAAGATTCACCTTAGATAGTTTGGCTACCTAAAGCATCACCATCCAAGGCCCGCCATGAGAGTATATGTATTATATGATATTTATGTTAAGAAAGGTAGAGGTAGACCTAAAAAGACTTAGTAAAGATGTACAAAATGACCTTAATTTATTAGAATTAAATGAGAATTTGAACACAATAGAGAAAAAAGATTCATTTAGCTAACCCCCACATAGTGGAATAAAGCCTTTTTGTTGTTGTTGTTGTTGGTAAAATCATGTAATGCAAGGTAAAATACGCATGATTTCAACGACTGGATAATGGAGGGCTATGTGATGGGAGACACACTAAATGGTGAATTTGAAAAAAAATTAATTTGATAAAGTCTAAATACAATAAATTAAAACTACAATGTGATTTTGAAATACATTAAAGTTTAAACTACATTTAAAATTTTTTAAACTAAATACCAAAATTCTTAAAAGTCTTGCATTCTAAATACATTGCACTTCTTTTCACAAATGAAATAGCCCTTGAATTCAAGCGAGTATTGAATATTCAAATGCATATAATCTTATTGTGAGAGCGCCTTGGTCTAGGTTTAGGGTTGTGGCCTTGCCACTCTCCACTATCCATCGCAACACCATTACCAACATTCGCAGTCCTACTGCTATTCATCACTTCAGCCTCACCGCTCCATGCAAACCCATTTATCGATCATTATAACACCCCAATAACTAGATACAATCCTTTCTACCATTTGTCTAGCATCATTTTCACACTTCACAGCCCCTTCATTAGCCATTTTATTGGTTATCGTGATCTCATAGGACAAAAATTGTAGCATGCAAAGCCCCCTATACTTCCTTCTCAAACATTAGGTTTGGTATTTTTTTATTAAAAGTTACTTGATTATCGCCTTCAGTTGGAATATGTTACTAATTATTCTAAACCAACATAATATGTCAACAATGAATGGAGAAGAGGAAGATAAATAGTGGGAATGGAAAAACATTATAGTTCTTGTCAACTATTATTGAAAGGGTGTGGCTAAGATGATTTTGTAGGGAGTTATGGCTAAACCATATTTGAATAGTAGTAGTCATTAGATTCAATGAAGCAACTTGCTATATATTATGATACTGATCTCCTAAATGATCTATGAAATGATCATAGAAATTTATTTTTGTACATAAAGTCATTTTATGTTATTTCATAACCACCATTTAAACAAACTTAAAAATTATGCCTAAGAAAATGAAGATGAAATATCAATCATAGTTGTCATATAAATGGATGAATATTTAGTTATTGATCTCACTTTTAGTGGGGTTGACAACCCTCCTCTTAGACCTAGGATCTAGGTTCTAAGGTTTTGTTGACATCAAGTGAGGTTGATAATCACCCTAATCTTAATAATTAGGGTCTCCAATTGTTGACCTCATTTTTAGAATGAGTTCTCAACCCCTCTATCTTAGACATATGACTCCTCTTAGATTTTAAGAGATCCTTAGTCCTAAGACACATCTAGTGATTAGGGGGACACTCAACCTAACCCTAGAGACTTAGAAGTGTTAGCCATGGGAGTAGGTCATGCCATAGGGGTGTTAGGAAAATCTGCCTACCCTATAGCTTTAACCACTTTCCTTACTTCCTTCCTTCAAGTCAAACTTCAAATCAAATCAACATGAAACCTAAATCAATTTTAGCCTAATTGCTTTTCCCCAAACTCAAATCAATGCCATAGGATTGAAACCCATGATTGAAATCCATGATTGAAACCATGATTGAAATTCCAAATTCCAAATATTTCCAAGTCATTTCCTTCAAGGACTTAAAAATCATCTTCAATCAATTCAAATTAATGAATTTTTTAATAACCCATTTATATTCTCATTTATATTCACATATATAAATGAAATATAAATTCAAAACAAATTCCAAGTTGAAATTCCAAATTCCAAATCTTTCCTAAGTCCTTTGATTTCCCTTCAAGGACTTAGCCTAAAAATCATCATCAAATCAATTCAAATTCATAAAATTTTTTCATAACTCATTTATATTCACATAAATAAATCAAATATAAATTCAAAATCAAATCCAAAATTCAAATTCTCAATTCAAAATCCTTCTTAAGTCCTTAATCCCCTCTTAAGGACTTAGCCTAAAAATCATCTTCAAATCAATTCAAATTCATAAAATTTTCTTACAACTCATTTATATTCTCATTGATATTCACATATATAAATGAAATATAAAACCATCAATCAAACTAAATCCAAAATTCAAGATCAATTCACAAATCTTTCTTAAGTCACCTTGATCCTCTTTTAAGGACTTAGCCTAGATCATGTTAAAATCAATTCAAACAAATAAAATTTTCTAATGACCCATTTATATTCTCATTTATATTCACATATAAAAATAAAATATAAATTCAAACAACCAAAACCAACTCCAAAATTCAAGTTCAAATTCAATCAAAATCCAACCTAAGCCTTTCAAGTCAAATTCTTGAACTTAGCCAAATCAACTTTAAATTTAGTCAAACTCTTGATTTTTCATCAGGATTCAGTCAATCCTTCAATCATGAATCCAAATATAAATACAAACTTCAATCACTTAACCAAAACTCAATTCAAAAATCAAGCCAAAATCCATTTCATGTTCACCCTTTGAACTTAAAATTGTCAAATGAATTAAAACTCATTTGACTTCAAACCACTTGTAAATGGATTTATATTAGTCCATATTTAAGTTCAATCAAACTCAAATCAAGCTTTGACCAAGCAATTTGACCCACTTAGGTTCACTTGATCCAAAGTGACCTAAAGTACCCTTATGAGCCAAATTCTAATCCTAACCAAATAGGATTGAATCAAACTCAGCAAAGCCTCTCATCATGAGATGATCAATCACTCAAATTGGGTCAAACTAAGTCAAACCTAAGGGTTGACCAAGTCAACACTTAGCCAAAATGAAACCCAACATAGCCAAAATCCATCATAGGCCAAATTGATTGAAGCCAATTTCTAAGTTCATTCATGGTCATTGTTTAAACTTGACCAAGTCAACATTTGAACATAACCGAGCACAATTGGCCACTTGACCCAACTTGACCTAAAAAGTCAAAATATGTCTAAACTTGATCTAAGCCAAATTGATTGAAACCAATGGGTCAAGTTCATTCTAAATCACTTGTTGAACTTGACCAAAGCCTCAATTGGAACTAGACCTAACCTAGCCCAATTGACCTTGAACTCGACTTGACCTAAAGGGTCATATTGAGCCAAATTCAAACTTAACCAAAATTGATTGCAAACAAAGATACAAATCCTCTTCATATGACCAACCAAACCTAAGCCTACCCATGACCTAGCCCAAATAAGTCAAATGAGTCGAATTGGTCAACTTGATCTGTTTGACCTGAATGAAGTCATATGAACCAAATTCAAACATAAACCAAATTGAATCAGACCAAAGCCACCAAAATATTTCAAATGGTCATATGAACTTGACCCAACCCTTAGTTTGACACAATTTAACCACGGTTAACTTGACCTAAGTTGACCCATTTTGACCTAAATGAGTCAACATGAGCCAAATCACATCAAACCAACTCCAAATTCAATGAAACTTGGCCAAACCTATTTTCTCATCATATCAAATATACCCAAATAGAAATGAAGGTCAAATGACCATTTTACTCCTATTCTATAGGGTAAATTTTGGCCAGTTTCACTTGAATTTGGTCAAATCCTCTTCATACCAACTTGCCACTCTTCTAGTGGATCAAGTGAACACTAGGGAGGGTGGTGCACCCAACCCAATGGGTTTGGGTCAGCCCAACCTTGCCCAATGGTCAAATCGACCACTCCCCATGAAATGGCCACATGGGAATCATGCCTCCACTAGTTTTGAGCACATGGGGAGTTCACCTTCCCACTCCTCTGGCCAAACCGAACTCAATGACTCATCTAACTACCTAACAAACTCACTAAATTAGGGCAATTGATCAAAAATGGCATGGCAAGCTTTGGCCATCCGATTGCCAAAAGGGGAGATATACTCCCCCTAATTCTTTTCGAACTTAACATTCCTCAATTCGATTGAACTTAGGTAAGCCAGAGAAGCAATTCCTCAGCCTCTCCAAGCTTCCTAGAGTGATTTCAAAACTTCATTTTTCAATTTTCAGAGCTTGAAAATTGGGGACCTCCATTGAAGAGCCAACTCACTCCAAACTCAAAACCAGTGCAATTCCTTTTACACACTCCCTCAGGGACCTCAATCGAGCTCACCCAAACTCTTTCCTAAGTTTCTAATGTAAGGGAGGAGCTATCTTGATCAAGACTGAGTTCAAGGAAAAGGGGGGTTGGTCCATAGAAGCATCTACTCAACCTCAAGAGCTCAAACCTTCAACAAAGCTTTGTCTCAACTAAACAAAGCTTCGCCTCAACTAAACAAAGCTTCTTCAAGGGAATCAAGCACCGTGATCACCTCCGGCGAGGTTAGCCATTTTTTGAGCTTAATCTAGCTTTGGTTTGGAGCTTTGTGAAGTGAATGTTAATCCCATAGAATCATAGCTATTAGATGTGATCTAGGTTGCATGTTGATGGTGAGGATTGAGTTTTATCCCAATCCGAACTCAATCAAGCTTGGATCATGGCTTAAACATGGACGGTGTCCATGGCTCACAGAGAGTGGCACTGATGGATCTCTGGCCATCCAACCACACATTTTAGATGGACGGTCAAGATTAAAATGCATAATATATATATTTTCCTCCCTCAAATCCACGACTATAATCTTAGCCATCCGATCTTTGATCGGACGGTTGAGTAGAAAGCGTGTTGCACTGCCGCCACGCGGTGCTACAAAGTGATAGGTTAAAAACCCAATCCCATCGGGCCACATGCAAAGCGCATGCGCCACTGCACACGCGCATCGATGGGATTAATAATATAATTAAGCTTTAAATAATTCCTAATTAATCACCAAACCTTCTAAAATCCATATCTAAGTGTAGAAAAATCAAACAAATATAAAATAAATTGCATATGAAAGATAATTGAACATAGAATATTCTAAAATTAATTTCAATGGATTTGAATAGTATTTTTCTCTGAATTTGGGTTTTATTAAAAATGTTAATTTGCTAATTACCCTTTAATTACTCCTCCAATTAATTCTAAACTTTTTGTGCTTAATTAGTGGGATGATTCCTACCTCCCCTAATTCTCTTGGGATTTATTGGTGGCTTAATTAGGGGAATTGTTAATTCATTCCTTAATTACTCTATTAATGTAATTAAGCTTAATTAAGGGTATAATTAGTGGTTTAACCCTCTAATTGAGTCAATTAAGTTTTATTTAAGTGGATGTGAAGTTTAGGGAATAATTTTGGGATACTTTCCTAGATATATTCCCTAAACCCCATTTTCTTTATAATCCATCACTTAAGGGTTAATTCACTACCCCATTAATAATTTCATAAAATTCTTAAACTTTCCAAAACTAAATTAATCTATTTTGGATAGATGCTTAGGTGTTCAAGAGCCTAAGTGCATTAAGAAAATCAAAACCCAACTCACATGTGTGAGAGGGGTTATGAAATTACTTAAGTTAAAATCCCTTAGTTTAATTAATCATTAATCATGAGCCAAATTGCATTAAGCCTTTTCTTCCTAGCTTCATTGCAAATTTAAATTCCTTGTGAGATTTTATGTCATCTCATTAGCTCATAATCATTTGATTAATATATATATGTAATGCACTTAATTCATACCTTATCCTAATCAAAATATAAAATGGATCTAATCATCTAAAAATTAAACTTAAATATCATACATCTGTGGAAATGAGTTAAGAACAGCAAACTCACCTCACATTTCTCAAATTAAATCAAACTCAAAACAAAACCAAACCTTCTTTAAAAATAATTTGATTTACTTTAAGCTTTCTTATTTCATAAGATTTTCTTTAAGAATTAATTAGGGTGAATGTGTTTACATGCTTTCATCATTTTAGTTCCTTCCCAACATGCTAAATGTGTATGTCATAAGAATTTCATGCATTCATTCATTTCCAAAATGAAAATGATAGTGAAATGTTTCTTTTATGTCAAATTGCATATTTTGGATAAAATAGAAATATGAGTGGCTATTATCATTTTTAAATCCAAATTATTTTTAAAATATATGAATTAATTAACAAAACTGAAAGTGTGTTAATTATATTTTATTTATAAGCTTGTATGTGAGTAAAATATAAGGATGTGCTTAGTGTAGTTTTCCTTCTCCCCTTTTTTAGTATAGTTTTGAATAGAATTTGGTAAAGTGTTTTGTTCATTTGAAAAGAACCTAACACTTACCTAATTCCATTTCCTATACATTCCTATGCTATTATTTAAGAAGGATACCTACACTTGTACATATAAATTGTATAAACAAAAATAAATCAACCAACACAAACTTTTGCATTCTTTCTTTTCCATTTATTTCTTTTGCAAATATGCTTGTTTTAAGGAAAGTGGTATATTAGTTTGGAAAACCCTGATTGAGAATTTAAGTAGCCCTAAGTAAGTCTTATATGTTACACCTAGTTAACAATGGCATCGTAGCTCACTTATGCCTTTCATATATTCATGTGTGCATGTGAAAATTAGATAAGAAACCTTTTTCTACTTAATGAAAATCATGCATCATAAGCATTCAAATTTTTCTTAAGTAAACTACTTAGCATTCATTATAAGGTGTGCTAAACATTCTCATTTGTATGTATAGATATGCTTAGGAATCATTCATATGCATGTTATACATGTTGGGAAAGAAATGAAGTGATGTGTGTTTTGTGAATTTAGTTCACTTTACTTAATCTTAAAATGCATTTATTTTTGAATAAATCTATTTAGAATTGATATAAACTTAAGATTAATTAAAACACATAATAAAACATTCACTAAATGAAACTAAACATGAATCCACTTTAGAAATTACTTAAGGTAGGGAAGAAAGAGAAGTTCTCTCTCTCTTCCCTCTCTTAAAACTTAGTAATTAATTGTAGGATTCATTCAAATCAAATAAAAATACAAAATAAATTCAACCCAAATCAGTAAAATAACTTAAATGAAACCATCCTCTAAGTTGAACACTTCCACACTTAGAAAATACAAACCCTAAAGCCATAGTTAAGCATACCACACAAACCTTCTAAAGCACACACATTTAGACTTATGATATATATTTTATTCTAGATGTTAGGGTGAATGTGCGTATAATGAATGATAGGATGATTTAGTCTAACCATTATTTTCTGCAGGAGATTGTGCTTAAGGGGCATTGTAATAAATAAATATATGAAAGCTTTTGTTGTGTTGGTGCTTATACCCCTAAGCATAATCCAATAGGCCGGGTGGACTTGGTTACCCATGTGTGGGGTGATAAGTTTAATATACATGCTTGGAATTTGGGTGGTTTGTTTTGTTAATCTCTATATTATAAGTATTAACTATATTTACTTTTCCTTTTCATGTAATTTTTGCAATTAAGATTTTGAAATGACTATTATGAGGATTAGAATGAGCATTTATCACAAGATTACATCTTAAATACCATGTGAAGCCTTTGGAGCAACCACCTTCTAACCATCCAAAAGAAGGAACCAAAGAAGAAATAAGAAAAGAAGAAGAAAGAAGAAAAGAAGAATGAAGAAATGAAGCTTGAAGACTCTCATAATAATGAGTTCCTTGCTTAGTTGTACTTAATTCATTTGTAATCTAGGCTGTATAATGGTAGAGCTTAGTTACCCAATTTTTTTTCGGGTTTGTGAGGTGGTGCCAGACCATAAATGGCCTTTTATTCTTTTACGTTAGCTTAATAAACTGATTGATGATTTGTTTAGCTTGTGCATTAAAATGGAATCCTTTTCCTAATTTCTTACTTGCTTGATGCATGGCCTGGATGTGGATTAGATAAATCTTCTACCAAATTTAACAATTCCAAAATTAAAATAAAGAAGTCATAACCTCATTTAAAGCTTAGGTTAAAAATCACGATAAAAGAATTAGTAACCCCTTAATTGGATGAGTACTTTGTTTATAACATCATGCACAAATGCATATTATTTTCACTCTTAATTGGAGAGCTTCCACCTTTGCCATAGAAACTTGGCTTGACCTTTGAGAGCCATGGTGGAAATACACCTCCTCTCTTCTCGCTAATTTTGGCCAATAATATTACTTCTCATGCATTAGGCATATGAATCCTATAAGCCTAAGTCAAATGATTGTCCAAAAATAAAAATAACATGTAATATGATTTGCATTACATTTAGGTCATTTGAAGCATACCTTTACATGATCTAGTATTTTTAGGGAGTGAGTTTAAGGACTTAGTCTCTTTCTAAATAAATAACAGCTTAGCTATCTCGCATAAAGCATATGACTTTCCTACATAAATTTAAAATCATAGGAGGAGTTAGTTACCACACCCGGTGTGTAAGTCTAAGCCGTGGTTTGTCCTCTTGTGGAGGCAAACCAAATACACATTATCGCCTTAGATTTAGGTCGTGCTTTCGGCCCTCGTCAAAGCTCCCTAGATTTATGTTCTGAGATTGCTTCTCCCTTCCATGGGCCATAAGTACAAATCCTCACCTCTTAATCATTTTCATAATCTTGTGTTATGGAATCATAAGTCCTAAACTTCTAATAAAAAGTCAACTCAAATGAATAATTCAATTTCAAAAATATAAAGCCCAACCATAGGATAGTTTGAGATGCTCGCTAGATTTCCTAGCATCGTGAACATCTCCTACTTATCTTCCTTTCGCTTCAATAATAACTCCATCTCTTTGATCAGTCCCATTTGATCTTCTCAAATAAACTAATCGATTGATAGTCCTACCTATTGAAATCTTTGGAGACAACGATCATTTACCTTAATCAAGAGTATTCCTGAGGATCTCATGTAATTATCTATGGGAGCTTGCCCTATAGGAACTTAACGAACCCAGTTTAAATAAACCCTACTTTACTATTCCATGTAAAGTAGGGGAAGAATCTTTGGTACACATGCAGACCCATTGTCCTTGGGAGTCCTTGTTGAGGTGATTATGTCCATTGTAGGGTAGTGACTTCTATCTTTAGAGATAGTACACATTTACTCAATGTCGTACCTGATCACTCTCAGTAAGAACATCTGCGGATCTACGTGATGTCAAAAATTATATAAAAAAGAAAAGAAGTATATTTCAATCTTCATTTTATCCATAGAGTGAAGACGGAAGTATATTTCTATTCTTAGAAATTCTTATAAAAATTTAACCACACCAACCTTAAATTAAGAGCTTCTTAATTAGGCACTTAGGATACTATGATTAATAGCTAGGTGTACAACCTAAACTAAAGCATAAATGAAAATAATAAATCAAAATAAAACTAAATATGAAATTAAAAATAAACTAAGAAGTCGACACATTGAGGTGAATACCTAGGTTAGATTAGTGGACCCTGTAGGACCTGACCTATCCCAATTGGACAATGTGAGTCCAATCAAATAAAATTCAACAAAATTAAATAAAATTTAAAACATGTGAATTTATTGAAAACTAAAATTTATTAAGCCTAGATTGAGATAATTGGCATGGTTGACCCAATTTGTCCTATTTAGGCCTAAAATAATATAAATTAAAAATCAAAACAAATTTAAATTAAATCAAACCAAAAGCACTAAACATATGTATGAATATAAATAAACATAAAACTAAATGCATATGGGGCACAAAATGACTGACTAGATCATTTGACATAACTTGATCGATGTGGGCCCCACCAAGTCAAAAGTCAAACTAATCAAAATTTGATTAATCTAATTTATCCCAAGGCTAAAATTATCAAATTAATATAATGAAACATAAAATAAAAACAAAATTGAATCTAATGATGACTAAAATACATTAATCAGGTTATTTAGTCTAAGTGAACTCAAAAGGACCATATTGAACTTAAAATCAAAATAAATTGAAATTAAATCAGATTAAATATTACAAAATACTTTAGAATCATATTTAAACATAATTTAATCTCTTGTTGGGTTTGATTTGACCAAATTGATCATTTAGCCCAAGTGAACCCAATTTGATCCATTGAGCCTAATTTGGTGCAAAATGGATCTAAATCAAAATTAAATTTAAAATAATTAAAATTAATTACTCTAAGTTATTTTAAATACTCAATCAAAAATAATTGAAGTTTGAATACACCTTTAACTTAGTTTAGATTGGTCATTTGACCCAAGTGAACCCAATTTAACCTACTAAGACTAATTTGGGTTTGAAATGTGTTTAAATCCAAACTCAACTCAAATTAAATCAAATCAATGCTTATAATCATTCTTAATTTGATTATTTAACATGATTCAACTCACCCAATTTAGCTTATTTGGCCAATTGGTCAAGCTAACCCAATTTGACCTATATGAGACTATTAAGCTAAAATAAAAAATAAATTAAAATCAAATAAACTTGATCACATAAAATTATTTTAAAATTTTAATTAAACTCAATTTAACCCTCATTTGGGTTTGATTTATTCAATTTGGATAATATGGCCAATTGACTCAAGTGAACCCAAATTGACCCAATTAGGCCAATTCGGGATGAACCCAAAATAAATCCAAATTAACCACAATCAATCAAACTTAATCACTTTAAATAACTCAGTAAATATGATTAAAGCCTAATTTAAACTCAAATTGGCCAAATCAACACATTGGACCCAACCTAACCTATTTAAGCTAAATTAGGTCAAGATGGATTCAAGTCAACCCAAGCCCAAACATAACCCATTAAACCCTGGGAAATCTCATCACACATGAGCTAAGATCTCAATCCATGTGAAGGAGAATTAAAATTAAAGAGAAAAGAGTGAAAATAATGCAAAGCTCCAAAATTTTCAATCACCCCACGTCCCCTCTCATTACTCTAGTTTTTAGCTTGGAGTGATTTTTGAATCACCCAACCACTCCCCACAATGAATGCTAGCTACCATCCCAACAATAGCCACACCCCTATATCACTTTTTCATCATGATTTTCAGTAATATGGAGAGAAGGGGGAAAAAGGAGGAAAAGGAGCTCTCTTTTTGGCATTCAACACCTTCTCCACTTCCCAAGAAGTAAGACCGACTCATCCTCCACCTTTTTCACTCTCAAAAATATAAAATAAAGTATACTCCAATAAAATATGGTGGTGTTCAGCGATAAGGATAATCCAACAGAAGGCAAGAGAGGAAGATCATGTGGGAGCTTCAACTTAAAAAGCAAGAACTGAGTTCGACGTAAAAAAATTCACTCAATATTGGCTTAAGTTAGATAATCTCTAATAAAAATCTTTATGAAAGTCATTGGTTTTAATATTTTTTTCAAATGTGATGTGATTCTAGCATTTTTCCCTTAGATCCCTGTTGCACTTTTCATTATAACCCTCCCCGAAAAAATAAAGTGACTTTTGGCTAAGATCACCATAAGATCGCAAGATCCGATGTTGTTTGGGGTAGATCCCATCCATCTAACCCTTTTTTGGTCTGCCTCTCAAGAGAAAGACAACCTTCGGGTCGCCCATCTTACATGGATAAAATGGGCGACCATGATTAGATCTCTTTTTTATTTATTCTATTAGATCTAAGCGAAACTTCAAAAATCACAAAAAATAAAATACATAACTAAAAGTGCAAATAAGGGCTCTTTATATTTGTCTTTTCAAGTGGAATCTAATGAACCCAAAATTCTCAAATCTGATTATATATTTTAGGTGTAATTAGAGTTTTAATGAAAATTATATATATTTCTAATTACTCTTAAAATACTAAACTTATTATGTTCAAAAGTTCATAAAGGGAACTTAATGTCATTGCTTACCTGTCATAAAAATTTTAAGTTAAATAGTCTTCTAGTTTAAGAGTTATTAAAATTTGAAATAAAGTGGCTAATCTTAAATAAATAATTAATTCAAAATTATAAAAATTATGAAAATTCATCAAAATAATTTAAATCATTTTAATAAACATCAGATCTTAAAAAAATTAATTAGACCCTCTAGATCACATTAAATCATAAAAATAATTAAATTAAGATTTGATTAAGCATTAATTAATTATTTTAATTATTCAAACTTTTAAAAATTATTACTAATTTTAGAAAAATCTAAAAAATATAAATAAACACTCAATATAAAGCTTAGATAGTGGAGATTTAAAAAAAAAAGCCCTAAATTTTATCAAGTTTATTGTAATTAATTAAAGTTTAAAGTTTCACTTAATTAATATAATTTGACTTTAATCACTTGCATGATTAGATTAAAATTTGGTGTGATTATCGTATGAGATAACTTTTGCCTCTCATAATAATTTTAGGTTAATTTGCTAAGTAATTTGGGACATCCAAATTTTCAAACCTAAATTAGTCATTTTATGCATTTATTAAATACTTAAAATTAAGAAAATTATAAATTTAATTATGAAAGACTAATTATGTAATAAAATAGTAAGGGTGATCAAAAAATTAATTATGATCTCTAGTTTTTATTATTCCTCAAAATCACTCTAAAGGGATTTCATTTAATTAATAAAATCATTAATTATCTTAGAATTTAGAAAATTTATAATAATTAGATAGTATTCCATACATACAACTATACATAGGAATGAAATTAAATAAGTACATGCCTTTGTTAACCGAAAGTGAGATAATCAAATAACCTCGGTAACTTAAAGTCTCAGATTCCGGGATGTCCGCATATATATACTTATTATCATTCAAACACATGTAAATCCATAAGATTTAGCCAACACATGCAACTTGACATAAGTAAATTATTTTGATTATTTGATTTTGAAAGCATGAATGCATGATATCATATGACATACAACATTTTTGGTGATTGAAAAGGAATAGCCAAACATTTTCACATAATTCATTCAACTATACTAATTCTTAAAGACAATCACAATAAATAAAACTACTTAAGGAAAACCAAAGCTTCTTATTAAATTTGAATTTTGGGTTTTAATTAGATTTAGAGAGGAAGAAACACTTGCTATTTTTATCCCATCCCATGTTGATGATTTAATGTGTTTTAGGAGAAGTAATTAGATGAATTTTATAAATTAATTATGTTGGAATCATTAAGAAATTCATTTAATTACCCTTTCCTATGCTTCTTTAATTTAATTAACTACTTATTCATAAGCCTCAAATGATATACAAATGAGAAATTAAAATTGCAATGCTCCTTAAGGACCTAATGCAATAGGCTCATGCTTAAGCATTAATTAGATTAAGGAATCTAATTAACTACTTTTATGATTTTCCCACACCCATTGGTTAATCATAATTTTCTTAAGAATCTTTATGTTATTGAACACATAAAAAGGAAACTTGGATTGAATTTAGATTATCGATCTAATTATCATTTCAATTTGATTAATTTTTTTATTAAATCATAAGTTTATTAAACACTCCATGGAGAGATAATTAGGTATATGATTAAGAAGAGGCCTTAATCATTTAACCTAATCATTCTCACTGCTAATAGTAACTAAATATTATTAATCATTGAAATTTCAATATTTAATAGTTTTAATTAGGGTTAATTTGATTAAGGAGGATAATTAAGATTAAGATTTTAAATTCTCCTAATTAGCCAACCAATAAATCCCAAGAAAAATGCGAGAGGACATCCCATAGAACCAACACATTTAATTTAGGATTAATTAGCTAAGTGAGTAGGGCTTAATTGAGTTAATTAAGAAAAGATTCAAACTCTAATTATGCTCTGATCACTATTCAAAATATTAGGAAATTATTTTTATTAAATTCCTCTCTGTTCAATCTTTTCGAAATGTGTTCATTCATATTTTTCTTATTTTTCTATAATTAGTTATGAATTTATGAAATTTGGCTATTTAAATCACATTTTAAATCTTAATTAACCCTAAATTCCATCGCCACATGGGAGCCGACGTACACTTTCCACATGGTGCCACGAGATTGACATCTTAAACCGCTCGCGATGTCGACCATGCGCGAAGCACTTTTGTTCGCCATCATCGATTGGATGATGGGGATTAATATTGTAGTTCCTAAATAAAATAAATAGAATTTCTATCAGATTAAATCACGACCATCCATTTCAATCATGCAGAACAGACGATGAATGATCCTTCGTCCCCCGAGAGAAGAAAGACAAACACCGTCCACCCTCCTCCACTCAATCCAAGCTCACCGCTCGTGAGGCATCGTGGATCGCTTTAAAACATTCAAGAGAGAGATCTAGAGAAATCCTACGGTGGGATTAGCAAGAAATTACAAAATTCTTATAAAAGACCAACACCTAGAGGATTTTCTACGATTTTCCAGAGGTTACCTCGCAGGAGCTCAAGATCAATGGTTTGTTGATCGAGGTAGCTTCGTCTTGTCATTGCTTCCCATGGCAAGCTAATGAGAGGCGATGGATTAGGTTACCTCCCTTGACCATGACTGACCCAACCAACTTTGGGTCAGGTTTTCCAGTGGTCCAAGGGTCCAAAATAAACTAAGGCAGCCTACCAAATACAAGGGGTAGGTAAGACCACCCAAAAGTAGGTTTTATCCCATTTAGAGGGATTTACCTAATGGGTATTAGGTCAATTTGGGCTAGAAATGGGTTGGATTTGGTTTGGGCTGACCCATGGTGATCCAAGGATGGGTCATGCCAAGTTTGATTAGGTTTGGGCTTGTTTTGAGTGGGTTTGGCTCAATTTGACCCATGTAGGTCAAATTAAGCTAGGTTGGGTTAAAATAACCAATTGGTCAAATTGGGGCAAGCCATAGGTTGAGACAAGTTAAAATGATGATTTGAGATGTTTAGGTTCTATTGGTTTGATTTGATTTGGATTGGATTTAAATTTGACTCATATGAGTTCATGTGGGTCAAATAGGCTAAGTTGACCAATTTGGTCAAATTATCTTGGGTTAGGTGTTGATTTAGGTTAAATTGATGATTTGAAGATGATTGTAGATTTTGGTTTCAATCAATTTAAGTTTATGAATGATTTAGACCAATTTGACCCTTTATGTCAATTTGGGCTAAATGGGTCAATTGGATTGACTTGGTCAAATTGGGTTCAACCAAGGGTTTGATCATGTTCAATAATCACTTTATGATGGATTTGAGCCATTAGTTTTAATCAATTTGATGTGTGATTTGATTTGGTCCAATTTGGTCTTTTAGGTCAAATTGGATCAACTTGGGTCAAAGGGCTAATTAGGCTTAGTTTGGCTCAATTGATGATCAAATCTTATTCAAGGATCAATTTAGTATTTGGTCAGAGTCATTGGTTTCAATTAATTGGGTTTAGAATGAAGTTTGGTTCAATTGAGTTCATGTAGCTAATTGGGTCAACTTAGGTCGGGGCTAGTTGGACTTAGTTTGAAACAATTGATTGCAATTGATCAAGATGATCAATCAATGCAAGAGGTTTTGAATGGGTTGGTTCAATCCAATTTGGGTTGGATTGGAGTTTGGTTCAAATGGGTCCTTTATGTCACTTTAGATTAAGTGAAACCAATGGATCAATTTGGTTGGTTTTGGGTTGAATTGGGTTGAGTTGAGTTTGATAATTGATTTAGGATTGATTGATAGTTTCGATTGTAATTGATTTGGGTTTAATTAGATTTTGGCTCATTTGGATATTTTGGGTTCAAATGGGTTAGCTTGGATTGATTTGATCGATTGGTTTGATTGTAGGTTTTGGAAGAGTTTGAAATGATGATTTGAATGGTTGGAGTGCTTTTGTGAAAATCAATTTTGGTTTGATTGAAGGGGGTTTGGATTAAGTCCATAGGATTGGAATACAGGATTAAGGTTTAAGTCATTTTGGCTTGGAGCTTGATATGAAATAGATTCAATTGGGCTTTAGTTATATTAGTTTGAAATTGGGATTGGCTAAGGGGATATAGGTTTGGTTTAGGCCATGGGATAGCTAGGTTTTCTTAATTACTAAGGCATAGCCTAAATCTATGGTATGCATTATTTAAGCATAGGTTTAGTGTTGACCTAATCACTAGAAGTGTCCTATGACTAAGGAGATTCTAGTGTCTAGAAGTCTCCTAAGTCTAAGATAGGATGAATTAATACTCACACCAAAAGTGAGTCAACACCAACTAAGTAACTTTGACTAAATTTTAATGATTCATAACCTCATCTTATAGCCTAAGAATTTAATAAAAAATAATAATTTAGTAACCTCTTACTTGTACGTTTCATGTTATAACACCATGCATGCATCTTATTTTCCTTCCTTGCAAATAGGCGATCTCCACTTGCATAATAAGCGACAAGGCTTGGCCTTTGAGAGCAGTCCCTTTTAGTGGAGAACACCCCTTCCTGTTGATTTAGCCCCTGATATTTCTTATCTTTTCTTGCACACTCTGACTCCACCACCAACTATTCTTATTAAAACAAGCTTTTCCCTTTGATTCGCCAAGCACATCTTTAGCAACTTGCTTAATTTCACTTGATATTTTTCCCACATAATGTTAGCTTCCTTATGAACATCCCAAACTCTAATTTCTTGTAGCTTGTTCTTAAAAATATTTTTATTTGTGTTCTAGAGAATTAAAAATAAATAAAATCCCTAAATTTTATCAAGTTTATAATGATTAATTAAAGTTTAAAGTTTCACTTAATTAGTATAATTAGGCTTAACCACTTTCACGATTAGATTGAAATTTGGTGTGATTATAGTATGAGATAACTTCTGCCTCTCATAATAATTTCAGGTTAATTTGCTAAGTAATTTGGGACATCCAAATTTTCAAACCTAAATTAGTCATTTTATGCATTTAATAAATACTTAAAATTAAGAAAATTATAAATTTAATTATGTAATAAAATAGTAAGGGTGATCAAAAAAGTTAATTATGATCTCTAGTTTTTATTATTCCTCAAAATCACTCTAAAGGGATTTCATTTAATTAATAAAATCATTAACTATCTTAGAATTTAGAAAATTTATAATAATTAGTATAGTCGTCCAAAATTTTTTACCAAGCTCTCTTTGTGCTCAGCTAACAAATAGATTTTCAATAAAATCAAAATCCTCAATTAGTTTGAGATATTTTTAGTGTAATTGATGATTTTGGATTTTTTTTCTATAATTGATGATTTTGAATACTTTGATCAAGCCCTCTTTGTAATTGATGTTTATTTCATGTTTGTGCATTTTCTATAAATTATATAATTATTATATTTAAATATTAAAGTTATTGAAATATGTTTTTATAATATTTTTAGATGAAATTATATAATTATAAACCTTATTTTATAATTATAAGTGAGCTTGAATTAAATAAATAACATGCCCACCAAATTATTTTAATTATATTACAAACTCATTTTTAAGAGCTCTACTTTTCAATATAAATAATACAACACCATCTTCTCTTTATGATGTGGGACAAAAATAGTTGAATATGGAAAAACTTTTAGTAAGAATAAAAATGGGCTTTAAAATGAGCTTTAAAATGTAAGAACAAAAAGATAATATTTTAATTAGTAACTTTATATTTTCATTATAAATTATAATTTATAATATATATATTTTTAAAGAATATAAAGTCATAATATTATTTTATAAATATTTTATAATTTTTTTAATATACTTGTTTATATTATAATCTTATATTTTTATATTATAAATTAAATTTGTATTCATAAACTTACATTATCAAAAATTATAAATTTTAAATCTTTTTAATATACATATGTCATGATTTATAATAATATGCTTAAATATTTTATATATTATATTTTTTATATTATTTATATTTAACAAGGCTTTTAAAATATTTTTTATTCTAAATTTTATATTTGTAATATAAACTAAAATTTTAATAAACTATATTCTTATGATAAATTATATTTGTATTTATAAATTCATATTATCCTTTTTAAGATTTTAAATATATTTAATATAAACATAATTAGAATTTATATATATATATATATATCTATATATCTTATTAAACTTTATATCAATCTTAAAATTAATAATTATAAGAAATATTATATATATTTTTATTTTTAATATATTTATATTTTTTATCTATTAATTAAATTAATATTTAATAATTTTAATATTAATTAAATAATTCGATTTAACCCCGGTTCAACCCTCGTTGAACATTTAAATCTTGAACCTCTCTCTCTCTCTCTCTCTCTCTCATTCTATGTCTGATTCGATTTTCACAACTTTATGATAGATTGATGTTTTGTTTTATGATGTACTATTTTAGAGGGTGTTAAGATTATTTTTATGTAGTTTGGATGTTAGACATTAGACTAATAATATTTTCTACGTAAGATTAAAAGGGCTATAATAAAATTATAAATGCCTCTTGCTTGTAGGTGTTGCATAAGTCCCTAAGCATAATCCAATAGGACAGGTGGGCTTAGTGACCCGAGGTATGTGAAGCCCCAATGTATAAAATATAACTGCTTGGTATAAGTGTATGTTAAGCTAATCTTTGTTTTGTAGGTGTAGTTAGATTTTCATTTCATAAAAATATAATTTTTAGAATAGGATTATGATTAGAGCTATGGGGTTTAGAGTGAGTAGTGGTCAGAAGTCTTAGAGTTGAGAAGCATTGTGATGCATAGCTATGAAGTGAAGATGCCCATAGCTTTATTTTCATTTGTATAATTAATTTTAATTTGAGTTGTATAAAGGTAGAGTTTGGCTACCTAATCTTTTTTTTCTTTTTGGGGTGTATATGATACTTGGTCTCACCAACCTTTTTTTTTCTTTTAATCAATAATATTAATTCTGCTTGTTTATATTGATTGCAAAATAGAAATGACATGCTTTTCAAAGTTTCTTAGAGCTTGATTGCTTGTTGTATGGCCTCGATATGGTAGGCTCTTTAAGAAATTAAATTTTTACTCCAACCTGGTGTTTTATTTTAGATGTCATTGGGTAGACACCAGATCTTAGGGGCTACTTATTGAATTGATTCGGTATGACATTGATGTATGATGTACTATCTTGAAAAGTAGAAATATTATCCTATATTGGACCTAATCACCTAATAAAGACTCCTAAGGCATGATGGGCCTTCAAATATAACAGGGATCTTTCCCCTACTTTACATAGAAAAGTAAAACAAGGTTTATTTTATGCTGTGTTCTTTAATTCCCCATAGAGATAAGCCTCCATGGTTAATTACATCATAGGAAATGAGATTTCTTAAGAAAACTTTCGATTAAAGCAATCAATCAATTATTTACAAAGATTTTAAGGTTAAGACTATCAAAGGATTGGATATTTTGAAAAATCAAGTGGGAATGTTCAATTGGTAGACTTATTTTGGATTTTAAAGGAAGATAAGTAGGGAACCCACATGATACAATGAAGCCTAATAAGCACTCCAGTATATCCTATGTTGAGGCTTTTTATATTTGAATGGGAGAAGATTTATTTTATTTGAGTTGAAATTTTATTTAAAAAATTAAGGATTATAGTCCATCAACACAAGATTATGAAAATGCCTAAGAGGTGAGGATTTATGCTCATAGCCAGAAGAAAATAAGCAACCTCGGATCCTAAATCTAGGAAGCTTTAGCACAAATCAAAGTGCAACCTAAATCTAAGAGGAAAGGGGACAGGGTTTATCTCCACAAGAGAGAATAAACTTGTCCTCTTTTAGACTTACAATTGCCTAGAGTGACTGCTAGCTAACACCTCCTATAATTCAAAATCATGTAAGCTGGTCTTATGTAATTACCAGATGGCTAGGCTTATTATTTAGTTTGGAAAGAGACTAAAGTCCTAAACCCACTAAGAGACTAGATCAACGAGAATATGACTTAGTCTAAAATGCAAAATTTAACAAATTTTTTGTTATTTCAACACAGTAATTTGGACTAAAGACTTTAGGATATTTTATGCCTAAATGCATGATGAAATTTGGTATTGGGAAAATCAAGAGAAAAAGAGGATGAATCTCCATCATAAGGAGGTACTTTCATAGGTTAAGCGGTCCTTAAAGTGCAAGAATGGAGGCCCTCATTTTGCAAGAGTAGTATAATATGATATGCATGATGTTGGACATACAATATTCAGCTAAGGGGTCGCAAAATCTTTTAGTTAGCTTCATTATAACCTAGGCTTTAAAATGAGGTTGAAAGTTGTTTTAAATTTTAGTTTTGAGTTGTTAATTTTGTAGAAAAATTAGTTTTTCCCTAAGAGCATACCGCATCCAAGCCACACATTCAAACATCAAGTTTTAAGAAACTAAGAATAATATGCATAGTCTATTACACAATCTAAACACAACAATAATCATGTATAAACTATTGTAAAAGAATAAAAGGCCGATGCGGTCGAGTACCGTCGTACACCCCGGAAAAGAGAAAAGTTGGGTAGTTGTGCTCTACCCTTTTATAACCTGAATTACAAAATAATATTGCAATTTAGAATTGAATACCTGCTATGGGGGTTTGCATTTTTAATTTCATCGTCTTCCTTCTTTTGATTTGATTTGACTTGCTCCAAGGCATCACAGGGCACCCTAGGATAGCCTTCTAGCTACTACTCATCCTAAACCCCATAACACTAATCTAATTCTTATTTGCAAAAGTTACATATTTATGGAAAAGTAAAATCTAACTACACTTGCAAAATAAAAATTAGCTAAACAAACATACATCCTAAGCAATTATATTTCATAATTTGGACTTAGCAATTGATTTAGGATTGATTGATAGTTTCGATTGTAATTGATTTGGGTTTAATTAGATTTTGGCTCATTTGGATATTTTGGGTTCAAATGGGTAGCTTGGATTGATTGGATTGATTTGATTGATTTGATCGATTTGTTTGATTGTAGATTTTGGAAGAGTTTGAAATAATGATTTGAATGGTTGGGGTGCTTTTGTGAAAATCAATTGGATTTGGTTTGATTGAAGGGGGTTTGGGTTAAGTCCATGGATTGGAATACTGATTAAGGTTTAAGTCATTTTGACTTGGAGCTTGGATATGAAATAGGATTGGGCTTTAGTTATATGTGTTTGAAATTGGGATTGGCTAAGGGGATAGGCATAGGTTTGGTTTAGGCCATGGAATAGCTAGGTTTTCTTAATTATTAAGGCATAGCCTAAATCTATGGTATGCATTCTTTAAGCATAGGTTTTGTGTTCACCTAATCACTAGAAGTGTCCTATGACTAAAGAGATTCTAGTGTCTAGAAATCTCCTAAGTCTAAGATAGGATGAATTAATCCTCACACCAAAAGTGAGTCAACACCAACTAAGTAACTTTGACTAAATTTTAATGATTCATAACCTCATCTTATAGCCTGAGAATTTAATAAAATAATAATAATTTAGTAACCCTTTGCGTTGCATGTCATAACACCATGCATGCATCTTATTTTCCTTCCTTGCAAGCGATCTCCACTCTTGCATAATAATACAATGCTTGGCTTTTGAGAGCAGTCCCTTTTAGTGGAGAACACCCCTTCCTGTTGATTTAGCCCCTGATTTTGTTTCATCATGCATGTAGGTTCAGAGGCTACTTGTTTATTATCTACCATAAATATAAGTTCTCACATTTTATACATTTTTATAATTTTCTGTTGTTAGAATCTAAGTCCTACTCTTCTAATAAAATGCATTTTTTCCCTCTTTTTTTTTCTCGGTCCTGACAAGAGTTTCCCTTTCGGGTGCCACTTTGCCCATGTTTTGAAAAATCCAATGAAGCGGATCATGGTAGAAGATTCCACCGATATCCTGTGCCTTTAGGAAGCACATTGAACAATGAAAATGCAGTGACGATGCCGAGAGAGAGAGAGAGAGAGAGAGAGAGAGAGAGAGAGAGAGAGAGAGACCGCGCGTGAGAAATGAGGTCGGAAATGAACTACGTCATTGTATTTAAAATGTCAAAATTATATAGAAATGATGCCCATATTTGTTATATTTAATTTCAATAAAATCTCACATATTTTTTTTTGTCATTAGGTCATATAAAATCAAAAAATCTATTTTAATTTGATTAAATTTAATTATGGAAACTAAATTGTTCCATAATAAAGTTAAAAATTCATTTGTAATTAATTAGAGGTTTTATTCCATTCTAAAATTTAAAAATCCCTCCCAAAATAATCTATAATTTTAATTTTGAATTTTAAATCCCACTTAGTTTCGCCAAAATAATCTATAATTCATTTGTAAAGTTTAGGGTTTAGGGTTTAGACCTTAAAGGTTAGTTTAGGGTTTAGGGTTAGTTTGGGGATTAAGGTTTTAGGTGGGTGGAGTTTAGGTTTAGGGTTTAGGGTTGGTAGTTAGGATTTAGGGTTTAGGGTAGAATTTAGGGTTTAGTTTAATTTAGGGTTGGGAGGCATAATGTGGTGGTAGTTTAACGAGTTTAAGGTTTATGGATGGTTTAGTAGGAGGGAATGAGGGTTTAATTAGTTTTTTAAGGTCAGAAGAGAGGGCCCAGGATTTAGTGGTTATGGAGGTATTTGGATTCAGGTGGAGTGGTTGGAGGGCCCAGGGTAAGGCAGCCACTGGGATATAGGTTTAGGAGTCAGGGTTGGAGTCAAGAGTTTGGTTTAGTAAGATCTGGTTATTAAGAGTTTATGAAGTTTAGTTTGGAGTTTAGAGCCCAAGTTTAGAGTTTAATAGTTGATTTAGAAAGAGTTTAGAGATTTAGTATATGGATGATAGGAGTCAGGGTTAGAGAGTTTAGGAGGGCCCAGGAGTTTAGTTTGGATAAGTATCAGTGGTAGGTTTAGGGTTTATGATTTAGGTCAGAGTTGGAGTAGGTTTAGGAGTGGTAGTAGTTTAGGCATTTAGGTTTAAGTATAGAGTTTAGCTCAGTTTAGTTTAGGCTCAGAGTGAGATTGTGGTAATTTTTAGATTTAGTTTAGATCCCGATCAGGGCTCAGTGTGATCCCAGTAGTAAGGTTTAGAGAGTGGCCTGTTTGGGGTATGATCAGGAGATTTAGTTTAGGTTTAGGTTGGTTTCAGGTCAGCCTGGGGTTAGTCAGTGGTCAGATTTTAGGCTCAGGTTAGTTTGGTTGGGGCTTAGGGTTTAGGGTTTGGGTTTAGTTAGTTTAAGGTTTAAGGATCAGATTTAGTTAGTCTTTAGGTTTGGATGTTGATTTAGGTTTAAGGTGTGGTTTATTTAATTTTTGTGGTTTAGGGTAGGTTTTGGGTTTAAGGTTTAGGGTTAGGTTTGGGTAGGTTGGGTTTAGGGTAAGGGTTTAGGGTTTAGTATTAGAGTTTAGGATTTAGGGTTTAGGGTTAGGGTTTAGGGTTTAGGGTTAGGCTTTAGGGTTTATGGTTAGGCTTTAAGTTTTAGGGTTCCTCCAAATTGTTCCTAATAGATTATAATGGACATATTTCCCCCAAACAAGCCAAAGAAAGTGAAAAAATATTAACCAATTGCTCTGTACTCTCATGATAATATAGAGAGTACAGATGAAAATCTCCCATAAAAATTAACCAAACAGCCACAAAATTACTTCTAATAGAATGTAATGATCATATCCTATCCATACAGGCAAAATAAACTGAAAAATTATGAGAAAATATTATGTACTCTCATGATAAGCATGAAAAAATCCCCCAAAAACCATCCAAAGTGCCTCCAAATTTCTTCCAATGAAATGTAATGAACATAATCTCAACAACCAGGCCAAAGAAATTGGAAAAAATGGTCAAAATTATTTGTACTCTCAAGAGAGTACAAGGAGTACAGATGCAAAACTCTCCTAAAAATCAAGTAACCTCCAAATTATTCCTAATGGATTGTAATGAACATATTTCCTCTAAACAGGCCAAATAAATTGCAAAAAAAATTTCTAAAATGCTCTGTACTGTCATGAGAGTATAGAGAGTACAAAGAGTACAGATGTAAAAATCTCCCAAAAATTATCCAAATAGCCTCCAAATTGCTTCCAATGGAATGTAATGAACATAATCTCAATAATCGATAAAAAAGCTGGAAAAATGACCAAAATAATATGTACCCTCAAGAGAGTACAGATGCAAAATAACACTAAAAAATCAAACAAATAGCCTCCAAATTATTCCTAATAGATTGTAATGAACATATTTCCTCTAAACAGGCTAAAAAAGTGGAAAAATATTAGCAAAATGCTCTGTACTCTCATGAGAGTATAGAGAGTACAGAGAGTACAGATGAAAATCTCCCATAAAAATTAACTAAACAGTCATAAAATTACCTCTAATGGCCATCCAATGGGAGATCACAAGGTTCTTAGCAGCACCAGTTTGTCCAGAAAACTCATCCACATCCACGAACAGCAGCAAAATGAAAAACAACACAACCAAGAATACTTCAAATGATCCTTCACCTCCAAGCCCAAAAAACAAAGTCAGCCAAAAATGGATCTCCAAAATTGAACTCAATAAGCACATTAACCTGACATCACAGATCCAACCACAACATCTTGATTAGCCAAATTCCTCTAATTTTCCAAGAAAGTGGAGACTTGAAGGGGCCACGATGATTTGAATTTCCAACATCTAGGTTTGAAGGCTATCTGCTGTTTAATCTTAAGGCATAAAGCAGTGAATGAGGCATCTTTATATTGGAATAATCTGGAATTCTTTCACACCAAATAGTGTACGCTAAAATTGCAACAATCAGAAGGTATAACCTCTTCACAGCCTTATGCTCAAGAAGGGAGGAGGCGGCAAGTACTTGATGAAGAGTTTGATGCAATAGAAAAAAACTCCCATTTGGCAATATATTTCTAATAAGCTTAAGAGAAAAAGAGAAACCAAATAAAAGGTGTGAATGGGATTCCATCTCACTATGGCGAATCGACACTCAAGAGGACCAAGGCATATGAAAAGCACATCAGAAAGTTTGAGCCCCTCGATAAATGTCATTCAACAAAAATAGCATAGTTAATCACAAATTCTTTAAACCATAAATCTTTAGACCAAAATCAAGGGTAAGAGTCAAATATAGCTTTCTCAATCCTTTTGTTAGAAATGCCACTCTCCCATTCCAAAGAATAGAGTCCCCGTGAGAGATGGGGACTTGGAGGATAGAATGAAAGTAACGTGAATTCCTCCTTCAAGCACATTGGGTGAGACCAAAGAATGTAGTATAATGATAGTACTAAGAGGGAATTCAAGGAAGATCAAAAAAGAAAAGCACTCCATCGACAAAAGAGATTTGCCCCGCACCAAGGATCAAAGGAAAGGGAGCAAGAGGTACCATTCCCAACCGAATAGGAAATCATCCCTCTAAATCGAATAGCACAGAGTTGAAGCTCCCTCCACAGGGCAGTATAATAGAGAGATCTCCTCCAAATACGCCCATACTTGTTGCCACACTAGGTAGCAAACAAGGAGGATTGCTTGAGAATCGAACACGAGCTGGAGAGTTCCCAGCCGTGCTCGCCCTTGCCAACCAAGCTAAGAGACGTTCGGTCTATCGAGTCATTCATTAGACTTTAATTCAATTGGAAAGGTGAAATAGACATGTGGGTCGATAGGTTTACGTTACAAAAACATTAACATACTAAACATAATTATGATTATAATCATCTTATAGTAATGTTATTAATTTTCCGCTAATTATATAAATAATAAGTAAATGTGACTTATAAGAATATTCTATTTAAGATATAAAATCACTTTCATCAAAAAATTTAGCTGTTTAAAAGTGTTTAATACTTCAAAATTAAATTTGAATGTCATTCAAACATTTTGTCCAAACAAAATTTACTTATTGGTAATAATTTGGCAGCACAAATAGTGCATTTCAAGATTGAAGCATATCATGAAAGCACCTTCGCTTTCTTTCCTTTTTTTTTCTTAATTGTTTTAAGATGCATTAAATAAAATTTTAACACTGCATGTATTCAATGTACTTAAAAATTCAATTTCAAAATTTTAAAGCTTTACAACAACGACACTGAATTGTCATATCAAAGAAGGGATGCAACAGGAAATTTTGAACTAGATTTTCAATCTCAAAATTTTTACTTTTTAATTGCCCGAAAATATATAATATAAAAAATACAATATATTTATATTATTTGATTAAAAATCTTATAAATTCATGAATTTATTATTTATTTATTCTTTTGGATAAATAAATATAATATAAAATATTTTAAATTTTTTGAGCAACAATGATGACAACGGCCGGTAGAAGCAATGGTAGCGATAAGCGACGATGACAAACAACGGTGGCCGACAACGAGCATGACCCAGAATGACCATAATAATTTACATTGATTGGTGTATTTAAAATTCACCTAAATTTAAATAAATTTTAAATACATCAAAATATAACTATCTGATGAATTTCAAATGCTACATCACTTTGAAATTTTCCTTTACATCATATCAAATGTCAAAAAACCTAAAACTCCTACATTTATTTTATTTTTAATTTCAACCATATATATATATATATATATATATAGATATAGATATAGATATAGATATAGATAATATATGTGTGTGTGAAAATGAATGCAGAATGACATTTAATGAAAAAGCAACATAAAAAATTACGGTATTCTATCATCAAAACATCTACCATAGGAAGCTTGATGCAACATAAGATACTCACAATTCTACAGCAAACCTGTATAAATGAATAAGGAATCTAAGCAAGCCAGTAAGTAAGAAAATAATAAATATAAGAAAAAAAATTTCAAAAATTAAATTCTTATACTATATTCTTTGAAATCTTAGAAGTTGGTAATAATCCTTAAGAGAAGATGTAAAAATCACCACAATGATGCTTCATTGAATATTTTGAAGAGAAGATGGAAATTAATATACCACTAAAAGTTATTAAAAATATTATGGACTCAAAGTGAGTGACATGGTTAGTCAAGTCCATTCGTCCTTATAAGAGTCAAATACTAGTATTTTGAATCAGATAGTGGGCTAAGCTTTCATAATTTTTATCAAAATACTATCTGGAAAAAAATTTATCAATAAGGGAGAAGTGTCTTCAAAATAATTTTCTATGAAAAGATACAATACTTTGTTAGAGAGAGCTATAATAATTACTTTATGAATGTAGTAGTAATAGTGGATGAAAAAAAAAGACTAAACCACATTCTTATAGTTGAGGGCCATGGTCTATGGTATAAGCAGAGTTAGTTATAAAATATAATAAAAAGTTCATTAATGAGCTCAATATAGCAAAAGAACTTGGTTGATAGGTGTTTAATGAGAGAGAACTATTAGATGAGTTTTGAGTTAAATACACATGAATGAGTTTTCTTGGTGAGAATACCTAGTTGACTTTGAGAGTACTCCAAATAAGTAGTCATTTCTTTTTAGTGTGGGGTGAATATCCTTGATGGGTAAAATGCTTCATATGTCTTCTTAAACAAGTGTATGAGTTTTAGCTTTGAAAGAGTAAAAGGTTTAAGCAACATGAAGTAGTTTAAGCCCAATGGCTTGTTAAACTTAATTTAAAGTCACAAGATGTCTTAAGCAATCTAACTAAGATAAATATAAGTTTGAAGAAAAAAGTAAATGATAAACTAAAATAGATTTAAGTTAGTATACAAATTTTATTTAAAATTAAATTTACAAGTTCAAATGATACACATCATTTAGATAAAAAATTTAAAATTACAATAAAAAAGCAAACTAATGAGTATTATAGTTTAATTTATATTTATTGCATGCTTGAATATTTATGTGAGTTGAATAACAGAATAATGTCTTAGTATTGTATAAAGATCCAACACATTTATAGAAAAAAAAAAATTTAATGAAAGGAATAAGAGTTTTTGTATGAAAAGTCTAGAAAGAAGCAATCATATGGCTTGACCTAATTTAAATGATTTTTACTAGTGTATATAATCAATTACAAATGATGCCCTCTCTCATAGATGGGAAAAATATTGATACAATATTGTAAACATAAACAATGAATGATGTTTTTTATGATGAAAGTTGGAAACTTTGAGCAATTGGAGTTGTCTTTAAGAGAATTTTTGTTATTAGATCAATCATTCTTCTTGGAAGAGAAGACTAGAAACCAATAAATCTAGTTAAAATATTAGTTTTGAAGTTAGAAGTTTGAATGATGGCATACATCAATATTAGGCGATAGTAGATGCCAAAATTAGTCGGTGTAGATGTTGCGCCAGTTGCATGCATCAATTTTATAAGTGATGTTGTACATTAATAACATGCATCATTTTTATTGTTGATGGCGGTTAGATAGTAAGGTGGTTAAATGACATCCAATAGTAAATGTTAGATAAGAGGTGGCAATATGAAACAAATGGTCAGCCAACAATGATACAATGTCGACGATCATGTGATGATTATCCAATTATGTCTATTGGTCAATGACACTCAAGTGATGACACTTTAATAATGATGACCATGTAACAGAGTAAGGTGGTTGTGCAATGGTGCTCTGATAGAAGAGGTTAAGCATCAATGATCTAATTGTTGGAGTTGGGTAGAGCTCTAAACTTTTTTTAAGCCCTAAAGCTCTCTTTATTCTCTCATTCTACATCCCTCTTTACAAAGAACGGGGGTTGACATTCATAGATATTTGGAGTGACATTTTTTATAAATATAGCTAAATTCAAAACTCTTACTTAGATGGTTCAAAGTGATCCCTTTAAAATTAAGGTATTTTTTAAGGTTTTAAGTATCTTAATGATATAAGAATTAATAAATCATAAGCTCATTGGATTTGCCTCATCAAAATGCTTGACTTGATTATAAGTATATAAATTTTGCAGATCATTTGATTTTGTAAAATATGAATAACTCATAATATAATTAATTCATGTATAATCCATCATATGCTTGGATAGACATGATTCGATAAAGCTCTACAATGAATATGGGTTACTATAAATATTTAAAATAAAGAATTTGGCCACTCAACCACAAATGACATTCCATAGGTGATCTTAAGCCCCTTCACATCATAATAAGAATTGTGCCTTTGACTATATTTAACATCCAACTCATTATGTGATAAGGGAGTTCTTTCACTGCCAATTTTCTATTAAATATTTTCATAGGAAGGGCCTCCTCTGCTTCCTTTGCTATAAAGCCTTGGCCCTAAACCCTTGTTCTTTTGGAAAAAGGAAACTGATATTATCACCAAATTCAGCAATTTTGTAGTTAACTCTTGCCATTGATGCTTTTACTATTTCTTCCTATTTGGATAAACAAAAAATAAACACAAAATTTTCCACTAGTATCTTGAGATTAGTTCAATTATTATGGTTGTTTATATCAATAAATTTATAATCAACCCCTATCAGATAACACATCTTCACCAAATGACTGAGATTATACTTAAGATAGTTTTTTACTTCTTGACTTTGTAGATCATTGCTATATTTTTGTTTAGTCATTTCTTTTTCTTCTTCTTTTTTTTTTTTTTTTTTAGATATATTTTAGAAATTTTTATCATAAAAAGTTGCTTATTTACAACTAAATCTATTTGAGTATTGTAGAAGTAAGAGCTATATAATGTTTTCAAAAAAGAAAAAATGTAATACTTTTAACATCTTTTAAAAAAATTACTTTTCCATAATAGTTCTATAATCTCCTTTACATAAAGTTACAATAGCCCTACATAAGATCATAATATGCAATGGTTTAGATTTGAGGTGTCAATCCCAATTCTCAAGTTGGGTTGGAGTTTAACTCAAAAATAATTTAGCACAATTACAACCGATTTGAACTCAAGTAATAAATGGACAAATAATCTTAGGCTCTAGCCCAACCAAACCAAAACTCAAATCAACAAGAAATAATTAACTCATGTTGGGCTAACATCAATTGAATAAAATTAGATATAATTACCTAATTTGGATATGTAAATTCAATAAAAATAAAAAAAGATTATTTTAATATGAGTCTTGTATTAAAAGATATATCAAATAATTAAATCATTCTTCTTTGGGTTAACTTCAACCTAATTTGAATTAGATTTTTATTTTGAGAAGTTAGATAACCCAAACATCCAATAATATTTCATGGGTTGACCAAATACATTTTTTATCAAATTCAAATTAATTTTGTGTGTTGACTTGAATATTAACATCTTATGTGGGATAGACAATTTATTTTAGCATCTATTGAAATTTGACAAGACTAAAATATGTATAATCAAAATCAAATCAATTATAAAATTGGATGAAAATCATGATCCAAATCTAACCCACCTTCAACCCAATTGACCTTAACATAACTGAGCGACTTATTCAAACATACATTTTAGGTCAATTTAAGTTAAATTAGTGAGTCAAATTTAAATCAATATCGATCTCACAAGTCAAATTCAAGTTTACTAATAATTCAAACTTTGGAATATTAAATTAGTCGATTTTAGACTCAAATTTGATCAAAAAATTGATTAGGCCAACTCAGTTTAGATTTTCTTTAGTCGAGTTTATATCATATCGTCGTCGTATCAAATCAATTATTAACAACACTTCAAGATTAACATAAAATTTATAAGTAATTTAAATAAATCATTTTGTTATCCTACATTTGAGATTTGTTTGATAGATTAAGGGCTACATTCAATGAAAAGTTAGATATTTTTCTTATAAAATTCCATGAGAAGATTCTCTTCTGATAAAATCACGTAACACCATTTTAAGAAATAGTATTATAGAAGAATTCATTCTTTCTTTGCTGTTTAAAAAAACAACGATTAATTAGCTAATTCAAATTGCTACTTGTTCAAATTCAGTCAATCATTTAAATTTGCCGACGATATTTGCAATTCACTGTTCTATTAAAAAAAATCATATACCGAAATAAATAATCATACTATAACTAAATAAATAATCATGAACTACTGTTTGGTCAACGCATCTCCCACCCACAAATGAATGGGCAGAATAAAACAGGGATATCTTGGTCAATTTCTTGGTCCATTTCGAGTGTCTGAGTATGTCTCTATCCTCACATGATCGTAGCCGTAACCGATATCAATTAAGTCAATTTCAAATTAAAATTTAAAGACGATATTTTCGGACGTCTAAAAAGGACATATCAAAGATAATATCTGCTTAAAATATAAATTATTTTTTATTAATACAAATAATTTTAATTTTATGCAAAACCGTCTTCAAAATCACTCCCCATGATTATCTGTCAATATCCTGCGCTGGCGTAATTGATTCAACTTCCCATTTGGAGCCTTCATCTCTATAAACAGAGGAGAAAAGGCCACGCTCCTGCGTTTCAACCGAAGAGAGAGAGAGAGAAATAAAGATGAAGATCCAGAAAACAATGAGTTTTCTACCATTTCTTCTCATCACAGTCTTCTATTTTCTTCAATGCCCGGCTTTTGCTGCTCAAAAGGTTCGCATTTATGGCAGTTTTCAACTTTTCCATTAAAAAGATCTCATCTTTTTCAAAGATTTCACGTTGAATCTGTGATTCGCCTCTGTTCTGTTCTTCTTCTTGTTACAGTCCTACGTCGTTTACCTTGGAGCCCAGTCCAACCTCGCCGAAGATCTCTCTGCTCATACTGATGAAGCCGTCACTGAATCCCACTTTGAACTCCTAGAATCATACTTTACAGAAACATTATGATATAATGCTCTTAAAATTTCTTTTTTGTAATTATTTTTTTGAATGTTTGGTAAAAACTATTTGAGAATTAATGCAGCAAGGAGAAGGCCAAGGATGCAATCTACTCCTACACAAGGTGCTTGAATGGCTTCGCAGCAATCCTCGAGGAAGAAGACGCTATGGAGATCTCAAGTGAGAGGAATTTCCTTCTCCTTCTACATTCCCCTGTCTCTGTTCATTCATTCTTTTTTTTATGGTCATTGGGATTAATATCATATTTTCAATTTAATTTATGCAGAGATTCCAGGAATCGTTTCTGTTTTTGAAAACAGAGGACACAAGCTTCACACAACTCGATCATGGCAGTTCCTCGGCCTTGAGCGAAATGGCAGAGTACCGAAGCAATCTCTGTGGAGAAAAGCTCGATTTGAGAAGATGTGATCATCGCTAATCTTGACACTGGTACGAAATGAATCATCTTTAGCAATCGTGCTTTCATCTCTCTACTTGTTTAGAGTTTTAATTTTATCAAGTCCGCTCTTTTAGTTCATAAATTATATTAAAAGAAACAGAGAGAAAAGGGATACTATTTTACAGGTTCTACGCGTCGAGATTTATGACTTATACAGAATGAGACACGATGATATTCTAATTTGGTTTCGTTGTTCATTGCGGCATCCACTCATTGGGTGGAAAGGTCAATGCTTCCTTTCTTTACGTCAGTAGTTTGAATTTGAGTCATTATTTCATTTCCTGGGTAGAATTTTTGGAATAAAACTACAATCCCCAAATAAATTTATAATTGATTAAAATTTAAAAATATAATACCTAAGTTTTAATTTTTTTTATATATAGTGATTTATCCCATATTTTTTTATGCCTAAAAATACATTTCATTTATAAAAAAAAAAATAATAATAATATTTTTATATGATATTAAATATTAAAGTATTATATATATATATATATATATATATATATATATATATATATATATATATTGTAAGTCTGTGCACATCATTTGCATATAATTTATTTAATTTTTTAAAAAAAAATTGAAAGCTAGCGGTCACTGTTTGTATCTGGAAAGTTTACCATTTGTGCGTATAATAAGGCTTAAATTTGATCAACAAATTCCAACAACAAAGCTAGCGGTCACTGCTTGTATTCTGTTTGGCCTTTTGTTATTTAGTTTACTGTCTATTATTATATTATTTTTTATTGATTAGAATTCTAACCAATGATTTTAATCTACTGTGCAGCAGTGCAGGTGTCTGGCCAGAGTCTGAGAGCTTCAGGGAAGATGGCATGGGACCCATTCCTTCTAAATGGAAGGGAATATGCCAGAATGACAGCAAGCAGAAGTTCTCCTGCAACAGGTTTTTATCCCATCCCTTATTTTAATTTTGAGTAATATATATATATATATATATATATATATATATATATATATATATATATATATATATATATATATATATATATATATATATATATATGTTTTAATTTCAAAATCTTATCATACATTAATCTGCTTTCAACGAAAGGTCATTTTCTTGCCTTCAGGATTTAATTAACGAGCATTTATTAATATGCCAAAAATTATATATATATAGGAAATGATAAAATAGGTGGGCCAATGTATATTTTGTTAGATATTTAATAGAAATAGCATTAAAAATTTTTGGCTTGAACAAATGGCAACAAAAGCATTGGTTTGGTGAGCATTAAAATTTTCATTAATTATACATATCGTTACACAATTGGCAATTAATTTATGCTTTCCAAAACTAAAAATTTTCTATTAAATTTCAATAATACATTCTATTTGAAGTATACTAACTTATATAATAGGCCTATTTTGTTTCAAGTTTTCATGATCCTTATGCTCTTTTTATTTACTCCGATAAATTAGAGAAGTTTCAAAAAAAAAAATGATTATTACGAATTTGTCTTTAGATAAATAAGAAGATATATAAGAATAGGCATATTATTTTCTGTGCCAATAATTTAAAAAATATAAAAATCTCTGGAGAAGGCAAAATTAGAGCCTAAAGATGAAAAGTTTTTGTTGGTGCTAGTGCGCTCTTTTATTTCTGTTGTGAGAGTTTCTCCTGTATGGCCAAAAGCTTCTTTTTTGATGGACTTGAAACTATCAGCTCATTCTTCTTATTAAATGAACAGAAGATCTCTCAAATCCAATAAATGATTTGTCCAATATTTCTATATTAATATATGATCTTCAAAATATTTCTGCAGCCCACAAAATTTATTAGTCTAAGATTTTTTTTAAGAGATTCTATCATATTTTATGAAAATTTTATTTATAAGAAATTTTGATTTCACATGTTTTTAAGTACTTTTATGTGTGACAATTTATTTTTTCATGACAAAACTTCATAATATCCTTAACATGTATGTTTTGTTAAAACATTTGAGTTGCACAGTATTTGTAAACAACAAATAATAAGAAGATGGTGAATATTGATTAATTGGTTAATGAGTTATGTGTGATCTTTTAACTTGGATCACAAATATGTTGGCCTTAGGTTGCTCCTAAAATTTGTGTGTTGGTTTGGAACAAATATCTCTTCTTAATTAATATGCTTTGAGTAGAGGTCTCTTTTGTAGTAATGCTTAACTTGCCGTATATTCAATTCATTGAAGATAATTTTTTTATATATTTTTTTTACTTTGATTGTTTTAGTTTCTTTATTCCTACATTTATAGTAAACATATTTTCACAATGTGCAATGAATTAACATGTCTTGGATTATTTTTTTTATCAAGCTTAGCTTAAACGATTTGATCAACAAGAATATATAGGCAATCAAAGCTTTTCAAGTATGATATAGACTACTACTTGCCTATCTCAGTTTTTTTGGGAAGCCTAAAATTAATAGTGTAACTTATAATCCTTAGTTGATCAGATATGTTATTATATTTACTATAATTGCCCTGAAGGCCTAGAGAATATCTATATTCAATTTAATGCTCCTTATATGCTCTTTTGTGAGTTATATTTATTCTTTTAACTATTTCTTTTTTATTATGAAATTCTTTGGTCCATTCTCTCCATATGGGTCCCATGAGTTACATAATATTTTTTTATGAATTTCATAAATTCATAGTTCCCATCATTATGTTATCATAGACATTTGATATTTTCTCTAATTTTATTCTCCACTAGGATTTTCCATTGCACAAAAATTGTGAACATGTCAAATTTATTTTTGATGACAAACTCATACCTTCTTGATGTTGTAATTTCTTAAGGTGATATAGTATAATGATTTTACTTGGGAAGCAATGAAGAATGACAAACATACATCTGTGTACACTAGCTATAATATTTTGATCTTATGTTCGTATTTAACCTTATAGAAACTAAGTCATCTTATTTGCATAAAATAAAAAAAAATATAATCTTCATTAAAATTGGATTTAATAAACTTTAAATTGGAAATGTTTAGGAGATCAAGGAATTTCTTGGCTTAAAAATCTTTATGATGTTATTTTAAAGACTAAAAAGATGCTAGATGAGTAGAGAAAGAGTTTGTTGGTTCCTATATTTAAGAATAAAGGTGATGCACAAGAGTGTGCAAATTATAGAGCAATTAAGTTAATGTGTCATACATTAAAATTATGGGAGAGAGTAATTGAGCATAGGTTACGATGTGATACAAAATTTCACAATCGTTTGGTTTCTTGCCGTAGATCTATTATGGATGCTATACATTTGTTAAGGGTTTGATGGAGAAGCATAGAGAAAGTAAGGAGGATCTACATATGATATTTATTGATTTAGAGAAAGCTTATGATAAAGTTTCAAGAGATGTTCTTTGGAGAGTTCTAGAACGGAGTTAATATTGGTTATATTCAAGTCATTAAGGATATGTATACTAGAGTTGTTACTTGTGTCCAAACACAAGGAGGATTGACAAAATATTTTCCTATTTTAGTTGGATTGCATCAAGGATCAGCTTTAAGCCCTTATCTTTTTTACTTTAGTTATGGATGTTCTTACTAGGCATTTACAAGAAGATGTTCCTTGGTGTATGCTTTTTGCTGATGACATTCTCTTTGTTGATAAGACTAGAGAGGGAGTCCAATAGAAACTTGAATTATGGAGGTCAACTCTAGAGTCTAAAGGTTTTCATTTAAGTAGATCTAAAACTGAATATATGGAGTGTAATTTTAGTTGTAGAAGTTCTAGTGATAGTGTTGTGATATTAGGTGAACAAGTCATTAATAAGAGTGAGCGTTTCAGATATTTAGGCTCTATTGTTCAAAATGATGGTGAAATAGATGGAGATGTTATTAGTAAAATTCAAGTTGGATGGTTGAAGTGGAGGAATGTATCCGCCTATTATGTGATAGAAAAGTTCCACTTAAACTTAAGGAAAATTTTATAAGATGGTGGTAAGACTTGCAATGACTTATGGTGAATGTTGGCCAATAAAAGAGAAGCATAAGACTAAGTAAGTTAGAGATGAGGATGCTTAGGTGGATGAGTGACTTTACTCTTAGAGATAGAATGCAAAATGAGTATATTCGGGAAAAAGTTGGAGTAGCTCCAGTGGTAGATAAGATTAGGGAGAGTCGCTTTAGATGGTTTGGCCACATAAAGCGTCGGTCGTCCGATGACCCGATTAGGAGAGTAGATGCATTAGATTTGCCTTATGTTAAGAAAGGTAGAGGTAGACCTAAAAAGACTTGGTTAAGATGTATAAAAAATGATCTTAGTATACTTGATTTAAATGAGAATTTGACACATAATAGGACACAATGGAGACAAAGGATTCATGTAGCCGACCCCACCTAGTGGAATTAAGGCTTGTTGTTGTTGTTGTTGTATGTTTGCATGGATAACTTTTAAGTTTTTCTCGCTTTTATAGTCTAGCTTTTGATACAATATATTTAAATTTGCTTTAGCATTAATGTTGACTCTTATTATTCTTGTGTTGGTGTTAGTCTAGGGAGTGTTTGTTTTATTACCCTAAGCAATCATTAAGAAACTTGTCATCGATTTTTAAATATTAGCATTTAAATTGACAAGACATTTTTTTTGCATTTAACTATCCAATAGAGGTCAAGTTTGCCCTTGAACTAAGGATGTGACTAGCTTTGCTTAGTTTCCAAGAGTTTTTATTTGTTATGTTGATTATCACATCTTCAACACACATAATATTCAAGGGTTTCTTATCAACAAGAAATATTTTGCCATGATTGTATGGGTAATGTTTTATTATTAGATTTATGTTTGAAAAAGAATGAAAATTTTGTATGAGTCTAATCTCCATGTTTTTATTAATTGGAGTATTTGTAACAAAATATCAGTGCAACTTAAATATCAATCATGATGACATTCATTATTTATTTCAGTAGTATTATTCATACTTTTTCTTCATGCATTATTTCATTAGGATTTCTCTAATGCTTGCATCCATGCTATCAATTTGAAGAATTTATTGTGATTTAGTTGGTGATTTCATAAGAATTTATTTATCATGCATGGATATATGCAGCTCTACAGTGGTTAGAGAAGGATCCAAATGCTACATTAAAGCGTAAAGTTTGCATTGATGGATTCATTTGCTCAATGGAGAAGGACGGTTCTAATCTTTTTGTTGACTGGGTGAAAGCAAATGAAATCAAAGTTGTGAGTACTGTCTCTCTTTGAATATAAGGGAATCTATTTTATTAGCAGTACCTTTAATCTTCTTTTTTAAAGTTAAAGTTTTCTATCGACTATATAAGCACTCCTGATGCTTGAGAAAGTTTAATTCAGATAACATTAACATTGTTCTTATTAGCTGACTATTTGTTGTAGGTTTTAGTTCTCGGCATATGCACCGATATTTGTGTTTTGGACTTCACTTGCTCTATTTTATCAGCTCGAAACATCGGTCGAATTCTCCCACTGGAAGATGTGGTGGTTATTCACATGGATGTGCTACCTATGATCTTCCCATTCAATAAGAAGTAGAAGCCTTTATCTTACTATGTGAGATTGGCTACTTGAATTTTTCATCGTCATTGTGTCCTATTAAGTTTATTTTATTTTACTGGCGTTGATATGATGGAGGTAAATTTTATATTGTGGTTGATCAATAAACCTTGCTTCAGAGAGGCTAAAATAAATTTCCCTTCCTCGAGTTTGAAAATTGTAGGAAATCTTGTTGAATGCACTCATGTATAGTTCTAGACAGTAGACTACTAACACACTAAATCACGTATCGTTAATTTCTATCTTTTCATCCAAGAAGATTTACATACATAACATGCAAGTCCTACGTATTTACATATTTGATGCCTAAAGTTTAATATTTATACATCTAACACTTTAACTATACATGAAAGGGTGCATGCAATATCATAAAGATAATAATAGTGATATTTTGGATGTGATATTAAAGATTTGAGTGTTATGAATGTAAATATCAAAGTTGAAGTGTTATATATAGAAATATATAAGAATTATATGGTATGCATGCTTGCTAATGGCCCTTTATAAAGTGCTTATGTAGCATTTTAACTCATGGTTAAACTATAAATGGGCTCTACTAAATGCCCAAACTAAAGTGGAAGAATAACTTTCGTAATCATTCTTGTATTAAGAAGTTGTGTTTTGGTTAAAATTTGTTGGAATGAAAGTAAATATAATTTATCTTTTTTGTAGGATTTGCTTCATCATATGGGACTGTACATGGCCAAGGGAAGGGGTGCCAGGATTGTGAACAGTGTATCTATTGACTAAGAAGAATTAGAGAGCACAGTTAGTTCTTCTACCACTTTAATTTTTGCCAAAATCTGCATATTTTGTCTATAATATATGGCCTGCATTTTCTTCTCCACGTGGTTGTAAATCACTCAAAAGTGTTCCCCATTTTGTTCGATAGTATTTGTATAAAATTAATTTTTTCTTCTCCAGTTGGTTATAATTTTGATCAAATTTTTGGTCAACATGGATTTATATTATATAAAGATTTGATATAAATATTTGCATATATGTGATTAATATAAATATAAATGTTTCATAGAAGCATTTTATACAAATATCGATTATTATAGCAATTATAAATATTTCGAAATATAACAGTTAGGTTACAAATAATTCAAAATATTAATAGGAATTACGCAAAATTTATTATTAATCCTTTTGAAGTTGTTATAAATTTTTTAATAGATTTAACCTTATTTTTTGTTTTCAGTTCCTTCAAGGACATTTTAAATCAATATACTTTAAAAAATAATATAGAAATATTTTTTTATTTGTAAAATCACTATCACCACATCACACATACACTTGCTTCTTCTTTCCTCCTTATATATATATATATATATATATATATATATATATATATATATACATATATATATATATATATATATATTAAGCTCAATTGACATATCATTTCTATAAGGATATTCTTCATATCAAAGCTTAGCTCAATGCTTTTCAAACAAGTTCGGTATGGATAGTCTTGTTGGGGCATATAAGAAGGTTGGTTTTCTTGGTGTCCATTTTATCATTCATTGCAAAAGTTGCAAGAAGATTAAGAAGATTGGAAAGGATGACCCGAGAAGAGTTATTCATTCCCTCAAAGTAGGAATAGCTATCGCTCTCATCTCAATCTTCTATTATTTAAATCCTCTCTTCCATGGATTTAGCACTTCCATCATGTGGACAGTGCTTATCGTCGTCATCGTCTTGGAGTACTATAAATGCATCTAACCATTTATCATAATTATGCATAATACATATTTAGTCTGTTTAATAAAAAATATTTAATTTCAAAATTCAAAATTGAATCTGAGTAATTTTCATTACGAGCGGAATTTAACTTGAGCACAACTTGTTTGTACTACCTTTCTTCTTTTAATTAATGTTGTTTTTTTAAATTTTAAAATTAAATATTTTTTTATTAAAATTAAATTATATATATATAGTTGAAAATGATTGGCACTCTCGATACTCCATGATGACGACATATGGTGAAGCAATGGAAGAGAATTTACATAGTAGAAGATTGAGATGAGGCAGCTATTCTACTGAGAATGAAAACTCTCTGTCATCCTTCTTCTTAATCTTCTTTCCAAGCTCCATGAGCTTTTACAATGAATGGGATGAAATGGATGAAACCAACCTTTCATTGCCACGGCGTTATCCATAGTTGAACTTGTTTGATAAGTGTTTTGAGCTAAGCTTTGATATATATATATGAGATGTTTGATGAATCAATCGCTTAATATTTATGTATATGAAAGGAGAGAAAGCGGGTATGTGCTCGTAGGTATGTGGGTATAGTGATTTTATGCAAATAAAAAATATTTCTATAATATATTTTTTTAAAGTTTATTGATTTAAAACGTCTTTGAAAGAAATGGAAACAAAAAATAAGGTTAAATCTATTAAAAAATTTATAATAATTTCGAAAGGATTAATAATAAATTTTGCGTAATTGCTATTAATATTTTGAATTATTTGTAACCTAATTGTTATATTTTGAAACAAAAAAAATTTATATTTATAATTGTTATTAATAATTGATATTTGTATAAAATGTTTCTTTGAAATATTTATATTTATATTAATCACATATATGCAATTAATATATTAATATCAAATCTTTATATATACAGTCTGTAAATGTTTATATAAATTTAATATAAATGTTTATATAAACACAATTTAATCGATTTAATATATCTGTAAATGTTTGATATACTTATATAAACCTTTCTATATGTAAAAATGTTTATATTTATATAATTCATACATACATAAAACGTTTCTATAACCGAAGGTGTAATTTTTTAATTGATTATATTATTGAAAACAATTTAGTATAGTTAATAAATAAATACGTAATCCATATATATATATATATATATATATATATATATATATATATATATATATAGGCTTAAAATATAAACTAATTTTTAAGCATAATGCATTATGAGCTGTCTTAGGTTATATGGTAAAATTATTAAAATGTATAATAGTTTAATAAAATGTATACTTTTAAACATGCAACTATTTGCCAGGATTCGTAATATCTATACTACTCCTTCCAAAAAGATCCTCAAATCATAAATCAATCATTTTTATTAATTTTTCACAAAATATATTTTATACAATGTTAGAAATAAAACAATGACATTAAATATTAATTATAAGGCCAAAAATAATAAAAGTTTAAATACAAACTGATTTTATGCAATTAAATAAAAGTTTATAGCCTTCATATATTAAATTTTAGATGTTAGTTATTTTTTATTATATGTTTATTCATAAAAAATTCATCATTTTCTTCCAATTTTCTCCCTTTATTTTTTTTGATATATATAATGTTAAAATATTGAAAAAACTATCATATTATTATATCTTATTCATCTACTTTCTCTTGTAATTCATTTTAATTAAAAATAACAGTTAGTATTAATATTTAATTAATTAGTACATATTAAATAATAATTATATTAACTGATGTTTATTACTGTAAAATCTATGATGCTTTGAAATTCCACGTTTTCAAAATTTTGAATTTTTTTAAATTAATAAATGAATAATAATTCGAGCATTAATTTACCATCTAAAACAATGACATTATATATTAATTATAAGGCCAAGAATAATAAAAGTTTAAATACAAACTAATTTTACATCAATTTTTCTTTTTTTAAATAATATATAAAAATAAATTCAAAGATAATTATTTTAAAGAACCCATTAATTTAACTTATTATTATGTTCTTAGTTTTAAAATTATATTCAATGTAATTAAGTTGTTAAATTGCAACAAGTCAACAACAATGAAAAAAAAATTCAATAAATTATTCATTTGTTTGACTTTCTAATCTATGGATTATTTTTTATTTCAACAAAATACATCTTGTATGCATTATTGCTTATTATTATTTTTTTCTTTATATATGTTACGATAAATGTGTATGTATTTAAATGTTTATACTACTATTATAAAAGTGGCTTGTGTTTCTTCTAATATGAAATAATTTAATATTGGCCTTCCCTTAAATTCATTCAACATAATATTTTGTTATATTTATTAATTATTTTAAAATCTATAATTTTTCATATTCCCACACTCTAGAATTTCTAGCTAGCTACTTAATTTTCTATATTAATTAATGATCGAATATCATTCTATGACTGAGTATTAATTAAATTTAACTGATAAAGATTAAAGATGCAAAGTCATTATATAAAACTACTTTTATAAACCAGCATGATCCAAGTTTTAATTTCACCTCTAACTCAAGTTTTTTAACAAATTTGTGAATGAATATTTAATTTCACCTCACTGTTGAATACTTTAAATACGAGATCATTATATCAAAATATATTTGTAACTCTTTCTATGAACTCTCATTTTAATGTTACTTGAAGTATCAAATTTGATATAAGCATGAAATGACTAAGTAAAACAAATTAAATTGCAAACTTATTATACACACTCTTATGAAGATCCTCAATCTTGCATCTTCCTCCTAGTGATCAACATTGTCTTAGTTTCGACAAGTCGTATTTTTTATTTCTCTTTTATCAATGTTGACCTTACTTTTGGAGTGAGGATTCAACCTCTCTATCTTTGATTTAAGAGTCTTCTAGCCACTAAGACTTACTTAGTCATAAGACACTTCTAGCAATTAGGTGAACACTTAACCTAAGTCTAGAGACTTAGAAGGATTAATCATAGGATTTGGTTGTGCTTTAGAGATTGGGATGACTTACTTACCATATAGCCTAAACCCAAGATGTGTCTATCCCTTTGGCTTAAATCAAAACTCAAATTCAATTCAATCTAAGTCCAAGTCTGAATCCCAAACCAAGTGATTGAAACCTATGATCAAAATTAAACTAAACTAAATCTACCGTAAGCTCATGATCCAAATTGATTGTTGAACTTGACCAAAGCCCTAATTGAACCCAATTTGATCAATTGAGCCCAATTAACTCACTTAGCCCAAATTGTCCTAAATCATTCCCAAATCTAATTTAATTGAAATTGAAGCGTACAATTATCTTCAATTGGTCAACCAAGCCTAAATCAATCCCTAGCCCAAGGTAGTTTGGCCAATTCCCGGTCAACTTGACCCATTTGATATATTTAAACTCAAATGAGCCAAAACCAAATCTAAATCAAATTAAACCAAATCAATGATACCAAGACACTTCAAATCATCATTTGAACTTGACCTAATGTTCGATTTGACTTAATTTGATCATTTGGTCAACCTAACCCAACTTAGCTCAATTTGATTTACAATGGTCAAATTGAGCCAAACCAACTCAAACCATGCCCAAACCCAATGGGACCTGTTCCAACCCATCTTAAACTCACTCTTGATCAACCTAAACTTAGGCCAAATTGGGTTCAGCTCCTCCCAATTGGATTCTCCTCCCCATATAGGATCTTCCCAAATATGGTAAGTCAACTCCTCCCCTATTTACTTGGAAGCCTTGTCACACCCAAAATGGAACCTAACCTGTTTGCCTAGCCTGACCCAAGTGGGTTAGGTCAGCCATGGACTAAGAGGAGGTGAGTTAACTCACCTCCCAACCATGGCTGAACCCCATGGATCCAAGAGGGAGGGATGCTATCCTGAGCCACCAGCCAAGCATCCCACCAACCAAGTCGAGCAATGTAGAGTTGACACCGACCACTCCGGCCCCTGGATGGTAGCTGACCGATTGAATCCCATCTGTCAGATTGAAGGGAGGGGGATATACCCCCTCAATTCAATCCAAAACATACACACACCCTTAGTGAGCCTCTAGAGATCATTTCAAACTCCATAGAGAGATTTCCAAGCTCCCCAAGCCTTCACATTGTCGGAAAACCTAAAGCCAAAATAGGTGAGGCTTCCTCCGATCCAACACCCCCAAATCTTCACCAAACTCAAATTAACTTTACCCGCGCGTTCCCCATACTCCGTTGAGCAAAAATGAATCATTTTCAGAGCTTCCCAACCACCAGAGGTGCATGTTTGACCAACACCGATGAGTTTTCTCACGGTTCATGGTCAAGAGCATCGCCGACGAGGTTTTAAGGCTCAAGCTCCTCAACAGGGTTTCGCCTCTACCAGACGAAGCTACTTTCATCAGTTCCGCCGCCAGTCTTGAGCTCTGGCGAGGTAATTCCTCTAAACCAAGCCTTAGGAGAATTTAAGTTAGTGTTTTATGAAGGAAAGTGTGATGTCATTTGATCTTTGGATCCTCTCCTTAATGGTGTGGATCAATCCCAAGCGAATCCAAGCTCCGATGAGCTCGAATTGGGCGGCAGAAGGCAGATAGTGTCCGTTTTCCATCGCATCAGAGAAAACAGATCACACACCATCCATTCTGTGTGATTGAAGCGACGGTCGTGATTAAATAGATAGATAAATCTGATTTAATTCTTCAAGAACCGTGGGGTAAATCTCAGTCGTTCGATCCTAGATCGAACGGCGGAGGAGAAAGCGCGTCTGCCGCCAACCGAGATAGCATTGATGGGGACATTTTAAATAACCAATCCAGTGGCACCACATGGAAAGTGCACCATGCAAGCATGTCGCATGGCACCGATGGAATTAGGATTAATTTGGCCTAATTAATTCATTTTAAAGGCTGAAATTTCAAAAAATCATAACAAATTGTAGAAAAATTCAAAAATTGCAAATAAATACTCATTTTAAAGGTATTTCAGAGGATGATCAATTAAAAATATTTTCAATTGACTTTGACCAATTAGTAGAGTTTAATTAGGACTTAATTGAAAAGTTAATTAGCTTAATTAAGCCTTAATTACTTAGGAAATTATCCTCAAACTTTGTGAGCTCATTAACGAGGATGACCTCTGCCTCCCCTAATTTTTTTGGGATTTATTACTCACTTAATTAGGAAAATTGGCTATTTAACTCTTAGTTACTCTCTTAATTGATAAATTGGTTAATTAATCTTATAAACAACAAAGTTTTATTAAATTAAATGCCTTAATCATTGCCTAACAGTGAAGGGGATGAGGGAAAATGATCAATCCCCTCTTCTTATTTTTCCAGTCACTTCATTAAGAGGTTAATTAGTTAAGAAATTAATTATGAGTCAATAATAATTAATCAATAATAAATCACATCAAATTATCAAATGTAGATCGGTGTTCAAGAACTTAAAGATATTTAAGATTAACATGTTCCAAATCTAAAAGTACTTAATTAAGTTTCTTAATTTAAATAACCATTAATTATGAGCCAATTGTATTAGGCTCTTTCATTTCTTAGGATCATTACAATTTAATTCCTCATGCATATCATGTTGGCTTATAATTACTTGGTTAACTTTGTTAAGGTAACATAGGAACGGGTTAATTTATGCATTTATTACATAATATAACTTAATTAACTCATAAAATCTACTTAATTACATTCTCATTAAATCAAATCAATTCACAAACATGGGGATGGGTTATGATTAGAAAGTTTTTTTCTCATATCTTTAAATTCAAGCAAAGCATAAGGTTAAAAAATGGTGTTAATAAACTTTAGTTTATCTTAAATGATTATATCTAATAACTAGATGAATGAGCATATCAGTAGGCAAATCAAGGTGATAAGCATTAATCCCAAATTTCTTAAGAAATTTAAATGTTCCACAAGCTCGAGCATGTAATTTCTTATATTTAGTCGTTTGATAATACTCAGGTCGAATGTAAATCAATACATAGTCACCTTATTTATATTTTTTCATTGAACGATTATGATTTGCCTTAGAAGCATAATTTTCATTACTTGTAGTAATTTTCTTTCTTATTTCTTCATGGAGGCTTTCAAAATCTTTAGCAAATGAGAATGTTGCATGAGAAAATACATGAAATGATAGGTTTGCTACATCTATTGGTTGTCGTGGGTTTTGACCATAGACTATCTCAAATGAAAATGGTGATTTTTTTGTAGTTCTAGAAATAATACTATTAAAAAAAAATTGTAAGGTTGGTAAATATAAATCCCAATTTCCTAAACTTTTACCTAGCAATCATCTTAGCAAATTTCCTAAGGTATGATTGACTACTTTAGTTTGTCCATCAATTTGTGGGTGAAAGGCAAGAAGAAAATTTTAATTTGGTACCTAATAATTTTCATAATATTTTCCAAATATATGAGACATACTTAACATCTTTGTTAGAAATAATGGTTAAAAGGAGACCATGGAGTTGTACTATTTTTTTATAAAATAATTTGGCTACATAAGAAGCATCATTTGTTTTTGAACAAAGTAAAAAATGAGCTGTTTTTGAGAACTTATCCAGTACAACAAAAATGTTATCATGTCCTTGAGCTATCCTAGGTAATCCAAGAATAAAGTCCATTGATAAGCCTTCCCAAGGCCTACAAGGAACAGTAAGGGAATTATTTGCTATAACTCTATGAAGTATAGATATTTAAAAGGGGATTGCCCAAATGTTATAATACAAAAAGAAAAATATAGAAAAAAAAGAAAGAATAAAAGAAAAGAAACACCTCAAGAATAAGGAGAAAGTCATGTGAAAAATCGTAGATTTAGATGAATCGAACTTAAACATAACTTGAATTAGCATGCAAACATTTATTTTATTATAAGAGAAAAATTAGACTCTAATTCTCTAAGAATATATGATGAAATTACTTATAAAAATAGTACGATCCAATTAATAAATTAATTACAAAATGTAAAAATTAGATAGATAATATTAAACTTTAAGCACAAAAATCTTAACATGTATTTTTATTTAAATAAATATAATGATTTAAAACTTTAAATAATTTATTATTATATTGTTCATTACTCTTTTATAAACTTGAAAGAGAAAATATTTTATTAAAAGCTAGATTAAATCTCAAATTTGAACTACATCTAATAAATTGTTTGCTAAAAATCATACTCATTATGCACATTTTACTCATGTTCACGCACAGCATGGGTAGTAATCAAGATCTTATGTAAATATTAATATTTGTTGTAATTTTTATGAGAAAAGAGGGAATATTTCTTTTAACTATTATTCAAGTGAATTATATGTTTATAAATAATCATTATTTTTATTGGTACTAAAGGATACTAATATCACACATACTATACAATCAAGATTATATTTTAATTGCATAAAATATGAACCCAAACAAGTTTAGATTTTAAAAGTTAACAATTGGAAAGCAAAAAAACTAAAAGCATATGATACTTAGATAGTTGCTATTTAAGTTATATTATTGGAAATAAAAAATAGTCAATTATAAATGATTGATCAAGAATATGTGACTTATGGAGATAAAAATAAACTTAAGATTATTTTCATTGATTGTTCATAATAACTCTATAACTTTAGGTAAAGTTTTACTTGTATTTAGTTTAAAAAATAATTTAATATTTATTAGTTAGTTTTATGACAAATGTGTAGATGTAGCATTGTATGTATATCTTTACATTAGCAAAAAGGGTACTATTTTGCTTATTTGATGAAGACATAAGAATATCTATTTCCTTTTTTTAAAGTAATAATGTCTATTTACTTGACCTAAAAAACTTATAAATGATGCTAATTTTAATTTTTTATTTGAAAATCATCACTAATGATTTTGGAGTATGGCATTAAAGACTATGCCATATCAACATGTACATGCTCAAATAAAGTTTTAAATTTAGTTTAGTTATTGGCTTACCTTAAATAATTTTTTTTTGTGATCATTGTTTATGATGCATGTGTTCATGATAAATGTAATATTTATAAATACGGTTGTATGTATTCATGAAACAATCATAATAATCTTAAGTATTTGTTTGTTTTGAGTATGTTTATATAAATATTGTTTCAATTAATTTGATGCTTTGAAATATCAATTAAAATATATTTTAAAGTTAATTTAATATTTGAATAATTTAACAAATATTTGACTAAGATACATGGATACAATCTCTTATATTTATGCTTATATTTATGTAGATAAATTTTGACATCAAATAATTTTGTTTTGAATTAATTATTAGTCTAATTTATAAACCATCTTTACTAAATCATATGTGTTGGATTACATTAAGGATTAGCTTTAACCGCAACCCACCACCTTTTTTTTTTTTTTTGCTTTTGTTATGTATGATCTTATTAGGCATTTACAAGATGATGTATCTTGGTGTATGCTTCTTGCCAATAATATTCTTTTTGTTGATTATTCTAAAGAGGGAGTTAAAATGAAACTTGAATTATGCAGGTCAACTTTAGAGTATAAAGATTTTCATTTAAGTAGATCTAAAACTAAATAAATGTAGTGTGGTTTTAGTTGTTGAAGATCTAATGGCCGTGTTGCAATAATGAGTAATCAAGTTTCTTAAAAAGAGTGAACATTTCAGATATCTTGAGTATATTGTTCAAAATGATGATGAAATAGATGGAGATGTTATTAGTAGAATTCAAGTTGGATGATTGAAATGGCGAAATGCATCTGGCCTATTGAGTGATAGAAAAGAATTGCTTAGTCTTAAGAGAAATTTTTATAAGATGAGTGGTAAGACATGTAATAATTTATGGCGTAGAATGTTAGCTAAAAGAGAAGCTTAAAATTAAGTTAGGTGTTATAGAGATGAGGACGATCAGGTGGATGAGTGTCTTTACTCTTAGTGATTAAATGCAAAATGAATGTGTACCTGATAAGGTTGAAGTATCTCAGCGACAGATAAGATTAAAAAGTGTTTCCTTAGATGGTTTGGCCACATAAAGCATCTGCCTAAGGCCCGCTATGAGAGTATATGTATTATATGCTATTTATGTTAAGAAAAGTAGAGGTAGGCCTAAAAAGACTTAGTTAAGATGTAAAAAATGATCTTAATTTATTAGAATTAATTTAGAAATTGACATGTAATAAGACACAATGGAGAAAAAAGATTCATCTAGCTAACCCCACATAGTGAGTTAAAACCTTTCTATTGTTGTAGTTGTCGGTAAAATCAGGTAATGCAAGGTAAAATACTCATGATTTCAACAATTGGATAATGGAGGGCTATGTGGTGGGTGGCACACTAAATGGTGTATTTAAAATTTTTTCAAATTTGATAAATTCTAAATACACTAAATCAAAACTACAATGTAATTTTGAAATACATTAAAATTTAAACTACATTTAAATTTTTTTAAACTAGGTACCAAAACTCTTAAAAGTTCTGCATTCTAAATACATTGCACTTCTTTTCACAAATGAAATAGCTCTTTAATTCAAGAAAGTCTTGCATTTTATGTGTGTGTGTGTGTGTTTGTGTGTGTGTGTGTGTGTGTGTGTGTGTGTGTGTGTCTGTGTGTGAACCCATATTAAAAATTCTCAATAATCTCCAACTTGAGCCATACATATTACTTTATAATTATACATTATTAAATACTTTTAGAGTTTAATACTTGCTACCTTCATAGAGGAACATCTATAGATAATCTGGTTCATTAATAATATTGATATAGAATCAAAGTGATCATTGTCATAATTTTTCTATAATAAGATCCATCAGTGATCACTAAATTAATATAATTAATGACATAAATTATGTATGGATGTGTAGCATAAATATTTTATATAATGTGATTATATATCATGTCTATTTCTAACTAGTCCTAATTTATAACTCAGAACTCTAAACTAGTTATTTTACAACAAGAAACTTTATGTCAACATGTTTTGATTTTGATAAACTCTTATTGTTCTTTGAATACAACTCAATGACTCATTATCATAATTTATTTTTAATTGTCTCTACTTCATCAAAGTAGTTAGCCAAATGATAAAATTTACCATATTTCTTGATTTGATGCCTCATAACAAGCTATAAATTCCATAGTGAAAGAAGCTATGAGTGATAGTTTAACGCTTTTCTAAGATATAACTTCCAAGTAATAAGAAAATATAACCAAGTGGATCTTCTACTATCGAGGTAATCAAGAAATCTAATAATCGAGTATACAATCCTTAAATGATTTGATCTCTGATATGTGAGCATAATGTATTTTGTTCTCTTCAAATATTGCATAACTCATTTCACTACTTCCCAATGATCTATTCTTGAGTTACTTAAATATTTGCTAAGCGTTCCAACAATATACATAATATCTGTATGCGAACAAACTTGAGCATACAAAAGACTCTCTACTGCAGATACATAAGGGATCTTTTCCGTCTCTTTCTTTTCAATTTTATTTCTTGGGTATTGAAGCAAACTAAATTTATCAGCTTTAGCAAGAGGTGTATCTCCTAGTGTAAAATCTTTCATATCAAATCTACTAAACACTTTATTGATATATGTCATTTGTAATAAATCAAATATATCATAAAAATGATCTTGATGAATTTATATACCCAACACAAAATATGCATTCCCAAGATCTTTCATTTCAAATTTATTTGAAAGAAATCTCTTGGTTTCATGCAAAAGGCCTATATCGTTGCGTGTTAGTAGAATATCATCAACATATACAATTAAGATGATGAATTTACTCTCACTGATTTTATGATAAATATATTGATCAACAATATTTTTTTTAAAACGAAAGGAAGTAATCACTTGATCAAATTTTTTATACCATTGACGGGATGCTTACTTTAAATCATAGATGGATTTTTTTTAATTCGTATACATGGTGTTTTTAATCAGAATATTAAAAAAAATTTTGTTGTACAATATATATAGTTTCATCAATGTCACCATTGAGAAATGTAGTATTTACATCCATCTGATGTTATTCTAAATTATAATGAGCCACTAGTGTTATAATGATTCTAAAAGAGCCTTTTAAAAAAATCAGAGAGAAACTCTCTTTATAATCAATGTCTTCTTTTTGAGTGAAACTTTTGGCTACTAGACATACTTTATATCTTTTGACATTGCCTTTTGAATTTCATTTTGGGTTTGAAAATCCATTTACAACCAATCATTTTTTGCTAATTTGGGAAATTCAATAAGATCCTAAACATCATAGTCTTTCATTAATTTTAATTCATCATCCATGGCTTCTTTCCATTTATAGGAGTTAACACTTTGTTTGACATGACTAAAAGAGATTATTGTGAAACACAACATAATCATATGAAATTATTGATCTCCTTTCCCTAGTAGATTTTCTTCATGACACATCAATTAAAGATTATTGTGATTCCTCAATATGAATGAAAGTTAACTCAAGAATATTTTGATTATCTATATTTATAACTTAAATAAGATCAAGTGAAATTATCTAATCATTTTTTATTGTAACTATAGGAAGAGTAACATATTGCTCTTTAAATATAAAATTTCTAAGTTAACTACACTCATCATATTCAACATTCAAAAAATTTAACATTGATCCATCTCAAAAAAAAGATTTATTTGAAGAGTCATAAAATTTAAAACTCTTCTATCTAACAAGATGCATAATACTAGATCTTTTCCCAATCCATATTTCATATGGGGTTTAACTACAATTTTACTTGGAACTCTATTAAGGATGTAAACTGTGATCTTTAAGGCTTCTCGCCAAAGTGATTTTGGTAACAAAAAAATAATTTAATAATATCCATTATGGTCCAATTTTGTCTCTCATTTACACCATTTAACTTAGAGTTTCAGGCACGATGTATTGAGGAATGATAACACATTCTCGTAAATATTTGATAAAAGGACCTGGATGTTGTTCAACTAATCCATCATATAAGTATTCACCGCCATGATCATATTTGATACCTTTTATTTTCTTACCATGTTAATTTTCAACTTTATCTTTAAAAAATGTAAATATGTCCAATGAATGTGACTTCTCATAAATAAAATATAAGTACCTATAACAAGAATAATCATCCATAAAAGTAATAAATTACTATTGTCCATTCCAGGTAGTTGTAGGAAAATCATAAATTAATTTCAATATACTTAAACTTCTATTGACATCAATTTTCTTTACTTTTGTTTATTTTCCTTGGAATCACAGAATTCATCTAATTCTTTGTTTAGAAATATGTCCTAAATACTTGTGTCATAACATATATGAATTTTCATTCATTAATTTTCACTTTGTATCAAAATTATTTCAAAGTTTCATTAATTTATGAAGCAAAGATATCAAATTTATATAGATTATCAACTAAAGAACTAGTACCAAATATTTGAATGCTAAAAAAGACTAAATTTTTTATTTCTAAATGAATAAGAATAACCAGATTTGTCCAAACAAGAAATAAAAATTAAATTCTATTTAAACAATTGCAATTCAGTCTCATATAAATTCCAAATACAACTAGATTTTATATGTAATCTATAGAAGAATATTGCTTCAACATGAGCCTTATTGTCATTTTCTACATAGATGAATCTTTCAGCATTAGCTGGCATTTGACTCTTTAGATAATCCTACATAGTCACACTTATGTAAGTAGTTACACATATATCTATCCATCTTATATGATGTGGTGCGGTGGATAAATTAACTTCCGAATAAATAAAGTTGAGAAGTTTATTTTTTGATGAGTCAATTATCATACTTGGGACAATCCTTCTTTACATGATCTACCTTCTTACAAAAGAAATAAGTGATAATATTAGCTCGTTTCTATTGCACCTTATGCTATAAAGTCTCTTTATCTGCAACTCCTTTGTCTTTATAAGTCTTTTTTTCTTTTAGTAATAATGTCATGAGAGGTAGTAGCTAAATGAGTGCTTTCTATCTTGTCTTGTTTCGATCTTTCTTCCTCTTGCACACATTGAGCAATGAGCTCATTAAGAGTCCCCTTTTCTTTTTTGAGTATTATAACTTATTTTAAAAAGATTAATTATGCAGGAAGAGAGATCAACACTAAGTGTACAAGAATGTCATAAGACATCTCTAACTTTAGTGCTCTTAGTCTAGTAACAAAATTAAACATTCCCATAATGTACTTCCTTATATTTTATTGCCTTCATATCACATTGAAATGAGCTTATTAAGAATAGTATTTGCTTTGACCTTTTCAAATAATGAAATAGTCAATCGCTTAGAAACTTTTAGCACATTCCTCTTTAAGCATTACACCTCTTATGATTTTGAATGGAATGCTTCATGATAAGACTTGGTTAGAATGCTTCGACTTTTTAAAATTAACCCTTTATATAATAGTGTTTTCCACATTAAGGGATAGAGGATATTCAGTCTAGATCGCATAGTCAAGATCAATACACTTATGAACTATGGCAATATGCTGTTTCTATTTCTTAAAATTTATGTTGTTAAACACATGAATGTTATTCAAATTGGAAGATATAAAAAATATTAACAGAAAAGAATAAAATATACACAATTAACAATACTATCTTTTCTTTATGCACATATAATGTAAGTAAAATATCGACAATATACATGCTTGGCATAAAATATTTAAGATGAGCTTATACAAGATATCTAGCACAACAATGCAATTCAGCCTATGGATAAAATAATTTGTAAATGATACTCCTAAAAATTACACTTAATAAATATTGATACTAAATTCTGTCAATAATATGCTTTTTTATCGATATATTACATGCATGATTAACATAAAATTATCACATATTTATTACTAAACAAAATCTGGCCAAAAAAATAATTATCCTTTGGGCCGATTATTTTTCGCATAGATTCAAACATAACCCTTAGTTAATATTCATATATTTCAAAATTAAATAAATTGATGCAATAGAGTTCACTTTGCTGGCATACTATTTCAATCTAAATTATTTTGAAATAATGAATATCAACTATATTATTCCGGCAACTATTTCAATTGATACAAACTTGAAATATTTGACCATAATATAAACTTTAGTTAACTATTTTAATCAAAGTAGTAAACTCATATTTATATTAAGTAATTAATTCAAGTTAGATTCTATGTATATTCACTGAAGAGAAAAGAATGCATAATATTATAATTAATTAAAAAATGAGCATTCTCAATTTCACATTAGCCCAATCAATTATATATTACTAAATCAAAACATGTTTATCGAATGTCAAAGCAACTATAATCATTAAAATTTAAACCAAAGTATTTATACATAAATGTTTAATATTATAAAATGTTTATGAAATAGAACTTTAGAAATGATTATCATTGAATATAATTATTGCATTTAATCTAATAAATTAATGTTTAATAAGCTATTGGAATTAGTTGCCCTTAAATGGTTTAAAGAAAATGTTAAGAATGTTTTCTAATTAAAGTATGAAGCATTTCTTTACTGGCCAATGTAAATGATATAATTATTTTTAAAACAATTCAACTATTATGACAAGGAAAAGAAATGGTTCAATATTAATTATAAAACCATTAAACTCCTTTGATTATGACATTTCATATTCAAGTGGTAGATTAATGTTAGCAGTTGAAACAGCTCATCTCCCTTTTTAGATAAGTAAATAGTAAAAAAAATATAAATATATATAAATTTGGTAGATGAAATGACTCATTTTCAGCCTCTCTTTTTTTTAATGAAAAAATAGAAGATGAAACATGTTTTGAATCATATTCATACGATTGAATACGAATTTTATTTTTTTAAATATGATCATAATTGTAAAAATAAACACATTATTATATGAAAATTTAAATGTGATCAAAGTATAATTCAAATTTTGGCTATATCTTTTTGCTCTAAATCAAGAATAGGAAAGTGATCTAAAAGATATCAATTTCATATGCAAAAGACAAAGAGATTTGTACACAAAATTGAATTATATACTTTGATCTAAAATTCTCAAATACTCAATGTGAAAGATTAAGAGAAATCTCAATGATTTAACATAATAACTGCTCTAATACCACTTGTTGGAAACATAAGAAGAAAAAAATAGATTTATTGTGCTTAGAGCTCTGGTCAAGTCATCGAGAAGATTTAATGAGAAGCATACATGAATCCATAAAATAGCTAATATGAGATTTCTGACCTTCCAAATCTAAAGTGGTGTTCTAGAGAGAGAGAGAGAGAGAGAGAGAGAGAGAGAGAGAGCATTCTTTCCACTCAAAATGAAATGGTTAGGAAAAATAAGAAACAACTCTTTACGACTATATATTTATACTTGAGTGCATTTTATTTTATTTCAACCCATCATAAAAATAAATAAATAAAATGTCCGATCTCTACACATGATAATTTCATACAAAAATTAATAAGATGCCTCAAAAGCCAAAAAAATAATTAATCTTTATTTGATCACAAAATAAAATAATATAACAAATATATAATTTATATATATATATATATATATATATATATATATATATATAAGCCCACATCCAAATTCCCAATATTTTAATCTTCTCAAAGCTTTCTTTTTCAAGTTGTGTGTTTTAAGTAGTTAAGCATTATTAAATAAATTATTTATGGAGACAAGAAATATTGTAAAACTTGCCGCTCATTTTAGATCTAATATTTTGAATGAAGTGTTGTTTTTACATAAAACCAGAGAGTAATATTTTTCTACTTTAATACATGTTAGAAGAAAATATTTTTGTTCTTTTAATTATCTTTAAGAAGTTAATAAATTATTTTAATAAAAAATAGTATTCAAAAAATATTTATTTTATTAAATATTATATATATAACCTTTCATATCTCATATAAATTTAGATCTTCATATTGATTTTCTAAGCATAAAATTATTAAATCCTTACAAATATTCTAGGTAATATGGTGATTAAAAGGAAGTTATAAAATCAATTCTTATAATTTAGTTGTTTTACTATACAAAATATTAATGATAAGTAAGGGAATTATTTGCTACAACTATAAGAAGTATAGGTATCTAAAAGGGGATTGCCCAAATCTTATAATACAAACAAGAAAAATATAGAAAAAAAAAGAAAGAATAAAAGAAAAGAAACACCTCAAGAATAAGCAGAAAGTCATGTGAAAAATCATAGATTTAGATGAATCAACTTAAACATAACTCGAATGAGCATGCAAAAAACATTTATTTTATGATAAGAGAAAACTAGACTCTAATTCTCTACGAATATATGATGAAATTACTTATAAAAATTGTATGATCCAATTAATAAATTAATTATAAAATATAAAAAATTTGATATATAATATTAAACTTTAAAAAAGAGCACAAAAATCTTAACCTATATTTTTATTTAAATAAATATAATGATTCAAAAACTTAAAATAATTCATTATTAGATTGTTCATTACTCTTTTATAAACTTGAAAGAGAAAATATTTTATTACAAGCTAGATTAAATCTCCAATTTGAACTACATCTAATAAATAGTTTGTTAAAATCATATTCATTATGCACATTTTACTCATGTTCATACACACATCAGGTAGTAATCTAGACCTTATGTAAATATTCATATTTGTTGTAATTTGTATGAGAAAAGAGGGAATATTTCTTTTAACTATTATTCAAGTGAATTATATTTTTATAAATAATCATTATTTTTATTGGTACTAAAGGATACTAATATCACAGATACTATACAATCAAGATTATATTTTAATTGCATAAAATATGAACCCAAACAAGTTTACATTTTAAAAGTTAACAATTGGAAAGCAAAATTAATAAAAGCATATGATACTTTGATAGTTGCTATTTAAGTTATATTATTGAAAATAAAAAAATAGTCAATTATAAATGAGTGATCAAGAATATGTGACTTATGGAGATTAAAAAATAAACTTAAGATTATTGTCATTGAATGTTAATAATAACTCTATAACTTTGGTAGAGTTTTACTTGTATTTTGTTAAAACATAATTTAATATTTATTAGTTAGTTTTATGACAAATGTTTAGATGTAACCTTTTATATATCTCTTTGCATTAGTAGAAAAGGTACTATTTTGCTTATTTGATGCAGACATAAGAATATCTATTTCCCTTTTAAAAGTAATAATATCTATTTACTTGACCTAAAAAACTTATAAATGATGCTAATTTAATATTTGTTAGTTAGTTTTATATCTCAAGTATTTGTTTGTTTTGAGTATATTTATATAAATATTGGTTCAATTAATTTGATGCTCTAAAATATCTCTTAAAATATATTTTAAAGATAATTTAACAAATATTTGATTCAGATACATGGATACAATCTCTTATATTTCTAAAGATAAATTTTGACATCAAATATTTTTTAATTAATTATTAGCCAAATTTATAAACCATCATTAATAAATCATATGTGTTGGATTACATTACGGATTAGCTTTAAGCCTTTTTTTTTTTTTTGCTTTAGTTATGTATGTTCTTATTAGGCATTTACAAGTGATGTATCTTGGTGTATGCTATTTGCTAATAATATTCTTCTTGTTGATATGCCTAAAGAGGGAGTTAAAAAGAAACTTGAATTATGGAGGTCAACCTTAGAGTCTAAAGGTTTTCATTTAAGTAGATCTTGATATGACCCTGAAAATTCCTCTAGTCGAAGCACGAATTTTGACGCCGAAAGCAAGCTAATCAGAAATTGAAACTGGTCGAGATCAAGCACTTAAAATATCATTAGAAACTTTGAGACATCAGTTAAATTCTAAAAAACTCTCAAATATGGAGTGTTTATAGTTAAATCGAGCGTCTCGACGAGCCGGTTCCAACAAGCCCAAGATATCATAATTCCGACATCATTTGAGCATTCAAATACAAAAAATACATCATATGATCAAGGGGATCATTTTGAGCCGTCCGATGAATTGGAGTGGTACGGGTTTTGCATGTATTCTAGACGCCACTCCTCCATTCTATAAATAGCCTCATTCCTCATATGAGGGAGGCTGAAGGAGAGGGAGGCCAAGCAAGAGAGGAGAGAGCTCTAAAGATTCTCCAAACAATTGCCGCACTCAACGCCACAACCACTGCCGCCGCCATCACCGCCACATCCTCGCCGTCGTCAATTCGTTGTATCATCATCACCGACCACTATCATTGGTCATCATCGTCAACATTGTCGTCAACATCGTCGTCAACATTGTCGTCAATATCGTCGTTAACATTGTCATTAACATCATCAACATCGTCTATTACTAGCAACTGTTGTCCCTTTCTCATAATTCTATAATCCCCAGATCGGAAGATCTTGTACTCAAAAGATATACATAGTGGAAGCTTTTCTTGGGCTAGCCGTGGTTTTCCCTGGAGGTTTTCCACATAAAATTTTGGAGTTTTCTTATTCACTCTTTAAATACGTGTGTCTGGATTTCACAATGAAGCTGGCGTAAACTTTTACTCAACGGTTTTCTAGCACGCAATAGTTTGGCGCCATCTGTGGGAAACTGATTCCCATTATTTCATCTTATTTGACGACCAAGTTTCCGAACAAGATCAAAACCACCATCGAGGTTGAGCATTTTAAGCTTTTAAAGAGTGCAAGAGAAGAATGAAGATTCATCAAACTTTGTTCCTTCAGATTCTGACGGAAACTGGGGGGCAACTCTTAATCTCAGAAGATCACCCATGTTAAGCATCTAATCGATTTCCATCCCAAGAAACAAGTCAAATTTGGAGGATATTTCAACATCGAGAAAAGATATAGTTTAAATTATGTTTTTCCACTCATACTCATGGAAAACGAGACCAAGGTTAAGGAGCAACTTTGGCTACAACCACAAACGGATGTTTTAATTCGACCTCTTCCATACAAAGGGCTAATGTCAGTAACACTCGACAAACAACCTAGATAGGTCAAAGGTCCTTGGTGGACTTCCCATGACCTCTTCCATGTGTTAACGCCATCGAAAAGACTCGACAAACAACCTGGATAGGTCAAAATCACCGATTCAATTCAACCTCTTCCATGTTAACGCCATCGGGTAACACCGACAAACAACCTCGATAGGTCAAAAAATTGACCTCTTCCATATAGTTGCCATCGGGTAACACTCTGACAAACAACCTCGGATAGGTCAAAAATCCTCGATTTGACCTCTTCCACACGTGTTAATGTCATCAAGCAAAGACTGCAACCTTGATAGGTCAAAATCCTCGCGGATTCAATTCAACCTCTTCCAGAGTGTTAACGCCGCCATCGAGCAAAGACTCACAAACAACCTCGACAGTCAAAATCCGTTGATTCGATTCAACTTCTTCCACACAGGTTAACATCATCGAGCAAAGACTCTAACAAACAACCTCGGATAGGTCAAAAGTCTTCAGCGGATTCAATTCAACCTCTTTCATACATGTTAACGTCATCGAGCAAAGACTCTGCCAAACAACCTCGGATAGGTCAAAAATCCTCGATTCAATTCAAACTCTTCCATGTTAACGCCATCGTAACACTCACAAACAACCTCGGATGGGTCAAAATCCTCGGGATCTAATTAAACCTCTTCCACATGGTTAACGCCATCGTAACACTCTAACAAACATCCTCGGATAAAAATCCTCATCGCCATTCATCCTCATTACACATGCCGCACTACATTACCGCTTGCCGCTGACCACCGTTGGCGCTAATTCATCTTGTTTGCCACCGCCACACCATCGCCAACAATCTTTCGCTACCACCATCGCCGGCCTCATCCCCACATTACCGACTGGGTCACATTAATTGCCGCCAGTTGACGCTGACTACTGCCGCTAACCAGCCGCTCGATTATCGCCATTGCCGACTATGACGCTGTCATTGCCGGATTATCGCCGCGTTGCGCGATCACCCCGCTGCCGTGAAATCAGTGATTGCTGCTGGTTTGCCGCTCACCATCGATAATTTCGCTTTCACACCATCTGTATCTCGACTGACGATAGTCGCCACTGCTGACCATATTGCGGTTGCTGCTGACCACCCCGCTGCGCTAACCATCAGAGCGGCCATCGCTGCTGACTACTGCCGCCATGCTGCCACTATCGCTGATAATCGCTGCCACTACCATCTATCGGCTATCTCGCTGATTACTGATGCGCCGCGCAGTTGATTACCGCTGCCATTACCGCTGACACCCCTCATTTCGCCAACCATCAGAGCGCCACTGCATTGATACTGTTGCCGGCCACCGCCACTATCGCCGCATCTCCGCTGGCCACCACCATCGTCGCTGGTTATCATCTCCGACTACCATCACAGGTCATCGTCGCCGACCAATGTCGTCGTCCACCATCGTCGAGCATCTTCGTCAACCCTCGTCTCCTTGATCACCTCCAATCCCGGTCGGTCCGATGAGGTTAGTTAACACCTCTTTCGAGGGAAAACTGGAGCCTTACCGTATGAACTGCGGGTCTTGATCACCTTCGATCCCGGTCGGTCCGACGAGGTTAGTTAACACCTCTTTCGAGGGAAAACTGGAGCCTTGCCGTATGAACTACCGGTCTTGATCTCCTCCGAACGACCTTCTCTCAAGAAGAAGAGAAGGTGACTTCTCCCTTTGCCCTAGGAGACTTTTTATAGACCCTTTTTAAGGGCAAAAGGGTAAAAAAGTGTCTAAAACCGCCCAAAACCACCCAAAACTATTCAAAACTAAAACGGGCCAAACGGATTTTGCCCATGACGTTTTGCCATGCGCCAGACGCTCATCCCGGAGGCCCATAGATTCTATGGCGGGTCCGCTGATCCATACGTCCATGGCGAACCCGCCTGACGTCTGCCGTTCGTGACTACCCGCAGCCGTTCCATCGGACTGCCATTGCTGACCATAACCCAGCGAATTCCGCCATCGCCTTTCCAAGGCTACCCCGCCAGACGTCACATTCCTGGCTGTTCGGCCATTGCCCACTGCTCCATACCCACTGCCAGCGGTTCTCCCGCTCTGCGACTGTGCCGTTGTCTCGCAAAATTGTCGGGCCCGTCAGCCTTTTCCACTGCTCAATCTATTCTCGACCACGAAAAGGCCTCAAAGACCTTTCTTCACTATAAACTGTAGCCCACTAGCAATTTTTTGCACCTGCTCGTAATCCAACCCAAACCTTGTGCTCAGAACGTCAGAAATGTCCCAGCATGGGTCCAGAACCTCAAAATTTCGTGCTCGCATACCCACATATATTGTGTGCATCTGCTTTGTAGTCATAATTTTGTGCTTACATGAAGATCTGTTCTCCCAAAATATGTGGTTAATGGACCAGATTTCGTTGAAGAATTTACTATTTTGAAGTATTATATATATAATTTGATGATTGAGATAATATCATCCAAAAATAGGGGGCAACTGATATGACCCTGAAAATTCCTCTAGTCGAAGCATGAATCTTGACACCGAAAGCAAGCTAATCAGAAATTGAAACTGGTCGAGATCAAGCACTTAAAATATCATTGGAAACTTTGAGACATCAGTTAAATTCCTAAAAAGCTCTCAAATATAGAGTTTTTATAGTCAAATTGAGCGTCTCGACGAGCCGGTTCCAACAAGCCCAAGATATCATAATTCCGACATCATTTGAGCATTCAAATACACAAAATACATCATATGATCAAGGGGATCATTTTGAGCCGTCCGATGAAGTGGAGTGGTACAGGTTTTGCATGTATTTACAGAGACGCCACTCCTCCATTCTATAAATAGTCCCCCATTCCTCATATGAGAAGAGGCCAAGTGAAGGAGAGGGAGGCCAAGCAAGAGAGAGGAGAGAGCTCTAAAGATCCTCCAAGCACAATCGTGCCGCCACTGACGGCCGGTCCATCGCCGCCGCCGCCATCACCACCGCCGATCCTCACCGTCGCCGACCACTGTCATTATCATCATCACCACTATCGTCGTCATCATCGCCAATATTGTCGTCAACATCATCGCCAACATTGTCGCCAACATCGCCAACATCGCTATCAACATCATCGCCAACATCGCCATTACTTGGCAACCTTTCTCATATACACGTAATCCGACGGAAGATCTTGTACTCAAATAGATACGTGGAAGCTTTTCTGGCTAGCTGGTTTTTTCCCTCTTTCGAGGTTTTCCACAAAAATTGAGTTTTCTTATTCACTCTTTAAATACGTGTCTTTGGATTTCACACGAATCGAACTTTCTCTACCGCAACTAGTTTTCTAGCACGCAACAGATCTAAAACTAAATAAATGGTGTAAAATTTTAGTTGTTGAAGATCTAATGGTGGGCTGTGATATTGGGTGATCAAGTCTCTTAAAAAGAGTGAGCATTTCAGATATCTTGAGTCTATTGTTCAAAATGATGGTGAAATAGATGGAGATGTTATTAGTAGAATTCAAGTTGGATGATTGAAGTGGCGGAATGCATCTGGCTTGTTGAGTGATAAAAAATGTACTACTTAGTCTTAAGAGAAAATTTTATAAGATGGGTGGTAAGACTTGCAATGATTTATTGCATAGATTGTTGGCCAATAAAAGAGAAGCATAAAATTAAGTTATGTGTTATAGAGATGAGGACTATTAGGTCGATAAGTGGCTTTACTCTTACTGATAAAATGCAAAATGAATATGTTCGTGATAAGGTTGAAGTATCCCAGTGACAAATAAGATTAAAAAGATTCACCTTAGATGATTTGGCTACATAAAGCCTCAGTCATCTGAAGGCCCAGTTACGAGAGTATATCTATTATATGCTATTTATGCTAAGAAAGGTAGAGGAAGACCTAAAAAGGCTTAGTAAAGATGTACAAAATGACCTTAATCTATTAGAATTAAATGAGAATTTACCACTTAATTGGACACAATGGAGAAAAAAATATGCATTTAGCTAACCCCCACATAGTGGGATAAATCCTTTTTGTTGTTGTTATTGTTGTTGGTAAAATCATGTAATGCAAGGTAAAATACACATGATTTCAACGATTGGATAATGGAGAGCTATGTGATGGGAGGCACACTAAATGGTGTATTTGAAAAAAAAAATTTAATTTGATAAAGTCTAAATACAATAAATCAAAACTACAATGTGATTTTGAAATACATTAAAGTTTAAACTACATTTAAAATTTTTTAAACTAAATACCAAAATTCTTAAAAGTCCTGCATTCTAAATACATTGCACTTCTTATCACAAATGAAATAGCCCTTTAATTCTAGCGAGTAGTGAATATTCAAATGCATACAATCTTGTTGTGAGAGCGCCTTGGTCTAGGTTTAGGGTTATGGCCTTGCCACTCTCCACTACCCATCGCAACACCATTACCAACCTTCGCAGTCCTACTGCTATTCATCACTTCAGCCTCACCGCTCCATGCAAACCCATTTATCGATCATTATAGCACCCCAATAACTAGATACAATCCTTTCTACCATTTGTCTAGCATCATTGTCACACTTCACAACCCCTTCATTAGCCATTTTATTGGTTATCGTGATCTCACTAGCCAAAAATTGTAGCATGCAATGGCCCCTATACTTCCTTCTCAAACATTAGGTTTGGTATTTTTTATTAAAAGTTACTTGATTATCGCCTTCAGCTGGAATATATTCCTAATTATTCTAAACTAACATAATATGTCAACAATGAATGGAGAAGAGGAAGATAAATAGTGGGAATGGAAAAACATTATAGTTCTTGTCAACTATTAATGCAGGGGTGTGGCTAAGATGATTTTGTAGAGAGTTATGGCTAAACCATATCTGAATAGTAGTAGTGGGGTTGTCATATAACCACCATTTAAACAAACTTAAAAATTATGCCTAAGAAAATGAAGATGAAATATCAATCATAGTTGTCATATAAATGGATGAATATTTAGTTATTGATCACTTTTAGTGGGGTTGAAACCCTCCTCTTAGACCAGGATCTAGGTTCTAAGGTTTTGTTGACATCAAGTGAGGTTGATAATCACCCTAATCTTAATAATTAGGATCTCCAATTGTTGACCTCATTTTTAGAATGAGTTCTCAACCCCTCCATCTTTGACATAGGACTCCTCTTAGACTTTAAGAGATCCTTAGTCCTAAGACACATCTACTGATTAGGTGGACACTCAACCTAACCCTAGAGACTTAGAAGTGTTAGCCATGGGAGTAGGTCATGTCTTAGGGGTGTTAGGAAAATCTACCTACCCTATAGCTTGAACCACTTTCCTTACTTTCTTCCTTCAAGTCAAACTCCAAATCAAACCAACATGAAACCTAAATCAATTTTAGCCTAATTGATTTTCCCCAAACTCAAATCAATGCCATAGGATTGAAATCCATGATTGAAACCATGATTGAAATTCCAAATTCCAAATATTTCCTAAGTCCATAATTTCCTTCCTAAGGACTAAGCCTAAAAATCATCTTCAAATAATTCAAATTCATGAATTTTTCCATAACCCATTTATATTCTCATTTATATTCACATATATAAATGATATATAAATTCAAAACAAATTCCAAGTTGAAATTCCAAATTCCAAATCTTGCCTAAGTCGTTTGATTTCCCTTCAAGCACTCAGCCTAAGAATCATCTTCAAATCAATTCAAATTCATAAAATTTTTTTCATAACTCATTTATATTCTCATTTATATTCACATATATAAATGAAATATAAATTCAAACCCAAAATTCAAATTCCTAATTCAAAATCCTTCTTAAGTCCTTAATCCTCTCTTAAGGACTTAGCCTAAAAATCATCTTCAAATCTATTCAAATTCATAAAATTTTCTCACAACTCATTTATATTCTCATTTATATTCACATATATAAATGAAATATAAATTAAAATTAATCAAACTAAATCCAAAATTCAAGATCAATTCACAAATCTTTCTTAAGTCACCTTGATCATCTTTTAAGGACTTAGCCTAGATCATTTTCAAATCACTTCAAACTAATGAAATTTTCTCATGACCCATTTATATTCTCATTTATATTCACATATATAAATGAAATATAAATTCAAACAACCAAAACCAGCTCGAAAATTCAAGTTCATCAAAATCCAACCTAAGCTTTTCAAGTCAAATTCTTGAACTTAGCCAAATCAACTTTAAATCAAGTCAAACTCTTGATTTTCCTTCAAGATTCAGTCAATCCTTCAATCATGAATCCAAATATAAATAGAAACTTCAATCACTTAACCAAAACTCAATTCAAAAATCAAGCCAAAATCTATTTCATGTTCACCCTTTGAACTTGAAATTGTCAAATGAATTTAAACTCATTTGACTTCAAACCACTTGCAAATGGATTTATATTTCAATCATAAGTCCATATTTAAGTTCAATCAAACTCAAATCAAGCTTTGACCAAGCCAGTTGACCCACTTAGGTTCACTAGAACCAAAGTGACCTAAACTACCCTTATGAGCCAAATTCTAATCCTAACCAAATTGGATTGAATCAAACTCACCAAAGCCTCTCATCATGAGATGATCAATCACTCAAATTGGGTCAAACCAAGTCAACACTTAGCCAAAATGAAACCCAACATAGCCAAAATCCATCATAGGTCAAATTGATTGAAACTAGTGATCTAAGTTCATCATGGTCAATGTTTGAACTTGACCAAGTCAACATTTGAACCTAACCTAGCCCAATTGGCCACTTGACCCAACTTGACGTAAAAAGTCAAAATATGTCAAAACTTGATCTAAGCCAAATTGATTGAAACCAATGGGTCAAGTTCATTCTAAATCACTTGTTGAACTTGACCAAAGCCTCAATTGGCCAACTAGACCTAACCTAGCCCAATTGACCTTGAACTCTATTTGACCTAAAGGGTCATATTGAGCAAAATTCAAACTTAACTAAAATTGTTTGGAAACAAAGATACTAATCCTCTTCATATGACCAACCAAACCTAAGCCTACCCATGACCTAGCTCAAATAAGTCAAATGGGTCAAATTGGTCAACTTGATCCATTAGACCTAAATGAAGTCATATGAACTAAATTCAAACATAAACCAAATTGAATCAAACCAAAGCCACCAAAACATTTCAAATGGTCATATGAACTTGACCCAACCCTTGGTTTGACCCAATTTAACCACTTGGTTAACTTGACCCAAGTGGACCCATTTTGACCTAAATGAGTCAACATGAGCCAATCACATCAAACCAACTCCAAATTCAATTAAACTTGGCCAAACTTATTTTCTCATCATATCAAATATACCCAAATAGAAATCAAGGTCAAATGACCATTTTACCCTTATCCCATAGGGTAAATTTTGGCCAATTTCACTTGGAATTTGGTCAAACCCTCTTCATACCCACTTGGCACTATCCTAGTGGATCAAGTGAACACTAGGGAGGGTGGTGCACCCAACCCAATGGGTTTGGGGCCCCCCAGCCCAATGGTCAAACAGACCACTCCCCTTGAAATGGCCACATGGGAATCATGCCTCCACTTGTTTTGAGCACATGGGGAGTTCACCTTCCCACTCCTCTGGCCAAACCGAACTCAATGACTCATCTAACTTCCTAACAAACTCACTAAATAAGGGAAATTGATCAAAAATGGCATGGCAAGCTTCGGCCATTCGATTGCCAAAGGGGGAGATATACTCCCCCTAATTCATTTCAAACTTAGCATTCCTCAATTCGATTGAACTTAGGGAAGCAATTCTCGCCCTCTCCAAGCTTCCTAGAGTGATTTCAAAACTTCATTTTTCAATTTTCAGAGCTTTAAAATAGGGGACCTCCATTGAAGAGCCAACTCACTCCAAACTCAAAACCAGTGCAATTCCTTCTACACACTCCCTCACGGACCTCAATCGAGCTCACCCAAAATCTTTCCTAAGTTTCTAAAGTAAGGGAGGAGCTATCTTGATCAAGACTGAGTTCAAGGCAAAGGGGGGTTTGTCCATAGAAGCCTCTACTCAACCTCAAGAGCTCAAACCTTCATCAAAGCTTTGCCTCAACTAAACGAAGCTTCTTCAAGGGAATCGAGCACCGGTGAGGTTGGCCATTTTTTGAGCTTAATCTTGCTATGGTTTAGAACCTTGTGAAGTGAATGTTAAACCCATAGAATCGTAGCTATTAGATGTAATCTAGGTTGCATGTTGATGGTGAGGGTTGAGTTTTATACCAATCCAAGCTCAATCGAGCTAGGATCATGGCTTCAAAGCGAAAGTGGCATGGATGGATCTCTGGGCGTCCATCCACACATTTTAGATGGACAGTCGAGATTAAAATGTGCAATATATATTTTTCCTCCCTCAAATCAACAACTTTAATCTTAGCCATCCGATCTTTGATCGGAGAAAAAGCGGCCGCCACGCTACAATGTGATAGGTTAAAACCCAATCGTCCACATGCCACGCATTTTGTGTCAAAGACACGGGCATCGATGGGATTAATAATATAATTAAGCTTTAATTAATTCCTAATTAATCACCAAACCTTCTAAAATCCATATATAAATGTAGAAAAATAAAAAAAAATAAAAATAAATTGCATATGAAAGATAATTGAACATAGAATATTCTAAAATTAATTTCAATAGATTTTTAAAAGTATTTTTCTCTAAATTTGGGTTTTATTAGAAATGTTAATTTGTTAATTACCCTTTAATTACTCCTTCGATTAATCTCGAACTTTTGGTGCTTAATTAGTGGAATGACTCCTGACTCCCCTAATTTTCTTGGGAATGACTCCTGACTCCCCTTAGTTTAATTAATCATTAATCATGAGCCAAATTACATTAAGCCTTTTCTTCCTAGCTGCATTGCAAATTTAAATTACTTGTGAGGTTTTATGTCATATCATTAGCTCATAATCATTTGATTAAATATACTATGGTGATATGTAATTAATGCATGTAATTCATACCTTATCCTAATCAAAATATAAAATGGATCTAATCATCTAAAAAAGAAACTTAAATATCATACATCTGTGGGAATGAGTTAAGAATAGCAAACTCACCTCACATTTCTCAAATTAAATCAAACTTAAAATAAAACCAAACCTTCTTTAAAAATAATTTGATTTGCTTTAAGCTTTCTTATTTCATAAGATTGTCTTTAAGAATTAATTAAGGTGAATGTGTTTACATGCTTTCATCATTTTAGTTCCTTCCCAACATACTAAATGTGTATGTCATATAAATTTCATGCATTCATTCTTTTCCAAAACCAAAATGATAGTGAAATGTTTCTTTTATGTCAAATTGCATATTTTGGCTAAAATAGAAATATGAGTGGCTATTATCATTATTAAATCCAAATTATTTTTAAAATATATGAATTAATTAACAAAACTGAAAGTGTGTTAATTATATTTCATTTATAAGCTTGTATGTGAGTAAAATATAAGGATGTGCTTAGTGTAGTTTTCCTTCTCCCCTTTTTTAGTATAGTTTTTGAATAGGATTTGGTAAATTGGTTTGTTCATTTGAAAAGAACCTAACACTTACCTAATTCCATTTCCTATACATTCCTATGCTATTATTTAAGAAGGATTCCTACACTTGTACATATAAATTGTATAAACAAAAAATAAATCAACCAACACAAACTTTTGCATTCTTTCTTTTCCATTTATTTCTTTTGCACATATGCTTGTATTTAAGGAAAGTGGTATATTAGTCTGGACAACCCCAAGATTGTGAGGCTTTAAGTAGCTCTAAGTAAGTCTTATACCTTACACCCCTAGTTAATAATGGCGTCGTACTCACTTATGCCTTTCATATGTTCATGTGTGCATGTGAAAATTAGATAAGAAACCTTTTTCTACTTAATGAAAATCATGCATCATAAGCATTAATATTTTTCTTAAGTAAACTACTTAGCATTCATTATAAGGTGTGCTATAAATTCTCATTTGTATGTATAGATATGCTTAGGAATCATTCATATGCATGTTATACATGTTGGGAAAGAAATGAAGTGATGTGTGTTTTGTGAATTTAGTTCACTTTACTTAATCTTAAAATGCATTTCTTTTTGAAAATTTTTGTTTAGAATTGATCTAAACTTAGGATTAATTAAAACACATAATAAAACATTCACTAAATGAAACTAAAGAAATTACTTAAGGTAGGGAAGGAAAGAGAAGTTCTCTTCTCTCTTCCCTCTCTTTAAAACTTAGTAATTAATTGTAGGATTCATTTTTTTTTTTTTTGTTTTTTTATTTCTTAATTGTAGGATTCATTCAAATCAAATAAAAATACAAAATAAATTCAACCCAAATTAGTAAAATAACTTAAATGAAACCATCCTCTAAGTTGAACACTTCCTCACTTAGAAAATAAAGCCATAGTTAAGCATACCACACAAACCTTCTAAAGCACACACATTTAGACTAAGTCACCACTTCTAGCTTTAGGTTAGGGTGGTGCGTGACTTGATGTTTGGTTTTATTTTATGATATATATTTTAGTCTGGATGTTAGGGTGAATGTGTGTAGAATGATTGATAGGATGATTTAGTCTAATCATTATTTTCTGTAGGGGATTGTGCTTAAGGGGCGCTGTAATAAATAAATATATGAATGCTTTTGTTGTGTAGGTGCTTATACCCCTAAGCATAATTCAATAGGCCAGGTGGCCTTGGTTACCCATGTGTGTGGTGATAAGTCCAATATACATGCTTGGGATTTGTGTGATTTGTTTAGCTAATCTCTATTTTGCAGGTGTTAGTTAGATTTACTTTTTCTTTTCATATAATTTTTGCAATTAGGATTTTGGAATGAATATTATGGGGATTAGGATGAGCATTGGTCATAAGATTACATCTTATGTGCCATGTGAAGCCTTTGGAGCAACCACCTTTCAACCATCCAAAAGAAGAAAAAAGAAAAGAATAATGAAGAAATGAAGTACACATGCAGACCCATTGTCCCTAGGAGTCCTTGTTGAGATGATTAGGTCCATTGTAGGGCGGTGACTTTTATCTTTAGAGATAGTACACCACTCCTCCATGACCATACCTGATCACCCTTAATAAGAACATCTGCGGATCTACGTGGATTCAAAAATTGCATAAAAAAGAAAAGAAGTATATTTTAATCTTCATTTTATCTCGCATAGATTGAAGATGGAAGTATATTTTTATTCTTTAGAAACTCTTATAAAAATTTCACCACATATTTTTCTAGCCACTCCACTGGGGATGGTTCCTCTCTCCATCTTTGGTAAATGATCGTTGTCTCAAAGTATCGATAGTGGGTTTGTACTTTGGTATGAATCCAAGACTATCTTTCGTTCCATTGGCACTTGTCTTATTTCATTCTTAAGTTAAGCTAGCCAATATCTTTAGGTTTTAGGACCTCACCTCGTGTTGGTCTTAAAACCCCCATTGGGTTCTCCAATGGGAAAAAAAAAAAAAAAAGATCTGATAAAAAAGAAACCATTTAAAGACTTCCTCTTTATCGTTTCTATGTTAAGGAAAGGTTCATTCTAAAATAATAAAGACAAAATAAATCCTTATAAAAAAAATCATGCTTTTCAAAAAGCACTCTTTCAAAAAATGCACTTAATAAAATATGTTTGCACAAAAATTTCCTAAGTCATCTTCATCTAACAATCTTTATGATTGTTATATGTAAGTTCATCTTTACAAAAATAAGATTGCAACAATTATATTTTTCTAAAATACAAATGAGTTTCCTCACTCAATTCATTTTTGGTGAAGACCTCATTTTCAAAAGATAAAAATTCCAACAATCATATTTTCAAAAGCATAAAACTTGAAAATGGGCCTTTCCAGTCAATACATCCAAATGTATTGAATGGATATTACCTCTTCAAGCAAAATCATAAGTTTGGACTTCCAGCTAATACATTTTGCATGTGTTAGGTTGGGATTTTCATATTTTCAAAAAGCACATATAAAACCTCTCCATTCAATATACTTACACTTATTGGGTGGAGGTCTCATATTTAAATAAAATAAAATAAAAAATTTCAAAAAGCACACATGAACCTTTCCATTCAATATACCCATACTTATTGAATGGAAGTTTCATTTTCAAACAAAACTAAAATTTTCAAAAGCACATATGAATATCTCCATTCAATATACCCAAATTTATTGAATTAAAACTTCATTTCCAAATAAAATGGTATCACTTTGAAATCCTCACTTAACATATTCCACATATGATTAAGTTGGAATTTCCTCTTTCAAAAAGCAATAATCACACACAAAATATACATCTTTGGAAAATAAAATATAATTGATTTCCATCTTACATACCCAAATTTATTAAATGAAAATCTCCCTTTTCAAAAAAATCAACAAGAAACAAAAATTTTAAAATACATTTGAAACTTCATTCTAGCATATCCCATTTGATAAAATGAAGTCTCTCTTTTTCCAGAAATAAAATTTGAAACACACTTTTGGAAATTTCATTTAGCATACTAAAATTTGTTAAGCAAAATATCCATTCCACAAAAAATTTTCAAAATTTATTTGGAACTTCAATTTAGCATACCCCATTTGCTAAAATGAAGTCTCCCTTTTTCAAAATCCAAAACACAAAATTTTTTAAAACACATCTTTTGGAATTTCATTTAGCATACTCAAATTTGCTAAGTGAAATTTTCATTTCACAAAATTAAGTAGAACTTCAATTTTAGCATACCATATTTTCTAAAGTGAAGTCTCCACTTTCAATCAAAAAAATAAATCAAAACTAAAAAGGAAACACATTAGAATTCACTTAGCATACTCAAATCTGCTAAGGATCCTACTTTTCAAAAACAAATCAAAATCAAAGAGAAACACATTAGGATTTCCTTAGTATGCCCTAATTTTCTAAGGATCCTACTTTTACAAAAATCAAAAAAATTCCAAAACAAATGAAACACTTTAGGATTTTCTTAACATACTCAAATTTGCTAAGAATCCTATTTTCAAAAACTCTTTCAAAAATAAAACACATTTGGGTTCTTCACTTAGCATACCCAAATTTGCTAAGTGGGAATTCCAATTTTCAAAACCAATAATAATTTACAAGATAAAACAACCAAGGAAAGATGAACAATTATTTCAAATACCTCTCTTAGCATACCCAAATTTGCTAAGTGAGTGAATTCCAAAGTACCAAATCAAAAACAAAACCAATGGACCCTTGCTTTACCATACCCAAATTTGTTAAAGGAAAAGGTTCAAATCAAAATCTAATTTCAAACATGAACCTATGGAAGCATCTTTCTAAAAATATTTGAATCCCTTTTTTAACATACCCAAATTTGTTGAAATTGGATTCATATTAAAAAATTCCTCTTTCTAATCAAATCTATAAATCTTCTTTAAATCCATTTGAACCCCACTTAACACTTCCAAGATGTTGGATGTGGGTTCAAATTTTAAAATTCAAATTCAAAAATCAACAAAATAGAAATATGATCCAAGCTTGTTTTCAATATTTTAGATTCTCAGCATCAGTCTCAGTTACAACTACAGTTCAGTTCTTCAATTTTCAGTTGACTATAAATGGCAGTTTCACAGAAGTTTGTGTTTACTTTCCCCTACTACATGGACTTGGCCTTGGATTAGGCCAATCTCCCTCGAGCTAATCACACCCATCTCATCCATTTTGGAAGAGGTTTCAAGGGGGTGAGGATCACCCATGAGGGCACTCCCTTCACAACTGTTAGCAAGATTGCGGTGGCTGGACAGAAGCTGGTCATTCAGATTGATTTGCCATCGGATTCTGACATCCCCTCACTAAAGAGGAAACCAGTGGTAGTTCCATCGCCCAGCAAAGATAGTGACAAGGTTCTGACGCCATTTTCCTGTCCCTAATACAGCACCCACTCATTGCCATCCTCTAAGGGTAAGGCTCTTCAGATCCTAGAGATTGCCTCCCCAGCCTTTGAGGTTGGGTCTAGTTCTTACTCCACTCACCCTACCAAAACTCAGAGGAGAAATAAAAACTGCATGATTAAGCGGTATCATACACATATTGCCGTGGAAGATGGAGACCATGTACGTGGAGGGAGGAGGTAAACACTCCCCCCGCACAAGGAACCCATTTCATCCTCTCTCAGGGTCTGATAAAGAGGATGCTAGGAGGATCCGTACTTCACCTCCACCAGTGGTTCAACACTAGCCCCTAGTTAGATAGAGCAAGAGGTCGTATGCCCCCTCGACGCCTCTACTAGTCAGTGAGCTACGACGCTCTAAGACCGAGCTCAATTCTATTTGAGATCTATCATTTCTCGTTGTGTGGGGAAACACCTATGGTAGAAGAGGGTCAGAGAGGCCCGCACTTTAATACAAATCACTAGTAGAGAGAGGCAGAGGTTTGGTTGGTAGTCAGCAGCCTCCGCACTTATTGATTTCCCGACTGCTACTCACGCCAATCACACGATAATATTTTGCTTACAAGACCACACCGCTTCTACCCCCCCCCCCCCCCCCCCGTTGTAGCATCTCCGGCAAGATGAAGGCCACATCCAGGGAGAAGCGTACCCCGTTGGTGATCCGACTACGGCTGAGGGATCCTATTCCATCTACAGCGCCTACTGTGGTGAGGCCGAGCTCTTCTACTCGACCTTCTGTCCTAGTTGTGGTGCAGAGGGAATGGCGATCAAGCATAATGGTCATCCCTTCACCAATACCACCAGTTCAGCAGGACACAGAGATGGTGGCAGCTATTGTAGAGGGAGCAGATGATAGCCCAGTTGCACCGACGATAGTAGAACCTCATAGGAGTGTCACCCCTTTCAGAGTTAGTGACAGTCAGGAGTGTGTCTCTTCTAGTGAGTACAGTCCTCATAGGATTGATTCTCCAGTAGCAGGGGAGGTCCGCTGCCTCTCAATACATGATAATGATCACACCGGTCAGCCAAAATCATTTATGCCCTTTCAGATTGATCGTTCTCTTGAGGACATAGTGGCACATTATCTTATAGAAAAGAAAGAAGGGAGGAGCTATCTTGATCAAGGGAGGAGCTATCTTGATCAAGACTGAGTTCAAGGCAAAGGGGGGTTGGTCCATAGAAGCATCTACTCAACCTCAAGAGCTCAAACCTTCTGCTTATCCCAACTAACAAGCTTCTCCTCGAGCACGGTGATCACCTCCGGTGAGGTTAGCCATTTCCTGAGCTTAATGTAGCTATAGTTTGGAGCTTTGTGAAGTGAATGTTAATACCATATTTATGGGAAAAATTAAAATCTAACTACACCTGCAAATTAGAAATTAGCTAAACATACATACATCCTAAGCAATTATATTTCATAATTTGGACTTAGCACCCTACATATGAGTAACCAAGCCCACCTGTCCTAGTGTGGATTATGCTTAAGGGCATAAACAATCTGCAAGTAAAATATTTATATTTATTTTCAGTGGCCCCATAAGCACAATCCCCTATAGAAAATAATATTAGGCTATCACATCTCTAAAATATTACATCACAAAATAAACACATCATCATCACATACACCGTTCTAACATAAAGCAAACTTTAGCTTTGTGTGTTATGTCTTAGCTAGGCTTTTGAATTATGATTGTTTTAATGTTGAGATTTAATTTAACATGATGAATGATTTCATTTTAAGTTATTCACAGGTTTGCAAATTTTAATTCGTATTTTACTTAGTTTTATCTGATATACACTTTATGTCTAAGTGGGTTGTAAAGAGAAGGAGGCTTAACCTTCTTGATCCATACCTTAGATTATTTTCTAAAAATGAATTTTTATGATTTAGTTTCCTTTAGTAATTGATTTATTAAATATTTTATTAATTTTAGGTTTGGGTTAATCTTAAAGAATCCTATCTAACATGAAAGGCATCTTAAAATTAATGTGGTTGAATTGCCATCACATAAAACATGTTACACCATTCCTTTTCACCACCCATAACATGCATATGATTTAACACTTAGTATATTCATACATGCAATATATTTTGATATGCTTACATGATTATGGATGCATATATTTTGGTAGAAATGGGACTTTCATTTCCTTAATCAATACACATTGACATGTATAAAAGATGAAAGCAAGTATGTGTCGTTATTTAAACTAGGGAAGTGAGATAATCAAATGACCTCCTTAGGGCTACTTAAAGCCTCATTTTTTTATTATCTTAGATACATATGAATGTATACACAATTATAAGAATGAATATCATGCAAAAGATTGTATTGTTGGTTGAATTGTTTAGACATATAAAGTAAATCTCTATCCAAATTCTAGTACAACTATACATAGGAATTAAATTAAATAAGTACGTGCCTTTGTTAACCAGGAAAGTGAGATAATCAAATGACCACTGTGGGGTAACTTAAAGCCTCGTATTCCAGGATGTCCAAACTATATACTTATTATCATTCAAACACATGTAAATCCATACATGAATATAGAAAAGAAAACCATAAATTAACATGCTTAAACTATAAACACTTGTAAACCCTACATACATATTCATAGCTAATATCTCTTCAAATTTTAGTTATGAATCTATATTTTTAAAATAATTTTGAAATTTATTAATGAAAATAGCCACACATATAATAAGATTAAGCCAACACATGCAACTTGACATAAGTAAATTCTTTTGATTATTTGATTTTGAAAGCATGAATGCATGATAACATATGACATAAAACATTTTTGGTGATTGAAAAGGAATAGCCAAGCATTTCCACATACATTCAACTATACTAATTCCTAAGGACAATCACAATAAATAAAACTACTTAAGGAAAACCAAAGCTTCTTATTAAAAATGATTTTTGGATTTTTATTAGATTTAGAGAGGAAGAAACACTTGCTATTTTTATCTCATCCCATGTTGATGATTTAATGTGTTTCAGGAGAAGTAATTAGATAAATTTTATAAATTAATTATGTTGGAATCATTAAGAAATTCATTTAATTACCCTTTCCTATGCTTCTTTAATTTAATTAACCACTTATTCATAAGCCTCAAATGATATACAAATGAGAAATTAAAATTGCTCTTTAAGGACCTAATGCAATTGGCTCATGCAGCATTAATTAGATTAAGGAATCTAATTCACTACTTTTATGATTTTCCCACACCCATGGGTTAATAATAATTTTCTTAAGGATATTTATGTTATTGAACACATAAAAAGGAAACTTGGATTGAATTTAGATTATCTGATCTAATTATCATTTCAATTTGATTAATTTTTATCATTAATTATTTAATTACTTTTTTTATTAAATCATAAGTTTATTAAACACTCCATGGAGAGATAATTAGGTATATGATTAAGGAAGAGGCCTTAATCATTTAACCTAATCATTCTCAGCTAACAGTAACTAAATATTATTAATCAATGAAATTTCAATATTAAATAGTTTTAATTAGGGTTAATTTGATTAAGGAGGATAATTAAGATTAAGATTTTAAATTCCCCTAATTAGCCAACCAATAAATCCCAAGAAAAATGTTGCGGGCAGAGGACATCCCATGGAACCAACACATTTAATTTAGGATTAATTAGCTAAGTGAGTAGGGATTAATTGAGTTAATTGAGAAAAGATTCAAACTCTAATTATGCTCTGATCAATATTCAAAATATTAGAAAATTATTTTTATTAAATTTCTCTCTATTCAATCTTTTCGAAATGTGTTCATTCATATTTTTCTTATTTTTCTATAATTAGTTATGAATTTATGAAATTTAGCTATTTAAATCACATTTTAAATCTTAATTAATCCCAAATTCCATCGATGCCACATGGGAGCTGACGTGGCGATGCTTTCCACGTGGTGCCATGAGATTGGCATCTTAAAGCTTGGCCGCATCTTCGACTCAGCGGTAGAAGCACTTTGTTCTCGCCATCCGATCTTGAATTGGATGATGGGGATTAATCTTGCGTTCTAAATGAAATAAATAGAATTTCTTGCAGATTAAATCATGACCATCCATTTCAATCACACGACAATGAATGATCCTTCGTCCCCCGAGAGAAGGAAGACAAACACCGTCCGCCCTCCTCCACTCAATCCAAGCTCACCGGAGCTCGTGAGGCATCAGGATCGGCTCTAAAACATTCAAGAATGAGATCTAGAGAGATCCTACGGTGGGATTTGTATGGAATTATAAAATTCTTATAAAAGACCAACACCTATAGGATGTTCTACAGTTTGCCAGAGGTTACCTCGTAGGAGCTCAAGATCAATGGTCTGTTGATCGAGGTTGCTTCGTCTTGTTATTGCTTCCCATGGCGAGCCAATGAGAGGCGATGGATTAGGTTACCTCCCTTGACCATGACTGACCCAACCAAGTTTGGGTCAGGTTAGCCAGTGGTCCAAGGGTCCAAAATAAACTAAGGCAGGCTACCAAATACAAATGGGTAGGTAAGACTGCCCAAAAGTAGGTTTTATCCCATTTAGAGGGATTTACCTAATGGGTATTAGGTCAATTTGGGCTAGAAATAGGTTGGGTTTTGTTTGAGCTGACCCATGGTGATCCAAGGATGGACGATCAAGATTAAAATGCATAATATATATTTTTTTTCCTTCCTCAAATCCATGGCTTTAATCTTAGCCATCCGATCTTTGATCGGACGGTTGAGGAGAAAGTGCGTTGAGTCGCCGCCATGCAGTGCTACAATGTGATAGGTTAAAAACCCAATCCCGTCGGGCCACATATAAAGCGCGCTTGTCGGCACACATGGCATCGATGGGATTAATAATATAATTACGCTTTAAATAATTCCTAATTAATCACCAAACCTTCTAAAATCCATATCTAAGTGTAGAAAAATCAAATAAATATAAAATAAATTTCATATGAAAGATAATTGAACATAGAATATTCTAAAATTAATTTCAATGGATTTTGAATAGTATTTTTCTCTGAATTTGGGTTTTATTAGAAATGTTAATTTGCTAATTACCCTTTAATTACTCCTCCGATTAATCCCAAACTTTTTGTGCTTAATTAGTGGGATGACTCCTGCGTCCCCTAATTTTCTTGGGATTTATTAGTGGCTTAATTAGGGGAATTTCTAATTCATTCCTTAATTACTCCCTTAATGTAATTAATCTTAATTAAGGATATAATTAGTGGTTTAACCCTCTGATTGAGTCAATTAAGTTTTGTTTAAGTGGATGTGAAGTTCAAGGAATAATTTTAGGATACTTTCCTAGAGATATTCGCTAAACCCCCTTTTCTTTTATAATCCATCCTTAATTAAGGGTTAATTCAATTACCCCATTAATAATTTCATAAAATTCTTAAACTTTCCAAAACTAAATTAATCTATTTTGGATAGATGCTTAGGTGTTCAAGAGCCTAAGTGCATTAAGAAAATCAAAACCCAACTCACATGTGTGAGAGGGGTTATGAAATTACTTAACTTAAAATCCCTTAGTTTAATTAATCATCAATCATGAGCCAAATTGCATTAAGCCTTTTCTTCCTAGCTGCATTGCAAATTTAAATTTTTGTGAGATTTTATGTCATCTCATTAGCTCATAATAATTTGATTAAATATACTATGTATTAATGCACTTAATTCATACCTTATCCAATCAAAATATAAAATGGATCTAATCATCTAAAAATTAAACTTAAATATCATACATCTATGGGAATGAGTTAAGAACATCAAACTCATCTCACATTTCTCAAATTAAATCAAACTCAAAACATAACCAAACCTTCTTTAAAAATAATTTGATTTTCTTTAAGCTTTCTTATTTCATAAGATTGTCTTTAATAATTAATTAGGGTGAATGTGTTTACATACTTTCATTTTAGTTCCTTCTTAACATGCTAAATGTGTATGTCATATGAATTTCATGCATTCATTCTTTTCCAAAACCAAAATGATAGTGAAACGTTTCTTTTATGTCAAATTGCATATTTTGGCTAAAATAGAAATATAATGGCTATTATCATTTTAAATCCAAATTATTTTTAAAATATATGAATTAATTAACAAAATTGAAAGTGTGTTAATTATATTTTATTTATAAGCTTGTATGTGAGTAAAATATAAGGATGTGCTTAGTGTAGTTTTCCTTCTCCCCTTTTTTAGTATAGTTTTTGAATAGAATTTGGTAAAGTGTTTTGTTCATTTGAAAAGAACCTAACACTTACCTAATTCTATTTCCTACATTCCTGCTATTATTTAAGAAGGATACCTACACTTGTACATATAAATTGCATAAACAAAAATAAATCAACCAACACAAACTTTTGCATTCTTTCTTTTCCATTTATTTCTTTTGCAAATATGCTTGTATTTAAGGAAAGTGGTATATTAGTCCGGAAAACCCAGATTGAGAATTTAAGTAGCCCTAAGTAAGTCTTATATGTTACACCCCTAGTTAACAATGGCATCGTACTCACTTATGCCTTTCATATATTCATGTGAGCATGTGAAAATTAGATAAGAAACCTTTTTCTACTTAATGAAAATCATGCATCATAAGCATTCAAATTTTTCTTAAGTAAACTACTTAGCATTCATTATAAGGTGTGCTAAACATTCTCATTTGTATGTATAGATATGCTTAGGAATCATTCATATGCATGTTATACATGTCGGGAAAGAAATGAAGTGATGTGTGTTTGGTGAATTTAGTTCACTTTACTTAATCTTAAAATGCATTTATTTTTGAATAAATCTGTTTAGAATTGATATAAACTTAAGATTAATTAAAACACATAATAAAACATTTACTAAATGAAACTAAACATGAATCCACTTTAGAAATTACTTAAGGTAGGGAAGAAAAGAGAAGTTCTCTTCTCTCTTCCCTCTCTTTAAAACTTAGTAATTAATTTTAGGATTCATTCAAATCAAATAAAAATACAAAATAAATTCAACCCAAATCAGTAAAATAACTTAAATGAAACCATCCTCTAAGTTGAACACTTCCACACTTAGAAAATACAAACCCTAAAGCCATAGTTAAGCATACCACACAAACCTTCTAAAGCACACATTTAGACTTATGATATATATTTTATTCTAGTTAGGGTGAATGAGTATAATGAATGATAGGACGATTTAGTCTAACCATTATTTTCTGTAGGGGATTGTGCTTAAAGGGCATTGTAATAAATAAATATATGAAAGCTTTTGTTGTGTAGGTGCTTATACCCTAAGCATAATCCAATAGGTGGACTTGGTTACCCATGTGTGGGTGATAAGTTTAATATACATGCTTGGGATTTGTGTGGTTTGTTTTGTTAATCTCTATAAGTATTAACTATATTTACTTTTCCTTTTCATGTAATTTTTGCAATTAAGATTTTGAAATGACTATTATGAGGATTAGAATGAGCATTTATCACAAGATTACATCTTAAATACCATGTGAAGCCTTTGGAGCAACCACCTTCTAACCATCCAAAAGAAGGAACCAAAGAAGAAATAAGAAAAGAAGAAGAAAGAAGAAAAGAAGAATGAAGAAATGAAGCTTGAAGACTCTCATAATAATGAGTTCTTTGCTTAGTTGTACTTAATTCATTTGTAATCTAGGCTGTATAATGGTAGAGCTTGGTTACCCAATTTTTTTTCAGGTTTGTGAGGTGGTGCCCGACCATAAATGGCCTTTTATTCTTTTACGTTAGCTTAATAAACTGATTGATGATTTGTTTAGCTTGTGCATTAAAATGGAATCCTTTTCCTAATTTCTTACTTGCTTGATGCATGGCTGGATGTGGATTAGATAAATCTTCTACCAAATTTAACAATTCCAAAATTAAAATAAAGAAGTCATAACCTCATTTAAAGCTTAGGTTAAAAATCACGATAAAAGAATTAGTAACCCCTTAATTGGATGAGTACTTTGTTTATAACATCATGCACAAATGCATATTATTTTCACTCTTAATTGGAGAGCTTCCACCTTTGCCATAGAAACTTGGCTTGACCTTTGAGTGGAAATACACCTCCTCTCTTCTAATTTTGGCCAATAATATTACTTCTCATGCATTAGGCATATGAATCCTATAAGCCTAAGTCAAATGATTGTCCAAAAATAAAAATAACATGTAATATGATTTGCATTACATTTAGGTCATTTGAAGCATACCCTTACATGATCTAGTTTTTTTAGGGAGTGAGTTTAAGGACTTAGTCTCTTTCTAAATAAATAACAGCTTAGCTATCTCGCATAAAGCATATGACTTTCCTACATAAATTTAAAATCATAGGAGGAGTTAGTTGGCAGCCACACCCAGGCGGTTGTAAGTCTAAGCAGTCAGGTAGTTTGTCCTCTCTTGTGGAGGCAAACCAAATACACATTATCGCCTTAGATTTAGGTCATGCTCCAAAGCTCCCTAGATTTATGTTCGAGATTTCTCCCTTCCATGGGCCATAAGTACAAATCCTCACCTCTTAGTCATTTTCATAATCTTGTGTTATGGAATCATAAGTCCTAAACTTCTAATAAAAAGTCAACTCAAATGAATAATTCAATTTCAAAAATATAAAGCCCAACCATAGGATAGTTTGAGATGCTCAGATTTCCAGCATCGTGAACATCTCCTACTTATCTTCCTTTGGCTTCAATAATAACTCCATCTCTTTGATCAGTCCCATTTGATCTTCTCAAATAAACTAATCGATTGATAGTCCTACCTATTGAAATCTTTGGAGACAACGATCATTTACCTTAATCAAGAGTATTCCTGAGGGATCTCATTCCTTAGGATGTAATTATCTATGGGAGCTTGCCCTATAGGGAACTTAACGAACCCAGTTTAAATAAACCCTACTTTACTATTCCATGTAAAGTAGGGGAAGAATCTTTGGTACACATGCAGACCCATTATCCTTGGGAGTCCTTGTTGAGGTGATTATGTCCATTGAAGGTGACTTCTATCTTTAGAGATAGTACACATTTACTCAATGTCGTACCCGATCACTCTCAGTAAGAACATCTGCGGATCTACGTGGTGTCAAAAATTACATAAAAAAGAAAAGAAGTATATTTCAATCTTCATTTTATCCCGCATAGAGTGAAGACGGAAGTATATTTCTATTCTTAGAAATTCTTATAAAAATTTAACCACACCAACCTTAAATTAAGAGCTTCTTAATTAGGCACTTAGGATACTATGATTAATAGCTAGGTGTACAACCTAAACTAAAGCAGAAATGAAAATAATAAATCAAAATAAAACTAAATATGAAATTAAAATTAAACTAAGAAGTCGACACATTGAGGTGAATTAAAGTGACAAGTGGACTGTAGGACCTGACCTATCCCAATTGGACAATGTGAGTCCAATCAAATAAAATTCAACAAAATTAAATAAAATTTAAAACATGTGAATTTATTGAAAACTAAAATTTATTAAGCCTAGATTGAGATAATTGGCATGGTTGACCCAATTTGTCCTATTTAGGCCTAAAAATAATATAGGTCAATTAAAATCAAAACAAATTTAAATTAAATCAAACCAAAAGCACTAAACATATGTATGAATATAAATAAACATAAAACTAAATGCATATAAAAAAATGACTAGATCATTTGACATAACTTGATCGATGTGGGCCCCACCAAGTCAAAAGTCAAACTAATCAAAATTTGATTAATTTAATTTATCCCAAGGCTAAAAATTATCAAATTAATATAATGAAACATAAAATAAAACAAAATTGAATCTAATGATGACTAAAATACATTAATCAGGTTATTTTGTCTAAGTGAACTCAAAAGGACCATATTGAACTTAAAATCAAAATAAATTGAAATTAAATCAGATTAAATATTACAAAATACTTTAGAATCATATTTAAACATAATTTAATCTCTTGTTGGGTTTGATTTGACCAAATTGATCATTTAGCCCAAGTGAACCCAATTTGATCCATTGAGCCTAATTTGGTGCAAAATGGATCTAATTCAAAATTAAATTTAAAATAATTAAAATTAATTACTCTAAGCTATTTTAAATACTCAATCAAAAATAATTGAAGTTTGAATACACCTTTAACTTAGTTCAGATTGGTCATTTGACCCAAGTGAACCCAATTTAACCTACTAAGACTAATTTGGGTTTAAAATGTGTTTAAATCCAAACTCAACTCAAATTAAATCAAATCAATGCTTATAATCATTCTTAATTTGATTATTTAACATGATTCAACTCACCCAATTTAGCTTATTTGGCCAATTGGTCAAGCTAACCCAATTTGACCTATATGAGACTATTAAGCTAAAATAAAAATAAATTAAAATCAAATAAACTTGATCACATAAAATTATTTTAAAATTTTAATTAAACTCAATTTAACCCTCATTTGGGTTTGATTTATTCAATTTGGATAATATGGCCAATTGACTCAAGTGAACCCAAATTGACCCAATTAGGCCAATTCGGGATGAACCCAAAATAAACCAAAAACCATAATCAATCAAACTTAATCACTTTAAATAACTCAGTAAATATGATTAAAGCCTAATTTAAACTCAAATTGGCCAAATCAACACATTGGACCCAACCTAACCTATTTAAGCTAAATTAGGTCAAGATGGATTCAAGTCAACCCAAGCCCAAACATAACCCATTAAACCTGGAAATCTCATCACACATGAGCTAAGATCTCAACCCATGTGAAGGAGAATTAAAATTAAAGAGAAAAGAGTGAAAAAGATGCAAAGCTCCAAAATTTTCAATCACCCCACGTCCCCTCTCATTACTCCAGTTTTTAGCTTGGAGTGATTTTTGAATCACCCAACCACTCCCCACAATGAATGCTAGCTACCATCCCAACAATATCCACACCCCTATATCATCACTTTTCATCATGATTTTCAGTAATATGGAGAGAAGGGGAAAAGGAGGAAAAGGAGCTCTTTTTTGGCATTCAACACCTTCTCCACTTCCCAAGAAGTAAGACCGACTCATCCTCCACCTTTTCACTCTCAAAATATAAAATAAAGTATACCCAATAAAATATGGTGGTGTTCGATAAGGATAATCCAAATGTAAGAGAGGAAGATCATGTGGGAGCTTCAACTTAAAAAGCAAGAACTGAGTTCGACTTAAAAAAATTCACTCAATATTGGCTTAAGTTAGATAATCTCTAATAAAAATCTTTATGAAAGTCATTGGTTTTAATATTTGTTCAAATGTGATGTGATTCTAGCATTTTTCCCTTAGATCCCTGTTGCACTTTTCATTATAACCCTCCCCGAAAAAATAAAGTGACTTTTGGCTAAGATCACCATAAGATCGCAAGATCCAATGTTGTTTGGGGTAGATCCCATCCATCTAACCCTTTTTTGGTCTGCCTCTCAAGAGAAAGACAACCTTCGGGTCGTCCATCTTACATGGATAAAATGGGAGACCATGATTAGATCTCTTTTTTATTTATTCTATTAGATCTAAGCCGAAACTTCAAAAAATCACAAAAAAATAAAATACATAACTAAAAAGTGCAAATAAGGGCTCTTTATATTTGTCTTTTCAAGTGGAATCTAATGAACCCAAAATTCTCAAATCTGATTATATATTTTAGGTGTAATTAGAGTTTTAATGAAAATTATATATATTTCTAATTACTCTTAAAATACTAAACTTATTATGTTCAAAAGTTCATAAAGGGAACTTAATGTCATTGCTTACCGTCATAAAATTTTAAGTTAAATAGTCTTCTAGTTTAAGAGTTATTAAAATTTGAAATAAAGTGGCTAATCTTAAATAAATAATTAATTCAAAATTATAAAATTATGAAAATTCATCAAAATAATTTAAATCATTTTAATAAACATCGAGATCTTAAAAAAATTAATTAGACCCTCTAGATCACATTAAATCATAAAATAATTAAATTAAGATTTGATTAAGCATTAATTAATTATTTTAATTATTCAAACTTTTAAAAAATTACTAATTTTAGACAAATCTAAAAAATATAAATAAACACTCTATATAAAGCTTAGATAGTGGAGATTTAAAAAAAAAAGCCCTAAATTTTATCAAGTTTATAGTAATTAATTAAAGTTTAAAGTTTCACTTAATTAATATAATTTGACTTTAATCACTTGCATGATTAGATTGAAATTTGGTGTGATTATTGTATGAGATAACTTTTGCCTCTCATAATAATTTTAGGTTAATTTGCTAAGTTTTGGGACATCCAAATTTTCAAACCTAAATTAGTCATTTTATGCATTTATTAAATACTTAAAATTAAGAAAATTATAAATTTAATTATGAAAGACTAATTATGTAATAAAATAGTAAGGGTGATCAAAAAAATTAATTATGATCTCTAGTTTTATTATTCCTCAAAATCACTCTAAAGGGATTTCATTTAATTAATAAAATCATTAATTATCTTAGAATTTAGAAAATTTATAATAATTAGTATAGTATTCCATACATACAACTATACATAGGAATGAAATTAAATAATGCTTTTGTTAACTGAAAGTGAGATAATCAAATAACCTCCTGGTAACTTAAAGTCTCAGTATTCCGTGATGTCCGCACTATATACTTATTATCATTCAAACACATGTAAATCCATAAGATTTAGCCAACACATGCAACTTGACATAAGTAAATTATTTTGATTATTTGATTTTGAAAGCATGAATGCATGATATCATATGACATACAACATTTTTGGTGATTGAAAAAGAATAGCCAAACATTTTCACATAATTCATTCAACTATACTAATTCTTAAAGACAATCACAATAAAACTACTTAAGGAAAACCAAAGCTTCTTATTAAATTTGAATTTTGGGTTTTAATTAGATTTAGAGAGGAAGAAACACTTGCTATTTTTATCCCATCCCATGTTGATGATTTAATGTGTTTTAGGACAAGTAATTAGATGAATTTTATAAATTAATTATGTTGGAATCATTAAGAAATTCATTTAATTACCCTTTCCTATGCTTCTTTAATTTAATTAACTACTTATTCATAAGCCTCAAATGATATACAAATGAGAAATTAAAATTGCAATGCTCCAGGACTAATGCAATAGGCTCATGCTTAAGCATTAATTAGATTAAGGAATCTAATTAACTACTTTTATGATTTTCCCACACCCATTGGTTAATCATAATTTTCTTAAGAATCTTTATGTTATTGAACACATAAAAAGGAAACTTGGATTGAATTTAGATTATCTGATCTAATTATCATTTCAATTTGATTAATTTTTATCATTAATTATTTAATTAATTTTTTTATTAAATCATAAGTTTATTAAACACTCCATGGAGAGATAATTAGGTATATGATTAAAGAAGAGGCCTTAATCATTTAACCTAATCATTCTCACTGCTAATAGTAACTAAATATTATTAATGATTGAAATTCCAATATTTAATAGTTTTAATTAGGGTTAATTTGATTAAGGAGGATAATTAAGATTAAGATTTTAAATTCTCCTAATTAGCCAACCAATAAATCCCAAGAAAAATGTTTTGTGAGGACATCCCATAGAACCAACACATTTAATTTAGGATTAATTAGCTAAGTGAGTAGGGCTTAATTGAGTTAATTAAGAAAAGATTCAAACTCTATTATGCTGATCACTATTCAAAATATTAGAAATTATTTTTATTAAATTCCTCTCATCAATCTTTTGAAATGTGTTCATTCATATTTTTCTTATTTTCTATAATTAGTTATGAATTTATGAAATTTGGCTATTTAAATCACATTTTAAATCTTAATTAACCCTAAATTCCATCGGTGCCACATGGGAGGCGGCGTTACACTTTCCACATGGTGCCAGATTGACATCTTAAAGCGCTGTCGGCATCGACTAGGCTACAAGCACTTTTGTTCCTGCCATCCGATCTCGGATTGGATGATGGGGATTAATATTGTAGTTCCTAAATAAAATAAATAGAATTTCTATCAGATTAAATCACGACCATCCATTTCAATCATGCAGAACAGACGATGAATGATCCTTCGTCCCCCGAGAGAAGGAAGACAAACATCACCCTCCTCCACTCAATCCAAGCTCACCGAAGCTCGTGAGGCATCAGGATCGGCTTTAAAACATTCAAGAGAGAGATCTAGAAAATCCTACGGTGGGATTAGCAAGAAATTACAAAATTCTTATAAAAGACCAACACCTAGAGGATTTTCTACGATTTGCCAGAGGTTACCTCACAGAAGCTCAAGATCAATGGTCTGTTGATCGAGGTAGCTTCGTCTTGTCATTGCTTCCCATGGTGAGCTAATGAGAGGCGATGGATTAGGTTACCTCCCTTGACCATGACTGACCCAACCAACTTTGGGTCAGGTTTTCCAGTGGTCCAAGGGTCCAAAATAAACTAAGGCAGGCTACCAAATACAAAGGGGTAGGTAAGACCACCCAAAAGTAGGTTTTATCCCATTTAGAGGGAATTACCTAATGGGTATTAGGTCAATTTAGGCTAGAAATGGGTTGGATTTGGTTTGGGCTGACCCATGGTGATCCAAGGATGGGTCATGCCAAGTTTGATTAGGTTTGGGCTTGTTTTGAGTGGGTTTGGCTCAATTTGACCCATGTAGGTCAAATTAAGCTAGGTTGGGTTAAAATGACCAATTGGTCAAATTGGGGCAAGCCATAGGTTGAGACAAGTTAAAATGATGATTTGAGATGTTTAGGTTCTATTGGTTTGATTTGATTTGGATTGGATTTAAATTTGACTCATATGAGTTCATGTGGGTCAAATAGGCTAAGTTGACCAATTTGGTCAAACTAATCAAATTGGCTTGGGTTAGGTGTTGCTTTAGGTTCAATTGATGATTTGAAGATGATTGTAGATTTTGGTTTCAATCAATTTAAGTTTATGAATGATTTAGACAAATTTGACCCTTTATGTCAATTTGGGCTAAATGGGTCAATTGGATTGACTTGGTCAAATTGGGTTCAACCAAGGGTTTGATCATGTTCAATAATCACTTTATGATGGATTTGAGCCATTAGTTTTAATCAATTTGATGTGTGATTTGATTTGGTCCAATTTGGTCTTTTTAAAATTGGATCAACTTGGGTCAAAGGCTAGCTTAGTTTGGCTCAATTGATGATCAAATCTTATTCAAGGATCAATTTAGTATTTGGTCAGAGTCATTGGTTTCAATTAATTGGGTTTAGAATGAAGTTTGGTTCAATTGAGTTCATGTAGGCTAATTGGGTCAACTTAGGTCAAGGGGCTAGTTGGACTTAGTTTGAAACAATTGATTGCAATTGATCATGGATGATCAATAATCAATGCAAGAGGTTTTGAATGGGTTGGTTCAATCCAATTTGGGTTGGATTGGAGTTTGGTTCAAATGGGTCCTTTATGTCACTTTAGATTAAGTGAAACCAATGGATCAATTTGGTTGGTTTTGGGTTGGGTAGTTGAGTTGATAATTGATTTAGGATTGATTGATAGTTTCGATTGTAATTGATTTGAGTTTAATTAGATTTTATCTCATTTGGATATTTTGGGTTCAAATGGGTTAGCTTGGATTGATTTGATCGATTGGTTTGATTGTAGGTTTTGGAAGAGTTTGAAATGATGATTTGAATGGTTGGAGTGCTTTTGTGAAAATCAATTGGGTTTGGTTTGATTGAAGGGGGTTTGGGTTAAGTCCATAGGATTGGAATATAGGATTAAGGTTTAAGTCATTTTGGCTTGGAGCTTGGATATGAAATAGGATTCAATTGGGCTTTAGTTATATTAGTTTGAAATTGGGATTGGCTAAGGGGATATGCATAGGTTTGGTTTAGGCCATGGGATAGCTAGGTTTTCTTAATTACTAAGGCATAGCCTAAATCTATGGTATGCATTATTTAAGCATAGGTTTAGTGTTGACCTAATCACTAGAAGTGTCCTATCACTAAGGAGATTCTAGTGTCTAGAAGTCTCTTAAGTCTAAGATAGGATGAATTAATACTCACACCAAAAGTGAGTCAACACCAACTAACTTTGACTAAATTTTAATGATTCATAACCTCATCTTATTGCCTAAGAATTTAATAAAAAAAATAATTTAGTAACCTCTTACTTGTACGTTACATGTTATAATACCATGCATGCATCTTATTTTCCTTCCTTGCAAATAGGCGATCTCCACTCTTGCATAATAAGCGACAAGGCTTGGCCTTTGAGAGCAGTTCCTTTTAGTGGAGAACACCCTTCTGTTGATTTGATATTTCTTATCTTTTCTTTCGACTCCTATTCTTATTAAAACAAGCTTTTCCCTTTGATTCCAAGCACATCTTTAGCAACTTGCTTAATTTCACTTGATATTTTTCCCACATAATGTTAGCTTCCTTATGAACATCCCAAACTCTAATTTCTTTTCGCTTGTTCTTAAAAATATTTTTATTTGTGTTCTGGAGAATTAAAAATAAATAAAAGCCCTAAATTTTATCAAGTTTATAATGATTAATTAAAGTTTAAAGTTTCACTTAATTAGTATAATTAGGCTTAACCACTTTCACGATTAGATTGAAATTTGGTGTGATTATAGTATGAGATAACTTCTGCCTCTCATAATAATTTCAGGTTAATTTGCTCTTTGTGCTTTCAAACCTAACAAAATGCATTTTCAATAAAATCAAAATTAATTAGTTTGAGATATTTTTTAGTGTAATTGATGATTTTGGATTTTTTTTCTATAATTGATGATTTAATACTTTGATCAAGCCCTCTTTGTAATTGATGTTTATTTCATGTTTGTGCATTTTATAAATTATATAATTATTATATTTAAATATTAAAGTTATTGAAATATGTTTTATAATATTTTTTAGATGAATTATATAATTATAAACCTTATTTTATAATTATAAGTGAGCTTGAATTAAATAAATAACATACATAATTATTTAATTATATTACAAAGCTAATTTTTAAGAGCTCTACTTTTCAATATAAATAATACAACACCATCTTCTCTTTATGATGTGGGACAAAAATAGTTGAATATGGAAAAACTTTTAGTAAGAATAAAAATGGGCTTTAAAATGAGCTTTAAAATGTAAGAACAAAAAGATAATATTTTAATTAGTAACTTTATATTTTCATTATAAATTATAATTTATAAAATATATATTTTAAAGAATATAAAGTCATAATATTATTTTATAAATATTTTATAATTTTTTTAATATACTTGTTTATATTATAATCTTATATTTTTATATTATAAATTAAATTTGTATTCATAAACTTACATTATCAAAAATTATAAATTTTAAATCTTTTAATATACATATGTCATGATTTATAATAATATGCTTAAATATTTTATATATTATATTTTTATATTATTTATATTTAACAAGGCTTTTAAAATATTTTTTATTCTAAATTTTATATTTGTAATATAAACTAAAATTTTAATAAACTATATTCTTATGATAAATTATATTTGTATTTATAAATTCATATTATCCTTTTTAAGATTTTAAATATATTTAATATAAACATAATTAGAATTTATATATATATATATCTATATATCTTATTAAACTTTATATCAATCTTAAAATTAATAATTATTAGAAATATTATATATATTTTTTATATTTTTAATATATTTATATTTTTATCTATTAATTAAATTAATATTTAATAATTTTAATATTAATTAAATAATTCGATTTAACCCCGGTTCAACCCTCGTTGAACATTTAAATCTTGAACCTCTCTCTCTCTCTCTCTCTCTCCCGATTCTATGTCTGATTCGATTTTCACAACTTTATGATAGATTGATGTTTTGTTTTATGATGTACTATTTTAGATTGGGTGTTAAGATTATTTTTATGTAGTTTGGATGTTAGGGCGACATTAGACTAATAATATTTTCTACAGAAGATTGTGCTAAAAGGACTGTTATAATAAAAATTATAAATGCCTCTTGCTTGTAGGTGTTGCATAAGTCCCTAAGCATAATCCAATAGGACAGGTGGGCTTAGTGACCCGAGGTATGGTGTGAAGCCCCAATGTATAAAATATAACTGCTTGGTATAAGTGTATGTTAAGCTAATCTTTGTTTTGTAGGTGTAGTTAGATTTTCATTTCATAAAAATATAATTTTTAGAATAGGATTATGATTAGAGCTATGGGGTTTAGAATGAGTAGTGGTCAAGTCTTAGAGTTGAGAAGCATTGTGATGCATAGCTATGAAGTGAAGATGCCCATAGCTTTATTTTCATTTGTATAATTAATTTTAATTTGAGTTGTATAAAGGTAGAGTTTGGCTACCTAATCTTTTTTTCTTTTTTGGGGTGTACGGCGATACTTGGTCTCACCAACCTTTTTTTTTCTTTTAATCAATAATATTAATTCTGCTTGTTTATATTGATTGCAAAATAGAAATGACATGCTTTTCAAAGTTTCTTAGAGCTTGATTGCTTATTGTATGGCTTCGATATGGTAGGCTCTTTAAGAAATTAAATTTTTTACTCCAACTGTGGTGTTTTATTTTAGATGTCATTGGGTAGACACCACGCAGATCTTAGGGGCTACTTATTGAATTGATTCGGTATGACATTGATGTATGATGTACTATCTTGAAAGGTAGAAATATTATCCTATATTGGACCTAATCACCTAATAAAGACTCCTAAGGCATGATGGGCCTTCAAATATAAGATCTTTCCCCTTTACATAGAAAAGTAAAACAAGGTTTATTTTATGTTGCGTTCTTTAATTCCCCATAGAGATAAGCCTCCATGGTTAATTACATCATAGGAAATGAGATTTCTTAAGAAAACTTTTGATTAAAGCAGTCAATCAATTATTTACAAAGATTTTAAGGTTAAGACTATCAAAGGATTGGATATTTTGAAAAATCAAGTGGGAATGTTCAATTGGTAGACTTATTTTGGATTTTAAAGGAAGATAAGTAGGGAACCCACATGATACAATGAAGCCTAATAAGCACTCCAGTATATCCTATGTTGAGGCTTTTATATTTGAATGGGAGAAGATTTATTTTATTTGAGTTGAAATTTTATTTAAAAAATTAAGGATTATAGTCCATCAACACAAGATTATGAAAATGCCTAAGAGGTGAGGATTTATACTCATAGCCAGAAGAAAATAAGCAACCTCGGATCTTAAATCTAGGAAGCTTTAGCACAAATCAAAGTGCAACCTAAATCTAAGAGGAAAGGGGACAGGGTTTATCTCCACAAGAGAGAATAAACTTGTCCTCTTTTAGACTTACAATTACACAGAGTATGCTAGCTAACACCTCCTATAATTCAAAATCATGTAAGCTGGTCTTATGTAATTACCAGATGGCTAGGCTTATTATTTAGTTTGGAAAGAGACTAAAGTCCTAAACCCACTGCCTAAGAGACTAGATCATGACTGGCATGAGAATATGACTTAGTCTAAAATGCAAAATTTAACAAATTTTTTGTTATTTCAACACAGTAATTTGGACTAAAGACTTTAGGATATTTTATGCCTAAATGCATGATGAAATTTGGTATTGGGAAAATCAAGAGAAAAAGAGGATGAATCTCCATCATAAGGAGGTACTTTCATAGGTTAAGCGGTCCTTAAAGTGCAAGAATGGAGGCCCTCATTTTGCAAGAGTATAATATGATATGCATGATGTTGGACATACAATATTCAAAGGGTCACAAAATCTTTTAGTTAGCTTCATTATAACCTAGGCTTTAAAATGAGGTTGAAAGTTGTTTTAAATTTTAGTTTTGAGTTGTTAATTTTGTAGAAAAATTAGTTTTTCCCTAAGAGCATACCACATCCAAGCCACACATTCAAACATCAAGTTTTAAGAAACTAAGAATAATATGCATAGTCTATTACACAATCTAAACACAACAATAATCATGTATAAACTATTGTAAAAGAATAAAAGGCGATCGAGGTCGAAAATGCATGGAAAAGAGAAAAGTTGGGTAGCTATGCTCTATCCTTTTATACCCTGAATTAAAAAATAATATTGCAATTTAGAATTGAATACCTTCTATGGGGGTTTGCATTTTTAATTTCATCGTCTTCCTTCTTTTGATTTGATTTGACTTGCTCCAAGGCATCACAGGCACCCTAGCCTTCTAGCTACTCATCCTAAACCCCATAACACTAATCTAATTCTTATTTGCAAAAGTTACATATTTATGGAAAAAGTAAAATCTAACTACACTTGCAAAATAAAAATTAGCTAAACAAACATACATCCTAAGCAATTATATTTCATAATTTGGACTTAGCAATTGATTTAGGATTGATTGATAGTTTCGATTGTAATTGATTTGGGTTTAATTAGATTTTGGCTCATTTGGATATTTTGGGTTCAAATGGGTAGCTTGGATTGATTGGATTGATTTGATTGATTTGATTGATTTGTTTGATTGTAGATTTTGGAAGAGTTTGAAATAATGATTTGTGCTTTTGTGAAAATCAATTGGATTTGGTTTGATTGAAGGGGGTTTGGGTTAAGTCCATAGGATTGGAAAACAGGATTAAGGTTTAAGTCATTTTGACTTGGAGCTTGGATATGAAATAGGATTCAGTTGGGCTTTAGTTATATGTGTTTGAAATTGGGATTGGCTAAGGGGATAGGCATAGGTTTGGTTTAGGCCATGGAATAGCTAGGTTTTCTTAATTATTAAGGCATAGCCTAAATCTATGGTATGCATTCTTTAAGCATAGGTTTGTGTTCACCATCACTAGAAGTGTCCACATGACTAAAAGAAATCTCCTAAGTCTAAGATAGGATGAATTAATCCTCACACCAAAAGTGAGTCAACACCAACTAAGTAACTTTGACTAAATTTTAATGATTCATAACCTCATCTTATAGCCTGAGAATTTAATAAAAAAATAATAATTTAGTAACCTCTTACTTGTACGTTGCATGTCATAACACCATGCATGCATCTTATTTTCCTTCCTTGCAAATAGGCGATCTCCACTCTTGCATAATAAGCGACAATGCTTGGCTTTTGAGAGCAGTCCCTTTTAGTGGAGAACACCCCTTCCTGTTGATTTAGCCCCTGATTTTGTTTCATCATGCATGTAGGTTCAGAGGCTACTTGTTTATTATCTGCCATAAATATAAGTTCTCACATTTTATACATTTTATAATTTTACGTTGTTAGAATCTAAGTCCTACTCTTCTTAAAATGCATTTTTCCCTCTTTTTTTTCGGTCGACAAGAGTTTCCCTTTGGTGCCACTTTGCCCATGTTTTGAAAAATCCAATGAAGCGGATCATGGTAGAAGATTCCACCGATATCCTGTGCCTTTAGGAAGCACATTGAACAATGAAAATGCAGCGATGATGCCATTGAGAGAGAGAGAGAGAGAGAGAGAGAGAGAGTGAAATGAGGTGATGAACTACATCATTGTATTTAAAATGTCAAAATTATATAGAAATGATGCCCATATTTGTTATATTTAATTTCAATAAAATCTCACATATTTTTTTTTTGTCATTAGGTCATATAAAATCAAAAAATCTATTTTAATTTGATTAAATTTAATTATGGAAACTAAATTGTTCCATAATAAAGTTAAAATTCATTTGTAATTAATTAGAGGCTTTATTCCATTCTAAAATTTAAAAATCCCTCCCAAAATAATCTATAATTTTAATTTTGAATTTTAAATCCCACTTAGTTTCGCCAAAATAATCTATAATTCATTTGTAAAGTTTAGGGTTTAGGGTTTAGGGTTAGTTTGGGGATTAAGGTTTAGTTTAGGGTTTAAGGTTTAAGGTTAGGGTTTAGGGTTTAGGGTTTAGGGTTTAGGGTTAGGGTTTAGGGTTTAGGGTTTAGGCTAGGGTTTAGAATTTAGGGTTTAGTTTATGATTTAGGGTTTAGGGGGGTTTAGGGTATACGATAGGGTTTAAGGTTAGTTTCGATTTAGGGTTTAAGTACTTGTTATAGTTTATAGTTTAATTTAGGAGTTTAGGGTTTAGGGTTTATGATTTAAGTTTAGGGTTTAAATTTTGAATTTTAAGATTGGGTTTAAGGATTTAAGTTTAAGTTTAGAATTTAGGAGTTTATAGTTTTATAGTTTAGAGTTTGATTTAAGGATTTAAGTTTTAGGAGCTCAACATTTAAAAGGCCATTTAAGGTTTATACTCAGGTTTTTAGGGCTAGAGTCAGTTTGTGGTTAAGATCAGTTTGTGGCCCAGGATTAAGCAAGCACTCAGTTTATGGTTTAGTTTAGGGTTAAGCCCAGAGCCCAAGCCCAGTGGCCCAGGTTTCAGGATCAGTTTAAAGCCCAGGGCCCAGTTTAGCCTGGTCCATGGCCCATAGCCATGCTCAGTTTTTTTAGGGCCCAGGCTCAGGCCCAGGGCCTGTGGTTCATTTAGGTTGGGCCCAGGGCCTGGGGGAGTGTGCCTGGTCATGATTGTGGTTTGATTTAGGCCTTTTAGGTTTACAACCCATGGTAGTGGTCAGGTCAGGTTAGGGTTTGGCCTAGTCAGTCTGTGTTATGGCAGGCAAGGGTTTTGGGCCTGTGGTTTAGTTTAGGCCTGATGGCTCAGCCTTCAGTTTTAGAGTGGCCTGGGTGGTCCAGATTTCAGTTAGTTTAGGGTGATCCCAAAGATCAGGGCTCAGGGCCTAGATTTAGGTGGATTTAGGTTTAGAGGTTTGGCCTGGGGCCCATGATTTAGGTGGGTGGTTTAGATTGTGGCTCAGGTCCGTGGCCTAGGGCTCAGGTCAGCCTGGGGCTCAGGGCCTAGGGTCAGGTCAGGGCTCAGGATTTAAGGGCTTGGTTTAGGCCTAAGGTTTAAGGTTTAAGGATTAGTTTAAGATTTAAGGTTTAGAGTTTAAGGTCAGGTTTAAAATCAGTGGTTGGTTTAGGGTTTAAGGTTTAAGGTTTGGGTTACAAGGCTTAGGTTTGTGGTTTGGGTTTTAGTGTGTGGTTTAGGTTTAGAGTTTAGATTGGTTTAGGGTTGGGGTTTAGGTTTGTGGTTAGCTTTAGGGTTTATGGTTAGCTTTAAGTTTTACGGTTCCTCCAAATTATTCCTAATAGATTGTAATGGACATATTTCCCCCAAACAAGCCAAAGAAAGTGAAAAATAACTGACTCTCAGATAATATAGAGAGTACAGATGAAAATCTCCCATAAAAATTAACCAAACAGCCACAAAATTACTTCTAATAGAATGTAATGACCATATCCTATCCATACAGTAAAATAAACTGAAAAATTATGAGAAAATATTATGTACTCTCATGATAGTACAGAAAGTACAGATGCAAAAATCCCCCAAAAACCATCCAAAGTGCCTCCAAATTTCTTCCAATGAAATGTAATGAACATAATCTCAACAACCAGGCCAAAGAAATTGGAAAAAATGGTCAAAATTATTTTGTACTCTCAAGAGAGTACAAGGAGTACAGATGCAAAACTCTCCTAAAAATCAAGCAACCTCCAAATTATTCCTAATGGATTGTAATGAACATATTTCCTTTAAACAGGCCAAATAAATTGCAAAAAAAATTTCCAAAATGCTCTGTACTGTCATGAGAGTATAGAGAGTACAAAGAGTACATATGTAAAAATCCCCCAAAAATTATCCAAATAGCCTCCAAATTGCTTCCAATGGAATGTAATGAACATAATCTCAATAATCAGATAAAAAAACTAGAAAAATGACCAAAATAATATGTACCCTCAAGAGAGTACAGATGCAAAATAACACTAAAAAATCAAACAAATGGCCTCCAAATTATTCCTAATGGATTGTAATGAACATATTTTCTCTAAACAAAGCAAAAAAGTGAAAAATATTAGCAAATGCTCAGACTCTCATGAGAGTATAGAGTACAGAGAGTACGATGAAAATCTCCCATAAAATTATCTAAACAAATAAAATTACTTCTAATGGCCATCCAATGGGAGATCACAAGGTTCTTAGCAGCACCAGTTTGCCCAGAAAACTCATCCACATCCACGAACAACAACAAAACAAAAAACAACACAACCAAGAATACTTCAAATGATCCTTCACCTCCAAGCCCAAAAAACAAAGTCAGCCAAATGGATCTCCAAAATTGAACTCAAGCACATTAACGACATCTGATCCAACCACAACATCTTGATTAGCCAAATTCCTCTAATTTTCCAAGAAAGTGGAGACTTGAAGGGGCCACGATGATTTGAATTTCCAACATCTAGGTTTGAAGGCTATCTGCTGTTTAATCTTAAGGCATAAAGCAGTAAATGAGGCATCTTTATATTGGAATAATCTGGAATTCTTTCACACCAAATAGTGTACGCTAAAATTGCAACAATCAGAAGGTATAACCTCTTCACAGCCTTATGCTCAAGAAGGGAGGAGGCAAGTACGATGAAGAGTTTGATGCAATAGAAAAAAACTCCCATTTGGCAATATATTTCTAATAAGCTTAAGAGAAAAAGAGAAACCAAATAAAAGGTGTGAATGGGATTCCATCTCACTATGGCAGAATCGACACTCAACAAGAGGGACCAAGGCCGCAAGGAAAAGCACATTTGAGCCCCTCGATAAATGTCATTCAACAAAATAGCATAGTTAATCACAAATTCTTTAAACCATAAATCTTTAGACCAATCCAATCAAGGGTAAGAGTCAAATATAGCTTTCAATCCTTTATTAGAAATGCCACTCTCCCATTCCAAAGAATAGAGTCCGCCAGAGAGATGGGGACTTGGAGGATAGAATGAAAGTAACATGAATTCCTCCCTTCAAGCACATTGGGTAGAGACCAGCAATGTAGTATAATGATAGTACTAAGAGGGGAATTCCAAGGAAGATCAAAAAAAGAAAAGCACTCCTGCCCATCAATTTCGAAAAGAGATTTGCCACACCAAGGATCAAAGGAAAGGGAGCAAGAGGTACCATTCCCAACCGAATAGGAAATCATCCCTCTAAATCGAAGACTGAGTTGAAGCTCCCTCCATGTGATAATGAGAGATCTCCTCCCCCATACTTGTTGCCACACTAGGTAGCAAACAAGGAGGATTGCTTGAGAATCTTCCAAAGTACTTTAGTTTTGCATGTCATATTAAGAGTGTTAACTGATTTGAGATAAGAGAATGAATCCATAATTATGGTGAATAGAAAGGGAGATAAAGAACACCCTTGTCTCAAACCATTAGAAGATTTAAAATAACCTGAAATTTTTTCATTCAAAATAATAGAAAAGGGAAGATTAGAAATGCAAGCAGCCACCCATTTGACAAAGATCTTGAGGAACCCTTTCTGATAAAGCCTGAGAATAAGAGCTTTTCAATTCACACAATCAAAAGTTTTTTTGAGGTCTATCTTAGCACAGAAAGTATTGCATAACCTCTTGTTCTTAAAATCAGCACATATATCATGTGCCAAAGCTATATTATCTACAATATCATGGTGCTTTATAAACGCAGACTGCACAGGGTGGTCAATACTTGGGAGGACATTTTTGAGTCTATTTGCTAGAACTTTAGTAATGACTTTATAGAATGTCTTGCACAAAGAGATAGGTCTGTAATCTGCCATAGAATTTGCATGGTTGAATTTAAGAATTAAAGTGATGATACTATGCTTGAAGAAATCAAAAAGTTGTTGAGTTTTGAAGAAATGGTGTGAAGCAAGTAAAAATTGCTTACCTATAATATCCCAGCTCTGAATAAAGAACTTAGAATTAAAGCCATTGGGACCCATAAATTTATCCCCATTAATATCGTGAAGAGCTGTAATAATCTCTTGATCCGAAACGGGGGCACCAAAATCTGAAGATTGGGAAGTAGAAATGGTATTGCCCACTGGAATTTCTGAAATTTGGTCAAGAATGGGGCATGGCATATTGAAAAGGTTAGAGTAGTAAGTGCATATTTCATCCGCAATCGCAATGGTCAGTTAGAACTCCTCTTTCAGAAGAAAGATCTTTTATAAGATTTGAGTTTCTCCTCTCCTTTATGGAATGATAAAGGTACTTCAAGTCGTCATCCACATAAGTAAGCCAAAAATTCTTTGCTCGCTGTTTAACCCAAAGACTCTCCTTCTTTGCAATATCTGAGTATCGAGCATTAATATCCTGTATATTGAGAAGAAGATTAATATTCAATGGATCTCTATCAAAGAGACTCATGCAATGCTCCTGATCTCTTTTAAGACTTTGCAATTGCTGAACAAGGGGGGAAGACTCCCATCTGAAACTCCTCGGAGTCTCTTTCTCATGCTTAAGTTTTCTGCGGAGGACAAAGGAAGGGTCCCCTAATACATAAGAAGACCAAGAGCCTTTGACAATATCGAGAAAATTAGGGTAAAGCACCCAATAGTTTTGGAACATAAATCTATGATGCCTCTAGGCCTAATCTTTAAGAGTAACAATCATAGAAGAATGATCCAAGGAGAGAGGTGATGTTACTTTGTAGGGGTAAGATCCCAGCCAAGTCAAATTGTAGAGTACTCTACCAATCTTGGACTTAATGGGATTATCAACCCTTAGATTTGACCAAGTGAAGAATAACCCTATACTGGGATGGTCAATTAACCGTGCTTCATTCACACAGTCCTTAAAATCTGATAAGCAATTTGGAGGGATCAGGTTTCTACCTTCCTTTTCATGGGAATAAACAACACAATTGAAATCTCCTAGAATCAGTCAAAGAGAGCCCATAGAGATAGAGATAAGCTGAATAGAATTCCGGAGAGCCCATCGTTGCATGGCATCATTGTGAGCATAAAGCCAAGTGACATAAAACTTCTGAAAAAAGGGAGAGAAAATAGCCCCATGGATAAGTTGATAAGTGGTGATGATAGGTGTGAAAGAGAGATGTCTGAATTCCATTTCAGCCAAATGAAGCCCCCAGGGCCATGGTAAAAGTTGTTCCAACTATGCTCAGAAGTAAAAAGAAAGAGCTTCTTGTTTTGAGGAGAGTCACTATTTAATTTTGTTTCCAAAACACAAAACATATCTAGGTGAAAATCCTTGATTATTCTGAGACAATCACCAGATTGGCCCTTCGCCAATAATCCCCTCACATTCCAACAACCAAGCTTGGGGAGTATCATTCAGAAAGTAATTAATGATTTTACTCCTTCTTCTTAGCCTCATGGGCAAAGAAAGAGAGGTTAGAAGGGGACTTATTTGCATTCTTGTCCAAAGTGTTCTTCCCTGGGGTTTTGGGAATTGAGTCCTGCTTACTTGTATTAGCTTTAGAGGGGAAGGCTGCAGCAGTTCGATGTTGTAGGTGGGATTGGTATTGGAAGTGCGTGGGATCTTCATCCTCCTCGTGAGAGGGGGTCGATTCTTCGGTCAATGCATGAAGAAGAGTTGGAAGTCGGGTTTAAGTGATTGAGGGGGATGGGGCTTTGAGGAGGAGGGATGCTTTCCAAGGCTAATTCTTCATTAACGGGAGAAGGGGAGGTCTGAGCTTCAATAGGAGAGGAGGAGGGTGGGATAACATTCATAGCAGAAATCCCAAAATCTAACATAGTTTGAGGCTGCCTGTGATGAATCAGAGGGCGCCTACTTCTGCTTCGTCCTCTTGCTAATGGTAGAACATAAGGGTTGAGAGGGCACTAAGCATTTGAGTGAGAGAAGGTGGAACATTTCCCACAGGCTTGTGGCTTCCAATAATAGAGAATGACTTGTTCAAATTTTATCCCATTAACATTTATAGCAATTGAGTCTAGGAGGGGAGAAGAGGGGCTCACTTGCACACATATATGTGCAACAGTAAGCCATGATTTCAATGCCGTGAGGTTGTCCACAGCGAGTGGAATGCCAACTTTGCTAGCCATCTTAGAAAGAACTTCCTCATTCCAGCAACGCAATGGAAATGTACCTTCCCTTTTTTGTTTGTAACAGTGCTACACTAATCCTATCCATTTCCTTAAAACATCAAGGGAGGGTACATTTAAATAAATATTAAACATCTCACGCTTCAATCATAATATAAAACAATAGAAAACACTTTCTTTACACAAATATGTTAATTCGAGTCCTTTTATTAGCCTGATCAAATTCTTCTTCTCTCTCCTACATGTAAAATCCACTTAAAAGCTTTAAAAGGTAGTCTTAGGTCATTTTCCTTGACAATTTAATGGAGAATTGCATGATGTAGATTGCTGATTTAACACGATTAGTGCAATGTGATTTTGAAGACTGGCCATAACTATTTTTTATTATTTTGTTAGTTGACAATGTATCAACTATTACACATGCATTAGTTAAGTAAGTTTATCCAGCTTTGCCAAAAGAAAAAAAACAATTTGATGGCTTGCCAGTTGATGTTGAATCTCAACAAAGACAACGCTCTTCATTTTTTTTCTCTATCTTTAATTATGAGCCTATGGCCTTGCTAAGATCTCGTAGATCTTACAAGTAGGATTTGAATATCAATATAGATAGATTTAAACCCAACACTATATTTCACTAAACTCTTTGCATTGTATCAAAATAATATAAAATAATGCTAATATAAAAAAAAAAGTTAAAATACACATCAAAATGAAGCGATATTAAATAAAAAAATTTGATGAAGTAAAGTTGATAAAGCCGGCAAATTAATCAAAATAAAATTAAATTACGATATGCTCCAATGAACTAAAATCATCAAATTTTGTCAAGCAATACTCCAAAATTTACATAATCAAATAAGTTAACAATTAAACTTAATAATCTTCTAAATCCTTTTCTTTATTCATTTATGTCAAAACAAGTACCACAAAATGATTCGGATTAGAACCCTTAAAAAAAACAGCAACGATTAGAACATCTATTAAAATACTATCAAATTAATTGCATTCTTCACCATTTGTTTATCTTCTTCTTCTTCTTCTTACTTTTTCCCAAAATGAAAGCTTTTTGATGAAGTTCTAAAATCATTAACATCGTTCTATATGTATTCACAAGAAAATACGGAGCAATAGTTTATTAGGATTTAGAATAATGACTTGATAGACATCTCATCTCATAGAACAAATTACAATCCAATTTTGTAAGCCTTGCATAGCCGCTTCTCTCTTCTTTCCTATATATATATATATTAAGCTCAATTGACATTCTATCGAACATCTCTCGTATCAACCGAAGGCTATTTCCTCATATCAAAAAGCTTTCATCAAACAAGTTCAGCTATGGATAACGCTGCTGGGGCAAATGAGAAGATTGCTTTCAGTACATAGTGTCCATTTTTCGTCTCTCATTCATTGTAAAAGCTCATAGAGCTTGGCAAGAAGATTGGAAAGGATAACCCGAGAAGAGTTATTTATTCCCTCAAAGTAGGAATAACTCTCGCTCTCATCTCAATCTTCTACTATGTAAATCCTCTCTTCCATGACTGACGCCCACCAGTGAGCGCGACCGCCATCATGAAGTACACCGTCAGTATGCAACTAACTATTCTCAACTATCATAATATATGTATAATACATATTTAATCTCCATTTAATAAAAAAATATTTAATTTTAAAATTTAAAATTAAATCTAAGTAATTTTCATTTCGAGCATAACTTATTTGTACTAACTTTCTTCTTTTAATTAATATTGTTTTTTTTTCTCAAAATAATAATAAAAATAATAATAATAATATTATTATTATTATTTTTAAATATGCAGGTGGGGAACATTGAGCCACCAGGCTTGTTAGTATAAATATCGTCACCCCGTAGTTATATCTCGCCATTCTCAAATAAGTTGTGCTCAAGTTAAATTCCGCTCGAAATAAAAATTCCTCATATTCAATTTTGAATTTTAAAATTAAATAATGTTTTTATTAAATAAAGACTAAATTTATATTATACATATATTATGATAATGAGAATAATTGACAAAATAGACTTCACGACGACGATAATGACAAAGACCGGCCCACATGAAAAGATCAAATCTATGAAAGAGAGATTTACATAAGAGAAGATCGAGAGCGTGAGTTATTCCTACTGATGAAGAACTCTTGAGTTATCCTTTCCAATCTTCTTAATCTTCCAAGCTCCATGAAGCTGAATAAACGGAGAGAAAACACCATGAATAAACTAACCTTCTCATTTGCCCCATCAGTGTCATCCATAAACTTATTTTTGAAAGCGCTGAGCTAAGCTTTTGATATGAAAATATAAATGGATATGAGAGATGTTCGATGGAATGTCAATCGAGCTTAATATATACATGTATAGGAATGGAGAGAGAAGCCGAGGTGGTATGTGCTCGAGACAAGTATGTGTTGTAGGTATAGTGATTTTATTCAAATAAAAAATATTTCTATATTATTTTTTTAAAGTATATTGATTTAAAACATCTTTGAAGGAATTGGAAACAAAAAACAAGGTTAAATTTATTAAAAAAAATTATAATAATTTCGAAAGGATTAATAATAAATTTTGCGTAATTACTATTAATATTTTGAATTATTTGTAATCTAAAAGTTATATTTCGAAACAGAAAAATTTATATTTGTAATTACTATTAATAATCGATATTTGTATAAAATAATTTTATGAAATATTTATATTCATACTAATCGCATATATGCAATTAATATATTTATATCAAATCTTTATAGAGTATAAATTCATGTTGATATAAAATTTGATCAAAATTATAACTAACTGGAGAAGAAAAAATTAATTTTATACAAATACTATCGAACAAAATGGAGAACACTTTTGAGTGATTTACAACCACGTGGAGAAGAAAATGCAGGCTATATATTATAGACAAAAGATGCAGATTTTGGCAGAAATTAAAGTGGTAGAAGAACTAACTGTGCTCTCTAATTCTTCTTAGTCAATGGATACACTGTTCACAATCCTAGCTCCCCTTCCCTTGGCCATGTACAGTCTCATATGATGAAGCAAATCCTACAAAAAAGATAAATTATATTTACTTTTATCCCAACAAATTTTATCCAAAACACAACTTCTTAATACAAGAATGATTACGAAAGTTATTCTACCACTTGAGTTTGGGCATTTAGTAGAGCCCATTTATAGTTTAACCATGAGTTAAAATGCTACATAAGCATTTTATGAAGGGCCATTAGCAAGCATGCATACCATATAATTCTTATATATTTCTATATATAACACTTAAACTTTGATATTTACATTCATAACATTCAAATCTTTAATATCACATCCAAAATACCACTATATTATCTTTATGAAATTGATACATTAAAGTGTTAGATGCATAAATATTAAACTTTAGGCATTAAATATGTAAATACATAGGACTTGTATGATATGTATGTAAATCTTCTTGTATGAACAGATAGAAATTAGCGATACGTGATTTAGTGTGTTAGTAGTCTATTGTCTAGAACTATGCATGAGTGCATTCAACATGATTTCCTACATTTTTCAAACTTGAGGAGGAAGGGAAATTTTTGTTAGCCTCTCTGAAGCAAGGTTTATTGATCAACCACAATATAAAATTTACCTCTATCATATCAATGCCAGTAAAATAAAATGAACATAATAGGACACAATGACGATGAAGGATTCATGTAGCCGATCTCACGTAGTAGGATAAAGGCTTCTACATTTTATTATTATTGTTATTGTTGTTGTATAAGAATGCATTCTTCTTGTTTGTTTCAAAAGAACAGCACTTATGATTGGCCAAAATAGTAAAAAGGGGAATAGAATTAAATGAATCCATATGATTCAAACAGGGATGAAGGCCTTCGATATGTCTGGCGACATGAATTGGAAGATCATAGGTAGCACATCCATGTGAATAAACCACCGCATCTTCCAGTGGGGGAATTCGACCGATCTTTCGAGCTGATAAAATAAAGCAAGTGAAATCCAAAACATAGATATCGGTGCATATGCTGAGAACTAAAACCTGCAACAAATATTCAGCTAATAAGAACAATGGTATGTTATCTGAATTAAACTTTCTCAAGCATCAAGACTGTTTATATAGTCGATAGAAAACTTTAACTTCAAAAAAGAAGATTAAAGGTACCGCTAATAAAACAGATTCCCTTATACTTAAAGAGAGACAGTACTCACAGCTTTGATCTCATTTGCTTTCACCCAGTCAACAAAAAGATTAGAACCATTCTTCTCCGTTGAGCAAATGAATCCATCAATGCAATCTTTACGCTTTAATGTAGCATTTGGATCCTTCTCTAATCACTGTAGAGCTGCATATATCCATGTCTGATAAATATGACATAATCACATTATCAAATAAGGAAGATTTACATACATACCACATAATACCTAAAGTTCAATATATATATATATATATATATATATATATATATATATATATATATATATATATTTATATCTTTGCCTATGCATGAATATATGCATTTCACTTTAAAAAGTTAATGATAATAAAATTTTTGAGATAATATTAAAAATGTTGGTATTATTTATATAGATATTAAAGTTTAAGTGTTATATAAATAAATATATAAAAATGTGTAGTATGTATATAAATGCTCCATCAAATATATGATCTTCATGTGAAAAAGTATTAAAAACAGTGTTGAAGAAAATTAAAAGAAAGCGCAGAACCTGGTACAAAATTTTCTTCTCCAGAACAAATTATATAATGAGGGTATGGAGGCTCGGGTTTATCTGGGTAATGAGTGTCAAGAAAAGCAAAAACAGGCCAATTCCTCTTACAGAATGCCTTGGCCAGCCTTGATGCCTCCTTTACTATGGTGGATATTTATTTATTGGGATCAGGAGCCTGCGAAAACAAAGCATCATCAATTAATATCAAATCATGTAACCAAATTGAGAAAATATTACTGTCCGCAATAAATTTCTCTAAAAAGACAATACAAGCAACTGAAAACTAATGATGTAGAATATAAAAGATGAGCAATATATTAAAAGAATATTACCACAAAACAAAAAAAAATGATAAGCATTTCAAGCTGATTGTCACTAGAGCAACAACAACAACAAGCCTTTATCCCACTAAGTGGAGCTAGCTACATGAATCCTTCGTCTCCATTGTGTCCTATTATGTGTCAAATTCTCATTTAATTCAAGTATACTAAGGTCATTTTTTATACATCTTAATCGACCCTTTTAGGTCTACCTCTACCTTTCTTAACATAAGGCAAATTTAATGCATCTACTCTCCTAACCGGGTCATTGGATGGCCGACGCTTTATGTGGCCAAACCATCTAAGGCGACTCTCTCTAATCTTATCTGCCACTAGAGCTACTCCAACTTTTTTCCGAACATACTCATTTCACATTTTATCTCTAAGAGTAAAGCCACTCATCCACCTGAGCATCCTCATCTCTGTAACACGTAACTTAGTCTTATGCTTCTCTTTTATTGGCCAACATTCTGCACCATAAGTCATTGCAGGTCTTACCACTATCTTATAAAATTTTCCCTTAAGTTTAAGCGAAACTTTTCTATCACACAACAAGCCAAATGCATTCCTCCACTTCAGCCATCCAACTTGAATTCTACTAATAACATCTCCATCTATTTCACCATCATTTTGAACAATAGAGCCTAAATATCTGAATCACTCGCTCTTTTTAATGACTTGTTCATCTAATGTCACAACAATACCACTAGAACTTCTACAACTAAAATTATAAGATCTACTTAAATGAAAACCTTTAAACTCTAAGGTTTACCTCCATAATTCAAGTTTCTCTTGGACTCCCTCTCTAGTCTTATCAACAAGAAGAATGTCATTAGCAAAAAGCATACACAATGATACATCTTCCTGTAAATGCCTAATAAGAACATCCATAACTAAAGCAAAAAGATAAGGGCTTAAAGCTAATCCTTGATGTAATCCAACTGAAATAAGAAAATATTTTGTCAATCCTCCTTGTGTTTGGACACAAGTAATAGCTCTAGTATACATATCCTTAATGACTTAAATATAACCAATATTAACTCCTTTCTATTTTAGTACTCTCCAAAGAATATCTCTTGAAACTTTATCATAAGCTTTCTCTAAATTAGTAAATATCATATGTAGATCCTCCTTACTTTCTCTATACTTCTCCATCAAACCTCTAACAAATGTATAGATCCATAGATCTACCCGCATAAAACCAAACTGGTTGTGAGAAACTTTTGTATCATATCGTAACTTATGCTCAATTACTCTCTCCCATGATTTTAATGCATTAACTTAATTCCTCTAAAATTTGCACACTCTTGGGCATCACCTTTATTCTTAAATATAGGAACCAACAAACTCTTTCTCCACTAATCTAGCATATTTTTAGTCTTTAAAATAACATTAAAAAGATTTGTAAACCAAAAAATTCCTTGATCTCCTAAACATTTCAACATTTATATTGGAATATCATCAGGTCCTACAGTTTTTCTACATTTCATTTTCTTTAAATCTTCTATAACTGTAGATTTACAAATACGACGATAAAAATAAAATTCTCTATTTTTTTAGGGTATTAAGATCACTAAAATCAATCGTACTTTCAGCTCCTTCATTAAAAAGTTTATTAAAATACCGCATCCACCTATTTTCAATATCCTTTTCTAAGAAAAACACTTTATTATTTTCATCCTTGATACACCTCACTTGAACTAGATCTTTACTTCTTCTATCTCTTTGATTGGCTAACTTATACATATATTTTTTACCTTCTTTGGTATCTAATCTCTGAGTTTTTACATCTAAACTAAGTTTTATAATAATACTTCTTATTTCTTATCTTTCTTGCACACTTTGACTCCACCATCAACTATTTTTATTAAAAGAAGCTTTTTCTTTTGATTCTCCAAGCACCTTCTTACTTAATTTTTCACTTCTTTACTTTTTTCCACATAATATTAGCTTCCTTATGAATATCCCAAATCTTAAGCTCTTGTAACTTGCTCTTAAAAATTTTTTTTATTTGTGTTCTTTAAGCCCTCATCTAATCATAGGATAATAATTTGATTTATTTTTCCTCTTACAATCTTTCATATTAAAATCTAAAACTAACAATCGATGTTGGATACTTAAACTTTCACTTGAAATGACTTTACAATCTTTATAATCTAAACGATATATTTTTCTTATTAGAAAATAATCAATCTGTGTTTTACTAAATTCATTTTTATAAGTAATAATATGTTCATCTCTTTTCTTAAATAAAATATTAACAACTATAAAATCATAAGCTGAAGAAAAATCTAATAAAGTCCTACCTTCTTTATTAGTCACTCCAAATCCATAACCACCACGAATATTTTTAAAATCTTCTACCACTCTACCAACATGTCTATTTAAATCTCCTCCAATAAATATTTTTTTTTCAAGAGGTATCTTTTGTATTAGTCCTTCTAATTCATTCTAAAATTTTTCTTTTGAGCTTATATCCAAACCTACTTGAGGAGCATAAACACTTATAACATTGATAATCTTAGTATCAACAATAATCTTTAAAGCTATAATTCTATCTCCACATCTATTAATATTTATAACATCATCCTTCAAACTTTTATCTATAATCACACCAACGTCATTTCTAGTTTGACTTCTACCTGAATATCAAAGTTTAAAACCTAAACTATCAATCTCCTTGCCCTTCTCCCCAACCCATTTAGTTTCTTGAACACAAAAAATATTTATCTTTCTATGAACCATAATATCTATTAATTCCAATAATTTACCTATAAAAGTACCTATATTCCAAGTTCCTAACCTAATTCTAGTTTCATGGACTAACTTCTTTGCCCGCATTCATCCATAATGTGAGAACCCTTGCTTATTTAAGCGCATTCGATCTGGCGGCTTGCATATTTTCTTATTCAAGCCATACAACGCCGCTTCCAGGGCCTAGCATTAACACAATGATTTAAAGGGTTCATGTCATGATTATTTTGACAAGTTTTATGCTGACTGTCGACTACCTATCGCAACCCTTCACTTTTCAGATACGGACTTGGGACTGGCAAATGTAGTGTTAAAGGTTCATATTTTAATATAGGTTTTTCGTTTGGCATCATATAAAAAAATGGAGGAATTAATGCATATGTAAAAAGTCGATTCAATATTACAATGAGTTCCATAAAAATCATGAATTGATGCAATTATCTAATCTAATGTTCATCATGAAAGATTGACATCATTCTATGGTTTCGTGATTAGGAAATAAAATAAAGGAGATCAAGTTTGGTCAAGTACATCATTAACACTATAAGAATATTTGTTTTTATGAGCTATAAGAAAATTTAAGAGATCTTATATTAATGTAAAGATCTTGAAGAAATTATTTATTGACTCTGAGAGAACTTGTGTGGTATTTTATTGACTTTCAAAAATCATATAATATCGTATGAGATCTTATAACAAATTTTGTATCTCCCTACATATTCCTTGCCACCACTATATATAGAGCATTAGAAGAAAGGGTTTAACTTACCATAATAATAAGCAAATACAAAGAAGAAACTAGTTGAGAGAATAAAGGAAGGAGTTATTTTGGTGTATATAGGGGAGAGAACTTCTGATTCACTTTTTGAAAAAAAAAGTATTGTTAATTTTGATTCATCAAAATGCGAAGTTGAACTTCAAATTCTAAAAGATGCAAATAAAGGGTTGTTTATAACAGCTCGATTAACTGCTAAGGGAGTAAAGCCAAAATTCGTTGATTATAGAGAGTGGAATTTGATGGCATACAAGCTCCATAAATCATTCTCCTATATCGTAGCATGAACCTCAAATTCAACATTCTAAGCAAAACCATCACACCAGGCATCATGAACACACTCTTGGAAATGTATGAAAAGCTATTCATAGGCCACATATAATGTGTAAGTTTTTCAATATCAGGTCAAAAGGAGCTCCAATCTCCAATTGCATCAATAAATTCAATCTAATAAAAAAAGGAAATTCACGAACATCAAGAAGGATAACAAGATCCCTGGCATAAATTTGTTCTCATCATTACCAGAGAAGTAAGACAACATTATACTATTATAACGAGCATTAGTGGCTCTTATGGATCATCATTCATGAAGCCTATTTATGTCAAAGATTCATCTCAACAAGAATATTAAATAGCATAAGAAAGGTGAAAGTAAAACAATTTTTGTTTTAAATGCAAACACCAAGAGCATTATTATAACAAAAGAAAAAAAATCAAAATCAAAATCTTATGAAATCACCAACTAAATCACAATAAATTCTTCAAATTGACAGCGTGGATGCAAGCATTAGAGAAATCCTAATGAAATAATGCATGAAGAAAAAGCATGAATAATACCACCGAAATAAACAATGAATGTCATCATGATTGATATTTAAGATGCACTGATATTTATTACAAATACTCTGATTAATAAAAACATGGAGATTAGACTCATACAAAATTTTCAATCTTGTTCAAACATAAATCTGATGATAAAATATTACCCATACAATCATGGCAAAATATTTCTTGTTGATAAGAAACCCTTGAATATTATGTGTGTTGAAGATGCAATAATCAACATAACAAATAAAAACTCTTGGAAGCTAAGCAAAGCCAGTCACATCCTTAGTTTAAGGGCAAACTTGACCTCTATTGGATAGTTAAATGCAAAAAAAATGTCTTGTCAATTTAAATGCTAATATTTAAAAATCGATGATAGGTTTCTTAATGATTGCTTAGGGTAATAAAACAAACACTCCCTAGACTAACACCAACACAAGAATAATAAGATTCAACGTTAATGTAAAAGCAAATTTAAATATATTGTATCAAAAGCTAGACTATAAAAGTGAGAAAAACTTAAAAGTTCTCCATGCAAGCATAAACCTTCAAATTTAAAGTTTATTAAATCCAATTTATATGAAGATTATATTTTTTATTTTATGCAAATAAGATGACTTAGTTTCTGTAAGGTTAAAAAAGAACATAAGATCAAAATATTATAGCTAGTGTACACAGATGTAAGTCTGTCATTCTTCATTGCTTCCCAAGTAAAATCATTATACTATATCACCTTAAGAAATTACAACATCAACAAGGTATGAGTTTGTCATCGAAAATAAATTTGACATGTTCTCAACTTTTGTGCAATGGAAAATCCTAGTGGAGAATAAAATTAGAGAAAATATCAAATGTCTATGATAATATAATGATGGGAACTATGAATTTATGAAATTCATAAAAATATTATGTAACTCATGGGATCCATATGGAGAGAATTGACCAAAGAATTTCATAATAAAAAAGAAATAGTTAAAAGGATAAATATAACTCACAAAAGAACATATAAGGAGCATTAAATTGACTATAGATATTCTCTAGACCTTCAGGGTAGTTATAGTAAATATAACAACATATCTGATCAACTAAGGATTATTAGTTACACTATCAATTTTAGGCTTCCCAAAAAAATTGAGATAGGCAAGTAGTAGTCTATATCATACTTGAAAAGCTTTGATTGCCTATATGTTCTTGTTGATCAAATCGTTTAAGCTAAGCTTGATAAAAAAAAATCCAAGACATGTTAATTCATTGCACATTGTGAAAATATGTTTACTATAAATGTAGGAATAAAGAAACTAAAACAATCAAAGTAAAAATAAAAAATAAAAAAGTTATCTTCAATGAATTCGTATCATATAACGACAAGTTAAGTATTGCTACAAAAGAGACCTCCACTTAGAGCATATTAATTAAGAAGAGATATTTGTTCCAAACCAACACACAAATTTTAGGAGCAACCTAAGTCCAACATATTTGTGATCCAAGTTAGAAGATCACTCATAACTCATTAACCAATTAATCAATATTCACCATCTTCTTATTATTTGTTGTTTACAAATAATGTGCAACTCAAATGTTTTAACAAAACATACATGTGAAGGATATTATGAAGTGAGAGCTTGTCATGAAAAAATAAATTGTCACACATAAAATTGCTTAAACACTTACCGCTAATAGTTATATAAGAAATTTTGTCTCCAAGTAAGAGATGTGAAATCAAAATTTCTAATAAATAAAATTTTCATAAAATATGATAGAATCTCTTTGGTTTCAATTAATTTGGTTTAGGATGAGATTTGACTAGTTTGGCTCATGTAAGTTAAGTGGGTTGACTTGGTCAAACAACCAAGTTGACTTGATTGGTCCCAATTGATTGCAATTGATCGACCTAAGATGACCCATAATTATTGTAGGACGGTTTATATAGGTTGTTTCAATCCAAGTTGGGTTAGGTGAAAACTTGGCTCAAATTGATTCTTTAGGTCACTTTGGATCAAGTGAACCTAAGTGGGCTAGTTGGTTTGATCTTAAGATGACTTGAATTTGGTTTGGGTTTATACATATGGATTTGAGATTGGTTTATAACTCTGATTATAATAGATTTGAGTCCAAATGGGTTTAGATTCAAGGAATTTGGCTAAGTCCTTAGATTTGGATCATGAGCTTACGATAGATTTAGTTTAGTTTAATTTTGATCATAGGTTTTAATCACTTGGTTTGGGATTCAGACTTGGACTTAGATTGAATTGAATTTGAGTTTTGGTTTAAGCCAAAGGGATAGACACATCTTGTGTTTAAGCTATAGGGTAGGTAAGTCATCCCAACCTCTAAGGCACAACCAAATCCTATGATTAACCCTTCTAAGTCTCTAGACTTAGGTTAAATGTTCACCTAATAGCTAGAATTGTCTTATGACTAAGAAAGTCTTAGTTGCTAGAAGACTCTTAAATCAAAGATAGAGAGATTGATTCCTCACTCCAAAAGTAAGGTCAACATTGATAAAAGAGAAATAAAAAATACGACTTGTTGAAACTAAGACAATGTTGGTCACTAGGAGGAAGGTACACAAGATTGAGGATCTTCATAAGAGTGTGTATAATAAGTTTGCAATTTAATTTGTTTTACTTAGTCATTTCATGCTTATATCAAATTTTATACTTCAAGTAACATTAAAATGTGAGTTCATAGAAAGAGTTACAAATATATTTTGATATAATGATCTCTCATTTAAAGTACTCAACAGTTAGGTGAAATTAAATATTCGTTCACAAATTTGTTAAAAACTTGAGTTAGAGGTGAAATTAAAACTTGAATCATGCGAGTTTATTAAAGTAGTTTTATATAATGACTTTGCATCTTTAATCTTAATCGCTATATTAGTTAAATTTAATTAATACTCATTCATAGAATGATATTCGATCATTAATTAATATAGGAAATTAAGTAGCTTGCTAGAAATTCTAGACTGTGGGAATATGAAAAATCATAGATTTTAAAATAATTAATAAATATAACAAAATACTATGTTGAATGAATTTAAGGGAAGGCCAATATTAAATTAATAAATAAATCTAAAATTTACTTTTAGATGAGAAATTAATGCTCGAATTATTATTTATTTATTAATTTAAAAAAATTTAAAATTTTGAAAACGTGGAATTCAAAATTCAAAAATTCAAAATTTCAAGCATCATAGATTTTACAGTAATAAACATCAATTAATATAATTATTATTTAATATGTACTAATTAATTAAATATTAATATTAATTATTAATTTTTATATGACTATGATTGAAATCATAAAATCTAATATGACACTTAAAATATTACTAGTCAAAACACAAATCTTGATGCTAAAAGCAAGCTGATCCGAAGTTGAAACTGATCGAGATCAAGCAAAAACTTTGGGATATCAGTTAATTCCCTAAATAGCCTGGTATTGTTATTTACTAGTCAAATCAAGCATCTCGATGAGCCGGATCTAACGAGCCCAAGATCTTATAATTTTGACTTTATTTGAGCATTCAAATACACAAAATACATCATATGATCAAGGGAATCATCATGAGCCGTCCGATGGAGAGGAGTGGTTTGGATTTTGCATGTATTTACAGAGATGCCACTCCTCCAATCTATAAATAGCCCCTCATTCCTCATATGAGGGGGGCCAAGCAAGAGAGAGGTGAGAGCTCTAAAGATCCTCCAAGCACAATCGTGCTGCCACTCGACGATCGTCAACCACCGTCGCCGGTCGTGACCGTTGATCCTTGCCATCATCAATCTCTATCGGTCTCCATCATGATGACTTCTACCAGTGATTGTTCCCTACATTTCGCCAGTAATTGTTTCCCACATTTCTACCGGTGATTCCTCCAAGTTCACCATCATTCTGCTACTAAGAACTTACAACTGATCGTTGTCACATATTGTTCCTTTCTCATATACAATTCTATAATCGATATCGAAAGATCTTGTACTCAAATATATATGAAAGCTTTTTACTGCTAGCCGTGGTTTTTCCCTCTTTTCGAGATTTTTCACGTAAAAATTCTGGAGTTTTCTTGTTCACTCTTTAAATACTGTGTGCTAGATTTCACAACAAAGCTAAGCATAAATTTTACTCTACCGAACCGGTTTTCCGCACAAGCTTGCCGTCGGAAAGAGAACCCTTTAATCACAATTCTGGAACACCCTCGTTATGGCAATAGCAGATTGTAATAACGAGCTCCCGCCCAACTCCCGTCACTCTCAAAACTAATCCTTGAACCAAGGACACTATCCTTCTACCTCACTTCCCCGATAGGCGTGACTCGTGAAGGAAGAGGAATCTCTTTAGAAGATCGTGCAGAATGGAAGAGTCTCAAAATGAGATGATCCGTTTTGCAGGAACACAAATGACCATCATAAAACACATCTCCCCAAGATTGATCGTCATGGGAGGTCAAAATGCTAATCTCCCTGATGATGAAGTTCCTCCACTTCCGCATCCGTGATCTCGACACGCCGCCTACTCATCCATCACGTGCCAACCGACTAATCCACCAATTATTGCGAGTAGCATGGCACGTTCTCATCCTGTTGACTCCACTCGTCATGTTATACGTGCAAAATTATGATGCTTAATGCAAGACGAATTTCACCTTAAAGATAGAAATCATCCTCCCCCTCACCGTGACTATGAGGAGTCATCACCTTTAACTAAAGCTATTCTTCAACATCCTATTCCCGTGAGTTTCAAGCTTCCGAACATTGATTCCTATGATGGGGCGACTGACCCACATGAACACATCGACCATTACAAGACTATCATGCATATCCAACTCTCGACACCGCTATCGTCTTTCCAGTTACCCTCAAAGGACAAGCTCGCACTTAGTTCTACTCCCTTCCAAGGGAATCCATCCATACCTTTGACGAACTCGCCAAGATTTTTGTAGCTTCATTGCAAAACCGGAGGATCATTAAAGATTCCTCCTATCTCTCGCATTCGTCAAAACGAGCAATCACTTAAGGAATACTTCTATGGTTCTTAAGCTCGCCAAATACCAGAGTAGACCCAACTATTAAGAGGAGTTTTCTTGAGGACTCCGTGGCCTTTTACTGCCACTAATGTGAGAGACGGTCCGCTTCATATGCCGACTTGGTTCATCGGAAGCACAAATCTCTACCGATGAGGCTACACGCCCATCATAAATAATTTGAACAATCTACAGTGAAAATGTAAGAGCACCTCGGGAATGCGAATGACTATCAAAAGAAGCAACAAAGATAGTGTGATTTCCTCCATGACCCCATATCAACGATGTGAACCACGTAAAAGAAATACACGTAAACACATCTTGTGTTAACCTCTAATGGCTATTTGAGATGAAGAAAATATCAAGTCGCATCCATCAAAACCAAATTCGAAAAATCGTGAGCAATATTGTCACTTCCATCAAGTCGTGGACATACTACTGGCATGCAAACAACTCAAAGAAGAAATTGAGGCTCATTCAAGAAGGATATCTACGCCGAAAGAAGAATTAATCAACTCAAACAAACATACCTCAAACTGGGGGGCAACCAGGACAATCATCACAGAAATAACAAAAAATAATCAAATAGTTGGAGAAATTGAAATAATCGTAGGAGGACCAATATTATCTAATCAAGTTCTCATTGCCATCTCTGAAGAGCCAGTGTTAAAGAAGTCTCGTACTGATCATTCCATCACTTTTAATGACTCAGACTTAGAAGGAGTATATGTTCCTCTTCAAGATCCACTTGTCATCAACGCAGGGATCGGTGACCCATGCTATAATGTTAAGAGAATTTTGATTGACAATGGGAGTTCTATTGATGTCTTATTTTACCCACATTTCTTAACATGGCTTAGGGGAAAAGCTCCAACCCGCTACAGACCATTATATGGTTTGATAATCGCCTGCAGTAGAGGGGACAATCACCCTTCTGTCCTTGGTGAATTTCGACAAGTGGCTCATTTAATCCAATACATGGTGGTCGATTCAACATATAACGCTATCTTTGGAAAGCCCTCTAATCAATTTTGGTGCACTTTGATCTCATCTTAAGATGAAATTTTCAACCCCCGTTAGAGTTGGAGTGGTCTGTGGAAATCAACAGATAGCATAATCATGTTATCTCAGACAAGCTCAACCACGCCCTTCTATGACCTTCAGCATCGAAGATTTTAATTTTCAAGATGAAGAAGTACCCCGAGCTTCGTAGAAGACTTACTCTTTGTTGCATTATCGATGACCAACCATTACGAGCGTCGCCGGATCTCTTCTCTCGACGAACAAGGAAAAATACATACTTCGCACGAAATCAAGACATCTTCGCTGAGTCGATGGACATACCGAGAGTCGACCCAATGTGATAATGCACTCCTCAAGATCGACCGACATTCAAACCGATCATCCGTAAGAAGCGGTTTTGCACGACGCTTCAGTATTGAGCAAGAAGTTAAAAGCTTATAAGCGGATTCATAAGAGGTACATTACCCTACATGGCTAAAATGTTATCATGGTTAAGAAAACAAACGGAACATGAAATGTGTATGATTACACCTTAAGGCTTGCCCAAAGATAGTTTTCCTCTTCCTTGAATTGATATTGGTTGATACCCGGACATCAAATGCTCGCTTTTTTGGATTCTTACTGGTTACAACCAAATAAATGATGAACGATGGATGAAGAAGCTACATTTCAAACATATAAATGTTTATAATTGCTACCAAGTTATGCCGTTTGGATTAAAAACCGGTTATTATCAACGCTTTATGAATAAGGTCTTTAAAACCTACTAGCCGCATAATGGAGGTATATGTGGATGACATGTTAGTGAAAAGCTTAAAGAATCACAACATATTTCGACTTAGAAATATGCTTTAACATTCTTCGACGTTATAACATGAGACTCAACCCGACCAAATGTGCTTTTGGAGTTACGTCGGGAAAATTTCTTGAATTTATGGTAACCCACCGTGGGATAGAGGCCAATCCCGAGAAAATTAAAGCTCTCAAAAATATGACTCTTCCAAAGTCGCCACTTCTTTGGCTTTAATACTCATCTTTCACTCATACTCACCTTACAGATATTTTATCTTCACAAATTAAGTATTCCACTCATCTAAAGTGACACCCAAATGAGCCATCTGCACTAATGTTTGAGTTACCTATAAATAAATTAAAAAAACTATCACAAATATTACACAAAAGAAAAGAAGAATAAAAGAAGAAAGAAGGAAAGACAACGTACCAATTTATCTGCTCGTTGATGCCCAGTACATATGTGATTTAACACCTCTTTCGAGGGAAAACTGGAGTCTTGCTGTATGAACTATGGGTCTTGATCTCCTCCGAACCCGGTCCGTCCGACGAGGTTTGTTAACACCTCTTTCAAGAGAAAACTGGATCCTTGCCGTATGAACTACGGGTCTTGATCGCCTACGAACGACCTTCTCTCAAGAAGAAGAGAAGATGCATTCTCCCTTGGCCTTAGGGGGGTTTTTATAGACCCCCTATAGGGAAAAAAAGATAAGAAATCATCAAAAATTGCCTAAAATCGTCAAAAATTATGAAAAACCACCGAAAACCGCCGTTGCGCTGGCTTCCCTCTGCTCAAGGATCGTGCCCGCTTCATGGCCAGATAGTCCACCAACCCAAACCACGCACGCCGCACGCCATGTGGCGCGCGCCTCATGGCGCCACGAGTACCCGCTAGCGCCCATTCGTACCCGGATAGGCCCGTAACCTCGAAATCTCGTGCTCGTGCATACCTACACACATCCTTGGCCCTGCAGCCGCTTTCATGGTGATAATCTTGTGTTCCCGTGAAGATCTGTTCTTTCAAAATGTATGGTTAACGGGCCCGCAAAATTCATTGAAGAATCTGCTATTTTCGAGTATTTGACATATATATTTTTGGATGGTTGAGATAATGTTATCCAAAAATAGGAGGCAACTGATATGACACTTAAAATACTACTAATTGAAGCACGAATCTTTATGCTAAAAGCAAGCTAATCCAAAGTTGAAACTGATCGAGATCAAGCACTTAAAATATCCTTGAAAACTTTGGGATCAGTTAAATCCCTAAATAGCTCTCAAATATGACTTGTTTATAGTCAAATCGAGCGTCTCGACGAGCCGGATCTAACGAGCCCAAGATCTTATAATTCTAACTTTATTTGAGCATTTAAATACACAAAATACATCATATGATCAAGGGAATCATCATGAGCCGTCCGATGGAGAGGAATGGTTTGGATTTTGTATGTATTTACAGAGATGCCACTCTTCCAATTTATAAATAGCCCCTCATTTCTCATATGAGGGGACCAAGCAAGAGAGAGGAGAGAGCTCTAAAAATCCTCCAAGACAATCATACCACTTCACGGTTGTCAACGCACACCACCGCCGTTGATCCTGCCGTCATCAATCTCTATCCATCATGATGACTTCTACCTGATGATTGTTCATTTCAAGAATTGTCTCGCATTTTCACCTGATTGCTCCACATACCACCATCATTCGCTACTACTAACAATCGTTACAACTGATCACACATAGCCGTATTCCTTTCTCATATACAATTGTAATCCCAGATCGGAAGTTCTTGTACTCAAATGATACATAGTGGAAGTTTTTACTGGCAAAGTGATTTTTCCCACTTTTCGAGATTTTCCATATAAAAATTTTGGAGTTTTCTTGTTCACTCTTTAAATACCTGTGTGTGTGATGGGTTTCACAACAAGGCTAAGGCGTAAACTTTTACTCTACCGCAACTAGTTTTCTAGCACTCAACAAAATCATTACCACATTAAAAAAGAAGAAAGGCTAGGATTTCATATTAGAAGAAACACAAGCCACTTTTATAATAGTAGTATAAACATTTAAATACATACACATTTATCATAACATATATAAAGAAAAAAATAATTATAAGCAATAATCCATACAAGATGTATTTTATTGAAATAAAAAATAATCAATAGATTAGAAAGCCAAAAAAATGAATAATTTATTGAATTTTGTCTTCATTGATGTTGCAATTTAACAACTTAATTACATTGAATATAATTTTAAAACTAAGAACATAATAATATAAGTTAAATTAATGGGTTCTTTAAAATAATTATCTTTGAATTTCTTTTTATATATTATTTAAAAAATGAAAAATTGATGTAAAATTAGTTTGTATTTAAACTTTTATTATTCTTGGCCTTATAATTAATATATAATGTCATTGTTTTAGATGGTAAACTAATGCTCGAATTATTATTCATTTATTAATTTAAAAAAATTCAAAATTTTGAAAACGTTGAATTTCAAAGCATCATAGATTTTACAGTAATAAACATCAGTTAATATAATTATTATTTAATATGTACTAATTAATTAAATATTAATATTAACTGTTACTTTTTAATTAAAATTTTGATAAAGTAATTACAATTAAAATGAATTACAAGAGAAAGTAGATGAATAAGATGTAATAATATCATTTTCGTAATTTTTTTCAATTTTTTAACATTATATATATCAAAAAAAATAAAGGGAGAAAATTGGAAGAAAATGATGAATTTTTTATGAATAAACATATAATAAAAAATAACTAACATCTAAAATTTAATATATGAAGGCTATAAACTTTTATTTAATTGCATAAAATCAGTTTGTATTTAAACTTTTATTATTTTTGTCCTTATAATTAATATATAATGTCATTGTTTTATTTCTAACATTGTATAAAATATATTTTATGAAAAATTAATAAAAATGATTTATTTATGATTTGAGGATCTTTTTGGAAATAGTATAGATATTACGAATCCTAGCAAATAGTTGTATGTTTAAAAGTATACATTTTATTAAACTATTATACATTTTAATAATTTTACCATATAACCTAACACAGCTCATAATGTATTATGCTTAAAAATTAGTTTATATTTTAAGCCTATATATATATATGGATTACGTATTTATTTATTAACTATACTAAATTGTTTTCAATAAAATAATCAATTAACAAATTACACCTTTAATTATAAAAACGTTTTATGTAAATATGAATTATATAAATATAAACATATTTACATATAGAAATCTTTATATAAGTATATCAAACATTTACAAATATATTAAATCAATTAAATTGTGTTTATGCAAACATTTATATAAACGTTTACGGACTGTGTATATAAAGATTTGATATTAATATATTAATTGCATATATGTGATTAATATAAATATAAATATTTCATAGAAACCTTTTATACAAATATCAATTATTAATAACAATTACAAATAAATTTTTTTGTTTCAAAATATAACAATTAGGTTACAAATAATTCAAAATATTAATAGCAATTACCCAAAATTTATTATTAATCCTTTCAAAATTATTATAAAAATTTTTAATAGATTTAATCTTATTTTTTGTTTCCAATTCTTTTAAAGACGTTTTAAATCAATATACTTTAAAAAAATATTATAGAAATATTTTTTATTTGCATAAAATCACTATACCTACACCATATACCTACCTCGAGCACATGCCACATCCGCTTCTCTCTCCTTTCATATACATATAAATATTAAGCTCGATTGATATTCCATCGAACATCTCTCATATCCACCGAAGGCTATATTTTCTCATATCAAAAGCTAAGAAGAAGATTAAAGATTGAAAGATGAAGAGAAGATTCCTCAAAGTAGAATAGCTCTCATCTCTCTACTGTAAATTTCTTCCATGACTGACGCTTCCACCATGTTGGCAATGCTTACCGTCGTCATCATGGAGTACACCGTTAGTATGTAATCAATCATTCTCAACTATCACAATATATGCATAATGCATATTTAATCTCCCTTTAATAAAAAAATATTTAATTTTAAAATTTAAAAAAACATTAATTAAAAGAAGAAAGACAAACAAGTTGTGCTAAGTTAAATTTCACTCCTAATGAAAATTACTCAAATTTAATTTTGAATTTTGAAATTAAATATTTTTTATTAAACAGAGACTAAATATGTATTATGTATATATTATGATAGTTGAAAATGGTTGACTGCATGCCGATATGTACTCCAAGATTATGATGACGATAAGCACTGTCCACATGATGGAAGTGCTAAATCCATGGAAGAGAGGATTTACATAGTAAAAGATTGAGATGAGAGCGATAGCTATTCCTACTTTGAGAATGAAGAACTCTTCTCGAGTCATCCTTTCAAATTTCTTAATCTTCTTGCCAAGCTTCATGAACTTTTGCAATGAATGAGAGATGAGAAATGGACACCATGGGTTGAAACCAACCATCTTATATGCCCCAACAGTACTATCCATAGCTGAACTTGTTTGATGAAAGCATTTTGGAGCTAAGCTTTTTGATATGAAGAAATATAGCCTTCGGTGGATATGAAAGATGTTCAATGGTATGTCAATTGAGCTTATATATATATATATATATATATAGGAAAGGAGAGAAGCGAGGTAGTGCTCAGGCATATGTGATGCAGATATAGTGATTTTATGCAAATAAAAAATATTTCTATAATATTTTTTTAAAAGTATATTGATTTAAAACGTCCTTGAAGGAACTGGAAATAAAAAATAAGGTTAAATCTATTAAAAAAATTTATAACTTCAAAAGGATTAATAATAAATTTTGCATAGTTGCTATTAATATTTTAAATTATTTGTAACCTAATTACTATATTTCAAAACAGAAAAATTTATATTTATAATTGCTATTAATAATCGATATTTGTATAAAATGCTTTTATGAAATATTTATATTTATATTAATCACATATATGCAAATATTTATATCAAATCTTTATATAATATAAATCCATGTTGACCAAAAATTTGATCAAAATTATAACCAACTGGAGAAGAAAAATTAATTTTATACAAATACTATCGAACAAAATGGAGAACACTTTTGAGTGATTTACAACCACGTGGAGAAGAAAATGGGCTATATATTATAGACAAAAGATGCAGATTTTGGCAGAAATTAAAGTGGTAGAAGAACTAACTTTCGCTCTAATTCTTCTTAGTCAATGGATACACTGTTCACAATCCTCTCCCTTCCCTTGGCCATGTACAATCTCATATAATGAAGCAAATCCTACAAAAAGATAAATTATATTTACTTTCATTCCAACAAATTTTAACCAAAACACAACTTCTTAATACAAGAATGATTACAAAAGTTATTCTTCCACTTGAGTTTGGGCATTTAGTAGAGCCCATTTATAGCTTAACCATGAGTTAAAATGCTACATAAGCACTTTATAAAGGGCCATTAGCAAGCATGCATACCATATAATTCTTATATATTTCTATATATAACACTTAAACTTTGATATTTATATTCATAACACTCAAATCTTTAATATCACATCCAAAATACAACTATTATTATCTTTATGATATTGCATGACCCTTTCATGTATAGTTAAAGTGTTAGATGTATAAATATTAAACTTTAGGCATTAGATATGTAAATACATAGGACTTGTATGCTATGTATGCAAACCTTCTTGTATGAAAAGATAGAAATTAATGATACGTGATTTAGTGTGTTAGTAGTCTACTATCTAGAACTATGCATGAGTGCATTCAACAAGATTTCCTACAATTTTCAAACTTGAGGAAGGGAAATTTATTTTAGCCTCTCTGAAGCAAGGTTTATTGATCAACCACATATAAAATTTACCTCCATCATATCAACGCCAGTAAAATAAAATGAACTTAATAGGACACAATGACGATGAAGGATTCAAGTAGCCAATCTCACATAGTAAGATAAAGGCTTCTACTTCTTATTGAATGGGAAGATCATAGGTAGCACATCCATGTGAATAAACCACCACATCTTCCAGTGGGAGAATTCGACCGATGTTTCGAGCTGATAAAATAGAGCAAGTGGAGTCCAAAACACAGATATCGGTGCTTATGCCAAGAACTAAAACCTACAGCAAATAGTCAGCTAATAAGAACAATGGTAATGTTATATGAATTAAACTTTCTCAAGCATCAAGAGTGCTTATATAGTCGATAGAAAACTTTAACTTCAAAAAAGAAGATTAAAAGTACTGCTAATAAAATAGATCCCCTTATATACAAAGAGAGACAGTACTCACAACTTTGATTTCATTTGCTTTCACCGAGTCAACAAAAAGATTAGAACCGTCCTTCTCCGTTGAGCAAATGAATCCATCAATGCAATCTTTACGCTTTAATGTAGCATTTGGATCCTTCTCTAACCACTGTAGAGCTGCATATATCATGCATGAAAATAACAATCACAAATAAGGTAGATTTACATACATACCACAACACCTAAAGTTCATTATATATATATATATATATATATATATATATATATATATATATATATATATATATATATATATATATATATATATATATATATATATATATATATATATATATATATATATATATATCTATCTTTGCCAATGCATGAAAATATGCATTTCAATTTTAATTAATGATAATATTTTTTGAGATAATATTAAAATTTTGGTGTTATTTATATAAATATTAAAGTTTAAGTATTATATAAATAAATATATAAAATGTGTAGTATGTATGTAAATGTATTAAATATATGGTCTTCATGTGAAAAAGTATTAAAAATAGTGTTGAAGAAAATTGAAAGAAGGCAAAACCTGATAAAATTTTGTCTCAAAACACATTCATTTATAGAATCCCCATAATAAATTTTATAATACATGAAAATTTTACAACGTTCTATTACTTTCCTTCAACCAATATTTATAAGTCTTGCTATTATGAACCAGATAATAAGTCAAATTGCTTATTTATAAATATGTCATGAGACAATGCTTAAGGAAAGCATTAAAATCTAAGCCCCTCACAGAAGGATTGTCCTTTATATCTTTATTATATTATTTTATACATATACTAGATGCATAGTAGTTTTATAATTTTAATTATATTTTTAGTCTAAACATTTAATTTATAATTAATAAAGTCCAACAAACTCACATAGTAAGAAGAATGAAGAACTGAAACTTGATATGCTTTAAAACACATTTGAAAAATTTCTAAACCTCACAATTCAAATTTTAAATCAACTTTTTCTGATCATGTTGAGTCAATTTTTTTATATAAATTCTTCACAAGAGATATATGGTTGAATCTCCTATTCAAATATAACTATTTGATTAATCCATTTTTATGGACTATAAGAATATTTAAGAGATCGTTTATTAATGTAAAGATCTTGAAGAAATTATTTATTGACTCTGAGAGAACTTGTGCGGTATTTTATTGGCTTTCAAAAATCATATAATATCGTATGAGATCTTATAACAAATTTTGTATCTCCCTACATTTTCCTTGCTACAACTATATATAGAGCATTAGACGAAAGGGTTTAACATCCCATAATAATAAGCAAATACAAAGAAGAAACTAGTTGAGAGAATAAAGGAAGGAGTTATTTTGGTGCATATAGGGGAGAGAACTTCTGATTCACTTTTTGAAAAAAAGAAGTATTGTTAGTTTTGATTCATCAAAATGAGAAGTTGAACTTCAAATTCTAAAAGATGCAAATAAAGGGTTGTTTATAACAGCTCGATCAACTGCTAAAGGGAGTAAAACCACAATTCATTGGTTATAAATAGTGGAATTTGACAATACAAGCTCCATAAATCATTCTCCTATACCTTAGCATGAACCTCACATTCAACATTCTAAGCAAAACCATCACACCAGGCGTCGTGAACACATTCTTGGAAATGTAAGAAAAACTATTCATAGGCAACATATAATGTGTAAGTTTTTCAATATCAGGTCTAAAGGAGTCCATAAATCATTCTCCTTTACCTTAGCATGAACCTCACATTCAACATTCTAAGCAAAACCATCGCACCAGGCATCATGAACACACTCTTGGAAATGTATGAAAAGCTGTTCATAGGCAACATATAATGTGTAAGTTTTTCAATATCAAGTCAAAAGGAGCTGCAAACACCAATTGCATCAATAAGTTCAATCTAATAGAAAAAAGAAATTCATGAACATCAAGAAGGATAACAAGGTCCATGGCAGAAGTTTGCTCTCATCATTACCAGAGAAATAAGATAGCATTATAGTGTTATAACGAGCATTAGTGGCTCTTATGGATCATCATTCACGAAGCCTATTGATGTTAAAGATTCATCTCAACAAGAATATTAAATAGCATAAGAAAGGTGAAAGTAAAACAATTTTTGTTTTAAATGCTAACACCAAGAGCATTATTATAACAAAAGGAAAAAAAATCAAAATCTTATGAAATCACCAACAAAATCACAATAAATTCTTCAAATTGACAGCATGGATGCAAGCATAAGAGAAATCCTAATGAAATAATGCATGAAGAAAAAGTATGAATAATACTACCAAAATAAATAATGAATGTCATCATGATTGATATTTAAGATGCACTGATATTTATTACAATACTCTGATTAATAAAAACATGGAGATTAGACTCATACAAAATTTTCATTTTTCTTCAAACATAAATCTAATGATAAAACATTACCCATACAATCATGGCAAAATATTTCTTGTTGATAAGAAACCCTTGAATATTATGTGTTGAAGATGTGATAATCTACATAACAAATTAAAACCCTTAGTTTAAGGGCAAACTTGACCTCTATTGGATAGTTAAATGCAAAAAAAATGTCTTGTAAATTTAAATGCTAATATTTAAAAATCAATGACAGGTTTCTTAATGATTGCTTAGGGTAATAAAACAAACACTCCCTGGACTAACACCAACACAAGAATAATAAGAGTCAACATTAATGCAAAGCAAATTTAAATATATTGTATGAAAAGCTAGACTATAAAAGCAAGAAAAACTTAAAGTTATCCATGCAAAAATAAACCTTCAAATTTAAAGTTTATTAAATCCAATTTATATGAAGATTATATTTTTTATTTTATGCAAATAAGATGACTTAGTTTCTGTAAGGTTAAATACGAACATAAGATCAAAATATTATAGCTAGTGTACACAAATGTATGTTTGTCATTCTTCATTGCTTCCCAAGTAAAATCATTATACTATATCACCTTAATAAATTACAACATCAAGAAGGTATGAGCTTGTCATCGAAAATAAATTTGACATGTTCACAATTTTTGTGCAATGGAAAATCCCAGTGGAGAATAAAATTAGAGAAAATATCAAATGTCTATGATAATATAATGATGGGAACTATGAATTTATGAAATTCATAAAAAAATATTATGTAACTCATGGGATCCATATGGAGAGAATGGACCAAAGAATTTCATAATAAAAAAGAAATAGTTAAAAGAATAAATATAACTCACAAAAGAGCATATAAGGAGCACTAAATTGAATATATATATTCTTTAGGCCTTTAGGGCAATTATAGTAAATATAACAACATATCTGATCAACTAAGGATTATTAGTTACACTATCAATTTTAGGCTTCCCAAAAAAACTGAGATAGGCAAGTAGTAGTCTATATCATGCTTGAAAAGCTTTGATTGCCTATATATTCTTGTTGATCAAATCGTTTAAGCTAAGCTTGATAAAAAAAAAATCCAAGACATGTTAATTCATTGCACATTGTGAAAATATGTTTACTATAAATGTAGGAATAAAGAAACTAAAAAATCAAAGTAAAAATAAAAAATAAAAAAATTATCTTCAATGAATTTGTATCATATAATGGCAAGTTAAGCATTGCTACAAAAGAGACCTCCACTCAGAGCATATTAATTAAGAAGAGATATTTGTTCCAAACCAACACACAAATTTTAGGAGCAACCTAAGGCCAACATATTTGTGATCCAAGTTAAAAGATCACACATAACTCATTAACCAATTAATCAATATTCACCATCTTCTTATTATTTGTTTTTTACAAATTCTATGCAACTCAAATGTTTTAACAAAACATACATGTTAAGGATATTATGAAGTGAGAGCTTGTCATGAAAAAATAAATTGTCACACATAAAAATGCTAAATTGAGTTTAGATTCAGAGAAATAATTGAGATAGAGATAGTGATTTTGAGGAGGATTTTAAAGAAACTGAGTCATATTTAATGTTTAGATTCTATATCTTTCCTATAGGATTTCTTGTAAGATTTTCATACTCACATGTATCTGTACTCTACTACTGATCCTTATTTATTAGTGTGGGTGATGGTTGATGTTTAGATTCTATATCTTTCCTATAGGATTTCGTTATATATATATTAAAAAAATATTGTGTCTAGTTTTGTAATGACAAATCAGATATTTGATTGACTTAGTTAACTAGTTACGAATTGAGGTTGAGAACCCTTCATTAGTTCTTTTGACAAGAGCCTCTTATTAGCTAATAGTTAAATAAGAAATTTTGTCTCCAAGTAGGAGATTATCAAAACATGTGAAATCAAAATTTCTTATGAAGACCCCATAAGGAAACATATACCCACTAATCAGAATCTTATGAAGACCCCATCTTTATTTAAAATAAACTAGAAAGATGAGAACTCTAGTGTTTGACAGCAACCACGAAAAATCCGAAGATCACACAATGGAGACGATCAGGGATTACACAAAAATCCAAAAAAATGTTAGAGAAAGGCCGCATGTCAATTCTGATTCTAAAAAAAAGTATGAGAAATTTCGTCCGATCCTATTGGCATTTAATTGGGAACCGGAACACCAAATCAATTCAATTAATAGCAGAAACTTCGAGGTGGAAATGGAGCAAGGGAAACGTACGAGGTTGCCGGCTCCGACTGTGCAGAATCCATTGACGATGTCTATGAGAACGAGGCCGACGATCCCTCTCCGACGAAGGAAAAGAGATCAATGAGGAGAAAGAAGACCTGTACGCTATCATCTAGATGATGAGAACATGATTCGGCCATTCGTGTGTGGTGTAAGAGTGACGGGAGGCAAAAATTACAGTATGAGTTAGGTGAGGTTAACTATGGGCTTTGTCGTGGATTGGAGTAGGCGGCTGACGGGAGGTTGAGATGGGATATGGATTCGGCGAGAGGTTGGGACGAGAGGGAATTGGCTATTGGACAGGTTTAATGGTCTCGGTGCGGGTACTGTGGTAGAGACAGGATTAAAAAGTATTGATTGGCTATGTAGAGCAGGATGTACGACCGACACGATGAATTTCGACTGGCGGGATGAATTTTGGCGAAACTAAGTGGGATTTAAAATTCAAAATTAAAATTATAGATTATTTTGGGAGGGATTTTAAAATTTTAGAATGGAATAAAACCTCTAATTAATTACAAATGAATTTTTAACTTTATTATGGAACAATTTAGCTGCCAATTATATTTAATCAAATTAAAATAGATTTTTTTATTTTATATGACCTAATGACAAAAAAATTATGTGAGATTTTATTGAAATTAAATATATCAAATATGAGCATCATTTATATAATTTTGACATTTTAAATACAATGGTGTAGTTTTCGACCATTTTCATTTCTCTCTCTCTCTCTCTCTCTCTCTCTCTCTCAATGGCATCACTGCTACGTTTTTATTGGTCAATATGCTTGCTAAAGGCACAGATATCGGTGGAATGTTTTACCATGATCTGCTTCATTTGGATTTTTCAAAACATGGGCAAAGTGGCACCCGAAAAGGAAACTCTTGTGAGGATCGGGAAAAAAAAGTGGGAAAAAATGCATTTTATTAGAAGAGTAGGACTTAGATTCTAACAATAGAAAATTATAAAAATGTATAAAATGTGAGAACTTATATTTATGACAGATGATAAATAAGTAGCCTCTGAACCTATATCTAAAATGCTCCACACAAGTTAAGATTTCGATTGATTAAACTCATGGAAGTGGGATATATTGGTTCACTTCCACCAGAAAGAGTGAATCAATCTCGACTCTTCTAGATTTACAACCACGTGGAGTGGCTGCCAGCTAACACCTCATATGATTCAAAATTATGTGTCTGGTCTTATATAAACGCAAGATGGCCAACCTGTTATTTATTAAGAATGAATCTGGAGTATGAAAATCATGCCTTAAACTAATGCAATAAGAATTACATATTTTATTTATTTTTGACTAGCTTAGAAAGGTTTTATGCCTACATGCATGATAAAACAAAAATCAGGGGCTAAATCAACAGGAAGGGGTGTTCTCCACTAAAAGGGACTACTCTCAAAAGCCAAGCCTTGTGACTTATTATGCAAGAGTGGAGATCGCCTATTTGCAAGGAAGGAAAATAAGATGCATGCATGGTGTTATAACATGCAACATACAAGTAAGAGGTTACTAAATTATTTTTTTTTATTAAATTCTTAGGCTATAAGATGAGGTTATGAATCATTAAAATTTAGTCAAAGTTACTTAGTTGGTGTTGACTCACTTTTGGTGTGAGGATTAATTCATCCTATCTTAGACTTAGGAGACTTCTACACTAGAATCTCGTCATAGGACACTTAGTGATTAGGTGAACACTACTATGCTTAAAAATGCATACCATAGATTTAGGCTATGCCTTAGTAATTAAGAAAACCTAGCTATCCCATGGCCTAAACCAAACCTATGCCTATCCCCTTAGCCAATCCCAATTTCAAACTAATATAATTAAAGCCCAATTGAATCCTATTTCATATCCAAGCTCCAAGCTAAAATGACTTAATCCTTAATCATATATTCCAATCCTATGGACTTAACCAAACTTCAATCAAACCAAACCCAATTGATTTTCACAAAAGCACTCCAACCATTCAAATCATCATTTCAAACTCTTCCAAAACCTACAATCAAACCAATCGATCAAATCAATCCAATCAATCCAAGCTAACCCATTTGAACCCAAAATATCCAAATGAGCCAAAATCTAATTAAACCCAAAACAATTACAATCAAAACTATCAATCAATCCTAAATCAATTATCAAACTCAACTCAACCCAATTCAACCCAAAACCAACCAAATTGATCCATTGGGTTCACTTAATCTAAAGTGACATAAAGGACCCATTTGAACCAAACTCCAATCCAACCCAAATTGGATTGAACCAACCCATTCAAAACCTCTTGCATTGATTATTGATCATCCTTGATCAATTGCAATCAATTGTTTCAAACCAAGTCCAACTAGCCCCTTGACCTAAGTTGACCCAATTAGCCTACATGAACTAAATTGAACCAAACTTCATTCTAAACCCAATTAATTGAAACCAATGACTCTGACCAACTACTAAATTGATCCTTGAATAAGATTTGACCATCAATTGAGGACCAAGCTAATTGGCCTTTGACCCAAGTTGATCCAATTTGACCTAAAAGGCCAAATTGGACCAAATCAAGTCATACATCAAATTGATTAAAACCAATGGCTCAAATCCATCATAAAGTGATTATTGAACATGATCAAACCCTTGGTTGAACCCAATTTGGAGAATCAATCAATTGGCCCATTTAGCCCAAATTGACATAAAGGGTCAAATTGGTCTAAATTCATAAACTTAAATTGATTGAAAGCAAAATCTACAATCATCTTCAAATCATCAATTGAACCTAAAGCAACACCTAACCCAAGCCAATTTGATCGGTTTGACCAAATTGGTCAACTTAGCTATTTGACCCATGAACTCATATGAGTCAAATTTAAATCCAATCCAAATCAAATCAAACCAATTGAACCTAAACATCTCAAATCATCATTTTAACTTGTCTCAACCTATGGCTTGTCCCAATTTGACCAATTGGTCATTTTAACCCAACCTAGCCCAATTTGACCTACATGGGTCAAATTGAGCCAAACCCACTCAAACCAAGCCCAAACCTAATCAAACTTGGCATGACCCATCCTTGGATCACCATGGGTCCAAACTAAATCAACCATTTCTAGCCCAAATTGACCTAATACCCATTAGGTAAATCCCTCTAAATGGGATAAAACCTACTTTTGGTCTTACCTACCTCTTTGTATTTGGTAGCTTTGCAGTTTATTTTGGACCCTTGGACCACTGGCTAACCTTACCCAAAGTTGGTTGGGTTAGTCATGGTCAAGGGAGGTAACCTAATCCATTGCCTCTCATTGGCTCGCCATGGGAAGCAATGAAAAACTACCTCTGATATTGATCTTGAGCTCCAGCGAGGTAACCTCTGGCAAATTGTAGAAAATCCTCTATGTGTTGGTCTTTTATAAGAATTTTGTAATTTCATGCAAATCCCACTGTAGGATCTCTCTAGAACTCGCTCTTAAATGTTTTAGAGCTGATCCTGATGCCTCACGAGCTTCAGTGAGCTTGGATTGAGTGGAGGAGGGCAGACGGTGTTCGTCTTTCTTCTCTCGAGGGATGAAAGATCATTCATCGTTTGTTCTGCATGATTGAAATGGATGGTCATGATTTAATCTCCTAGAAATTCTATTTATTTCATTTAGGAACTGCAAGATTAATCCCATCATCAATCTCGGATGGCAGAGCGAAAGTTCTGCTTGCAAGAATTCGACATCGCGTCAAGCGGTTAATGTGGCACGTGGAAAGTGTCTCCACGTCAGCTCCCATGTGGCATCGATGGGATTTGGGGTAAATTAAGATTTAAAATGTGATTTAAATAGCTAAATTTCATAAATTTATAACTAATTATAGAAAAATAAGAAAAATATGAATGAACATTTCGAAAAGGTTGAATAGAAAGGAATTTAATAAAAATAATTTTCTAAAATTTTGAATAGTGATCAGAGCTTAATTAGAGTTTGAATCTTTTCTTAATTAACTCAATTAAGCCCTACTCACTTAGCTAATTAATCTTAAATTAAATGTGTTAGTTCCATGGGATGTCCTCTGCCTGCAACATTTTTCTTGGGATTTATTGGTTGACTAATTTGAGGAATTTAAATATCTTAATCTTAATTATCCTCCTTAATCAAATTAACCCTAATTAAAACTATTAAATATTGAAATTTCAATGATTAATAATATTTAGTTATTGTTAGCAGTGAGAATGATTAGGTTAAATGATTAAGGCCTCTTCCTTAATCATATACATAATTATCTCTCCATGGAGTGTTTAATAAACTTATGATTTAATAAAAAAATTAATTAAATAATTAATTATAAAATTAATCAAATTGAAATGATAATTAGATCAGATAATCTAAATTCAATCCAAGGGTTCCTTTTTATGTGTTCAATAACATAAAGATCCTTGAAAATTATGATTAACCCATGGGTGTGGGAAAATCATAAAAGTTAATTAGATTCCTTAATCTAATTAATGCTTAAGCATGAGCCTATTGCATTAGGTCCTTAAGTAGCATTGCAATTTTAATTTCTCATTTGTATATCATTTGAGGCTTATGAATAAGTGGTTAATTAAATTAAAGAAGCATAGGAAAGGGTAATTAAATGAATTTCTTAATGATTCCAACATAATTAATTTATAAAATTCATCCAATTACTTCTCCTAAAACACATTAAATCATCAACATGGGATGGGATAAAAATAGCAAGTGTTTCCTTCTCTCTAAATCTAATTTAAATCCAAAAATCAAATTTAATAAGAAGCTTTGGTTTTTCTTAAGTAGTTTTATTTATTGTGATTGTCCTTAAAAATTAGTATAGTTTAATGAATTATGTGGAAATGTTTGGCTATTCCTTTTATTTTTGTATGTCATATGATATCATGCATTCATGCTTTCAAAATCAAATAATCAAAATAATTTACTTATGTCAAGTTGCATGTGTTGGCTTAATCTTATTATATGTGTGGCTATTATCATTAATAAATTTCAAAATTATTTTCAAAATTATAAATTGATAACTAAAATTTGAAGCGATATTAGCTATGAATATGTATGTAGGGTTTACATGTGTTTATAGTTTAAGCATGTTAATTTATGGTTTTCTTTTATATTCATGTATGGATTTACATGTGTTTGAATGATAATAAGTATATAGTCGGACATCACGGAATATGAGGCTTTAAGTTACCCCACAAGGTCATTTGATTATCTCACTTTCACTTAATAAAGGCATTACTTATTTAATTTCATTCCCATGTATAGTTGTACTAGAATTTGGATAGAGATTTACTTTATATGTCAAACAATTCAACCAAAATATAATCTTTTGCATGATATTCATTCTTATAATGTATACATTCATATGTATCTAAGATAATACAAAAAATGAGGCTTTAAGTAGCCTAAGGAGGTCATTTGATTATCTCACTTCCTAGTTTTAAATAATACTACTTGCTTATATATACATGTCTATGTGTATTGATTAAGGAAATGAAAGTCCCATTTCTACCAAAATATATGCATCCATAATCATTTAAGCATATCAAAATATATTGCATGTATGAATATACTAAGTGTTAAATCATATGCATGTTATGGGTGGTGAAAAGGAATGGTGTAACATGTTTTATGTGATGGCAATTCAACCACATTAATTTTAAGATGCCTTTCATGTTAGATAGGATTCTTTAAGATTAACCCAAACCTAAAATTAATAAAATATTTAATAAATCAATTACTAAAGGAAACTAAATCATAAAAATTCATTTTTACAAAATAATCTAAGGTAGGGATCAAGAAGGTTAAACCTCCTTCTCTTTACAACCCACTTAGACATAAAGTGTATATTAGATAAAACTAAGTAAAATACAAATTAAAATTTGCAAACCTCTGAATAACTTAAAATGAAATCATTCATCATGTTAAATTAAATCTCAGCATTAGAACAATCATAATTCAAAAGCCTAGCTAAGACATACCACACTAAGCCTAAAGCCACACATTAGAATGCTAAGTCACTACTTTTAGCTTTATGTTAGAACGGTGTATGTGATGATGATGTGTTTTATTTTATGATGTAATATTTTAGACTGGATGTTAGGGTGTTGATAGCCTAATATTATTTTCTATAGGGGATTGTGCTTAAGGGCGGCGAAAATAAATATAAATATTTTACTTGCATTGCTTATGCCCCTAAGCATAATCCACATTAAGATGTGGGCTTTACTCATTTTAAGTAAATTATGAAATATAATTGCTTAGGATGTATGTATCTTTAGCTAATTTCTATTTTCATGCGGTTAGATTTTACTTTTTCCCATAAATATGTAACTTTTGCAAATAAGAATTAGATTAGTGTTATGGGGTTTAGGATGAGTAGTAGATAGAGAAGGCTATCCTAGGGTGCCTGATGCCTTGGAGCAAGTCAAATCAAATCAAAAGAAGGAAGAAGATGAAATGAAAAATGAAAACCCCATAGCATGTATTCAATTCTAAATTGTAATATTTTGTAATTCGGTTATAAAAGGGTGAAAGCAAACTATCAACTTTTCTCTTTTTAAGGTGTCTGTGTACTTGATCATCGACTCTTTTACGATAGTTTATACATGATTATTGTTGTGTTTAGATTGTATAATAGAATATGCATATTATTCTTAGTTTCTTAAAACTTGATGTTTGAATGTGTGGCTTGGATGCGTATGCTCTTAGGAAAAACTAATTTTCTACAAAATTAACAACTCAAAACTAAAATTTAAAACAACTTTCAACCTCATTTTAAAGCCTAGGTTATAATGAAGCTAACTAAAAGATTTTGCAACCCCTTAACTAAATATTGTATGTCCAACATCATGCATATCATATTATACTACTCTTGCAAAATGAGGGCCTCCATTCTCTTACACTTTAAGGGGCAACCTATGAAAGTACCTCCTTATGATGGAGATTCATCCTCTTTTCTCTTGATTTTCCAATATAAATTTCATCATGCATTTAGGCATAAAATATCCTAAATTCTTTAGTCCAAATTACTATGTCAAAATAACCAAAAATTTGTTAAATTTTGCATTTTAGACTAAGTCATATTCTCATACCAGTCATGATCTAGTCTCTTAGGCAGTGGGTTTAGGACTTTAGTCTCTTTCAAACTAAATAATAAGCTAGCCATCTCAGCAATTACATAAGACCCTTACATGATTTTGAATTATAGAAGGTGTTAAGCTCTAGGCAATTGTAAGTCTAAAAGAGGACAAGTTTATTCTCTCTTGTGGAGATAAACCCTTATGTCCCCTTTCCGCTTAGATTTAGGTTGTGCTTTGATTTGTGCTAAAGCTTCCTAGATTTAGGATATGAGGTTGCTTATTTTCTTCTGACTACGAGCATAAATACTCACCTCTTAGGCATTTTCATAATCTTGTGTTGATGGACTATAATCCCTAATTTTTTAAATAAAATTTTAACTCAAATAAAATAAATCTTCTCTCATTCAAATATATAAAGCCTCACCATAGGATATACTGGAGTGCTTATTAGGCTTCATTGTATCATGTGCGTTCCCTACTTATCTTCCTTTAAAATCCAAAATAAGTATTCCAATTGAACATTCCCACTTGATTTTTCAAAATATCCAATCCTTTGATAATCTTAACCTTGAAATCTTTGTAAATAATTGATTGACTACTTTAATCGAAAGTTTTCTTAAGAAATCTCATTTCCTAGGATGTTATTAACTATGGAGGCTTACCTCTATAGGGATTAAAGAACACAATATAAAATAAACCTTGATTTACTTTTCTATGTAAAGTAGGGGAAAGATCTCTGTTATATTCGAAGGCCCATCATGCCTTAGGAGTCCTTATTAGGTGATTAGGTCCATTATAGGGTGATATTTCTACCTTTCAAGATAGTACATCATACATCAATGTCGTACCTAATCAATTCAATAAGTATCCCCTAAGATCTGCGTGGTGTCTACCCAATGACATCCAAAATAAAACACCACAGTTGGAGTAAAAAATTTAATTTCTTAAAGAGCCTACCATATCGAGGCCATACAACAAGCAATCAAGCTCTAAGAAACCTATGAAAAGCATGACATTTCTATTTTGCAATCAATATAAATAAGCAGAATTAATATTATTGATTAAAAGAAAAAAAAGGTTGGTGAGACCGTATGTACAAAAAAAAAGATTAGGTAAAACTCTACTCTTATACAATTAAAATTAATTATACAAATGAAAATAAAGCTATGGGCGTCTTCAGTTGTTCATCTTCATCTTCACTTCATAGATCGGGCACTCCAGGCGTCACAAGGCTTCTCAACTCTAAGACTTACTACTCTATTCAACCTCATAGCTAATCATAATCCTATTACAAAAATTATATTTTTATGAAATGAAAATCTAACTACACCTACAAAATAAAGATTAGCTTAACATACACTTACACCAAGCAGTTATATTTTATACATTGGGGCTTCACACCATACTCTGTCAGCCCACCTTTCCTAATGGATTATGCTTAGGGACTTATGCAACACCTGCAAGCAAGAGGCATTTCTAATAATTATTAATTTAATTAATAGACAAAATAATATATATATTTAAAAATAAAATAAAAAAAATAATAAAAAATATATATATATATATATATATATAAAAATATATATATAATATAATAATTATTAATTTTAAGATTGATATAAAGTTTAATAAGATATAATTATATATTTTTTTTTTAATTTAATTATGTTTATATTAAATATATTTAAAATCTTAAAATATAATATTATATAAATACAAATATAATATTATATAAGAATATTTTAAAATTTTAGTTTATATATAATATAAAATTTAGAATAAAAATTATTTTAAAACTTGTCAAATATAAAAAAAATATAAAAAAAATATAATATATAAAATATAATTTATTATAAATTTTGACATATGTATATTAAAAAATTAAAATTTATAATTTTTTATAATGTAAGTTTAATATAAATTTAATTTATAATATAAAAATATAACATATAATATAAACAAGTATATTAAAAATTTATAAAATATTTATAAAATAATATTATGACTTTATATTTTTAAATATAAAATATATATATATATATATATATATATATATATATATATATATATATATATATATATATATATATATATATATATATATATATTATAAATTATAATTTATAATGAAAATATAAAGTTACTAATTAAAATATTATCTTTTGTTCTTACATTTTAAAGCCCATTTCATTTTTATTCTTACTAAAAGTTTTTCCATATTCAACTATTTTTGTCCCATATCATAAGAGAAGATGGTGTTGTATTATTTATATTGAAAAGTAGAGCTCTTAAAAATGAGTTTGTAATATAATTAAAATAATTTGGGCATGTTATTTATTTAATTCAAGCTCACTTATAATTATAAAATAAGGTTTATAATTATATAATTTCATCTAAAAATATTATAAAAACATATTTCAATAACTTTAATATTTAAATATAATAATTATATAATTTATATAAAATGCATAAACATAAAATAAACATCAATTACAAAGAGGGCTTGGTCAAAATATCCAAAATCATCAATTATAGAATAATCCAAATCATCAATTACACTAAAAATATCTCAAACTAATTGAGGATTTTGATTTTATTGAAAATCTCTTTTTTAGTTGAGCATAGAGAGGGCTTGGTAAAAAATTTTGGACGACTATACTAATTATTATAAATTTTCTAAATTTTAAGATAATTAATGATTTTATTAATTAAATGAAATCCCTTTAGAGTGATTTTGAGGAATAATAAAAACTAGAGATCATAATTAATTTTTTGAGCCTTACTATTTTATTACATAATTAGTCTTTCATAATTAAATTTATAATTTTCTTAATTTTAAGTATTTATTAAATGCATAAAATGACTAATTTAGGTTTGAAAATTTGGATGTCCCAAATTACTTAGCAAATTAACCTGAAATTATTATGAGAGGCAGAAGTTATCTCATACGATAATCACACCAAATTTCAATCTAATCATGCAAGTGATTAAAGTCTAATTATACTAATTAAGTGAAACTTTAAACTTTAATTAATCATTATAAACTTGATAAAATTTAGTGCTTTTATTTATTTTTAATTATCCACCATCTAAGCTTTATATAGAGTGTTTATTTATATTTTTTAGATTTTTTTAAAATTAGTTATAATTTTTTAAAATTTTGCACAATTAAAATAATTAATTAATCCTTAATGAAATCTTAATTTAATTATTTTTATGATTTAATGTGATCTAGAGGGTCTAATTAATTTTATAAGATCTCCGATGTTTATTAAAGTGATTTAAATTATTTTGATGAATTTTCATAATTTTTATAATTTTCAATTAGTTATTTATTTAAGATTAGCCACTTTCTTTCAAATTTTAATAACTCTTAAACCAGAAGACTATTTAACTTAAAATTTTTATGATAGGCAAGCAATGGCATTAAGTTCCCTTTATGAACTTTTGAACATAATAAGTTTAGTATTTTAAGAGTAATTAAAATATATATAATTTTCATTAAAACTCAAATTACACCTAAAATATATAATCAAATTTGAGAATTTTGGGTTCATTAGATTCCACTTGAAAAGACAAATATAGAGCCCTTATTTGCACTTTTAGTTATGTATTTTATTTTTTTGTGATTTTTGAAGTTTCATGTTAGATCTAATAGAATAAATAAAAAAGAGATCTCTAATCATGGTCCATTTTATCCATGTAAGATGGGCACCGAAGGTTGTCTTTCTCATGAGAGGCAGACCAAATAAGGGTTAGATGGATGGGATCTACCCCAAACAACATCAGATCTTGCAATCTTATGGTGATCTTCGCCAAAAGTCACTTTTTATTAGAGATTATCTAACTTAAGCCAATATTGATGAATTTTTTTTACGTCAAACTCAGTTCTTGCTTTAAGTTGAAGCTCCCACATGATCTTCATCTCTTGCCTTCTCTTGGATTATCCTTATTGCTGAACACCACCATATTTTATTGGAGTATACTTTATTTTATATTTTTGTGAGTGAAAAAGGTGGAGGATGAGTCAGTATTACTTCTTGGGAAGTTGAGAAGTTGTTGAATGCCAAAAAGAGAGCTCCTTTTCCTCCTTTTTCCCCCTTCTCTCCATATTACCGAAAATCATGATGAAAAAGTGACATAGGGGTGTGCTATTGTCGAGATGGCAGCTAGCATTCATTGGGGGGAGTGGTTGGGTGATTCAAAAATCACTCCAAGCTAAAAAGTGGAGTAATGAGAGGGGATGTGAGGTGATTGAAAATTTTGAAGCTTTTCATCTTTTTCACTCTTTTCTCTTTAATTTTAATTCTCCTTCACATGGGTTGAGATCTTAGCTCATGTGTGATGAGATTTCCCAGGGTTTAATGGGTTATGTTTGGGCTTGGGTTGACTTGAATCCATCTTGACCCAATTTAGCTTAAATAGGTTAGGTTGGGTCCAATGTGTTGATTTGGCCAATTTGAGTTTAAATTAGGCTTTAATCATATTTACTGAGTTATTTAAAGTGATTAAGTTTGATTGATTGTGGTTAATTTTATTTTGGGTTCATCCCAATTGTCCTAATTGGGTCAATTTGGGTTCACTTGAGTCTATTGGCCATATTATCCAAATTGAATAAATCAAACCCAAATGAGGGTTAAATTGAGTTTAATTAAAAATTTTAAAATAATTTTATGTGATCAAGTTTATTTGATTTTAATTTATTTTATTTTAGCTTAATAGTCTCATATAGGTCAAATTGGGTTAGCTTGACCAATTGGCCAAATAAGCTAAATTGGGTGAGTTGAATCATGTTAAATAATCAAATTAAGAATGATTGTAGGCATTGATTTGATTTAATTTGAGTTGAGTTGAGTTGAGTTTGGATTTAAACACATTTTAAACCCAAATTAGTCTTAGTATGTTAAATTGGGTTCACTTGGGTCAAATGACCAATCATCTAAGTTAAAGGTGTATTCAAACTTCAATTATATTTGATTGAGTATTTAAAATAACTTAGAGTAATTAATTTTAATTATTTTAAATTTAATTTTGATTTAGATCCATTTTGCACCAAATAGGCTCAATGGATTAAATTGGGTTCACTTGGGCTAAATGATCAATTTGATCAAATCAAACCCAACAAGAGATTAAATTATGTTTAAATATGATTCTACAGTATTTTGTAATATTTAATCTGATTTAATTTCAATTTATTTTGATTTTAAGTTCAATAGGGTCCTTTTGAGTTCACTTAGACTAAATAACCTGATTAATGTATTTAAGTCATCATTAGATTCAATTTGTTTAATTTTATGTTTCATTATATTAATTTGATAATTTTAGCCTTGGGATAAATTAAATTAATCAAATTTTGATTAGTTTGACTTTTGACTTGGTCGGGCCCACATAGGTCAAGTTAGGTCAAATGATCTAGTCAGTCATTTTGTGCCCCCATATGCATTTAGGTTTATGTTTATTTATATTCATACATATGTTTAGTGATTTTGGTTTGATTTAATTTAAATTTGTTTTGATTTTAATGGACCTATATTATTTTTAGACCTAATAGGACAAATAGGGTCAACCATGCCAATTATCTAAATCTAGGCTTAATAAATTTTAGTTTTTAATAAATTTACATGTTTTAAATTTTTATTTAATTTTGTTGAATTTGGATTTGATTGGACTCACATTGTCCAATTGGGATAGGTCAGGTCCTTTAGGGTCCACTAGTCTAACCTAGGTATTCTCCTCAATGTGTCGACATCTAAGTTTTATTTTGATTTATTATTTTCATTTTTGCTTTAGTTTAGGTTGTACACCTAGGTATTAATCATAGTATCCTAAGTGCCTAATTAAGAAGCTCTTAATTTAAGGTTGGTGTGGTGAAATTTTTATAAGAATTTCTAAAGAATAGAAATATACTTCCGTCTTCACTCTATGCGGGATAAAATGAAGATCGAAATATACTACTTTTCTATTTTATGCAATTTTTGATACCATTGATCTGATGTTCTTATTGAGTGATCGTGCGACATTGAGAAAATGTGTACTATCTTTAAAGATAGAAGTCACCACCCTACAATAGACATAATCACCTCAACAAGGACTCCAATGGACAATGTCTGCATGTGTACCAAAGATTATTCCCCTACTTTACATGAAAAAGTAAAGTAGGGTTTATTTAAACCAAGTTCGTTAAGTTCCATACAGGGCAAGCTCCCATAGATAATTACATCTTAAGGAATGAGATCCCTCAGGAATACTCTCGATTAAGGTAAATGATTGTTGTCTCCAAAGATTTCAATAGGTAGGACTATCAATCCATTAGTTTGTTTCAGAATATCAAATGGGATTGATCAAAGAGAGGGAGTTATTATTGAAGCCAAAGGAAGATAAGTAGGAGATGTTCACGATGCTAGAAATCTAGCGAGCATCTCAAACTATCCTATGGTTGGGCTTTATATTTTTGAAATTGAATTATTCATTTGAGTTGACTTTTTATTAGAAGTTTAGGACTTATGATTCCATAACACAAGATTATGAAAATGCCTAAGAGGTGAGGATTTATACTTATGGCCCATGGAAGGAGAAGCAACCTCGTAACATAAATCTAGGGAGCTTTGGCGAGGAAAACGACCTAAATCTAAGTGATAATGGGTATTTGGTTTGCCTTTACAGAGAGGACAAACCGACGCTTGGACTTACGCCTGGGTGTGGCCACTAACTCCTCCTATGATTTTAAATTCATGTAGGAAAGTCATATGCTTTATGCGAGATAGCTAAGCTATTATTTATTTAGAAAGAGACTAAGTCCTTAAACTCACTCCCTAAAGAAACTAGATCATGTAAGGGTATGCTTCAAATGACCTAAATCTAATGCAAATCATATTACATGTTATTTTTATTTTTGGACAATCATTTGACTCAGGCTTATAGGATTCATATGCCTAATGCATGAGAAGTAAGATTATTGGCCAAAATCAGTGAGAAGAGAGGAGGTGTATTTCCACCATGGCTCTCAAAGGTCAAGCCAAGTTTCTCTGGCAAATGTGGAAACCCTCCAATTAAGAATGAAAATAATATGCATTTGTGCATAATATTATAAACTAAGTACTCATCCAGTTAAGTGGTTACTAATTCTTTTATCGTGATTTTTTACCTAAGCTTTAAATGAGGTTATGAGTTCTTTATTTTAACTTTGGAATTATTAGATTTATTTTTTCCTACAAGCCTAATCCACATCCAGGCCATGCATCAAGCAAGTAAGAAATTAAGAAAAGGATGTCATTTTAATGCACAGGCTAAATCATCAATCAATTTATAAAGTTCTAAAAGAATAAAAGGCCATTTGTGGTGGCACCACCTCACAAAAACAAATTGGGTAGCCAAGCTCTACCCTTATACAACCTAGATTACAAATGAATTAAGTACAATTAAGCAAGGAACTCATTGTTATGGAGTCTTCAAGCTTCATTTCTTCATTCTTCTTTTCTTCTTTCTTCTTCTTTTCTTATTTCTTCTTTGGTTCCTTCTTTTGGATGGTTGGAAGGTGGTTGCTCCAAAGGCTTCACATGGTATATAAGATGTAATCTTGTGATAAATGCTCATCCTAATCCTCATAACAATCATTTCAAAATCTTAATTACAAAAATTATATGAAAAGGAAAAGTAAATCTAGCTAACACATGTAATATAGAGATTAGCTAAACAAACCACACAAATCCCAAGCATGTATATTGTACTTATCACCCCACACATGGGTAACCAAGTCCACCTGGACTATTGAATTATGCTTAGGGGTATAGCATTTCTATTTATTAAAGCCCAGCACAATCCATAAAATAAAGATTAGACTAAATCGTCCTATCATTCATTCTACACACATTCAGACTAAAATATATATCATAAAATAAAAGCAAACATCAAGCCACACACCACCCTAACCTAAAGCTAGAAGTGGTGACTTAGTCTAAATGTGTGTGCTTTAGAAGGTTTGTGTGGTATGCTTAACTATGGCTTTAGGATTTGTATTTTCTAAGTGTGGAAGTGTTCAACTTAGAGGATGGTTTCATTTAAGTTATTTTACTAATTTGGGTTGAATTTATTTTGTATTTTTATTTGATTTCAATGAATCCTACAATTAATTACTAAGTTTTAAAGAGAGGGAAGAGAGAAGAGAACTTCTCTTTCCTTCCCTACCTTAAGTAATTTCTAAACTGGATTCATGTTTAATTTCATTTAGTGAATGTTTTATTATGTGTTTTAATTAATCCTAATTTTAGATCAATTCTAAACAAATATATTCAAAAAGAAATGCATTTTAAGATTAAGTAAAGTGAACTAAATTCACAAAACACACATCACTTCATTTCTTTCCCAACATGTATAACATGCATATGAATGATTCCTAAGCATATCTATACATACAAATGAGAATGTTTAGCTTATAATGAATGCTAAGTAGTTTACTTAAGAAAATTTGAATGCTTATGATGCATGATTTTCATTAAGTAGAAAAGGTTTCTTATCTAATTTTCACATGCACACATGAATATATGAAAGGCATAAGTGAGTGCACCATTGTTAATTAGGGGTAAGGTATAAGACTTACTTAGCTACTTAAAGCCTCTCTCCGGGTTGTCAGACTAATATACCACTTAAATACAAGCATATTACAAAAGAAATAAATGGAAAAGAAAGAATGCAAAAGTGTGTTTATTTTGGTTGATTTATTTTGTTTATGCAATTTATATGTACAAGTGTAGGTATCCTTCTTAAATAATAGCATAGGAATGTATAGGAAATGGAATTAGGTAAGTGTTAGGTTCTTTTCAAATGAACAAAACACTTTACCAAATCCTATTCAAAAACTATACTAAAAAAGGGGAGAAGGAAAACTACACTAAGCACATCCTTATATTTTACTCACATACAAGCTTATAAATGAAATATAATTAACACACTTTCAGTTTTGTTAATTAATTCATATATTTTAAAAATAATTTGGATTTAATAATGATAATAGCCACTCATATTTCTATTTTAGCCAAAATATACAATTTGACATAAAAGAAACATTTCACTATCATTTTGGTTTTGGAAAAGAATGAATGCATGAAATTCATATGACATACACATTTAGCATGTTGGGAAGGAACTAAAATGATGAAAGTATGTAAACACATTCACCTAATTAATTCTAAAGACAATCTTATGAAATAAGAAAGCATAAAGCAAATCAAATTATTTTTAAAGAACGTTTGGTTTTGTTTTGAGTTTGATTTAATTTGAGAAATGTTAGATGAGTTTGCTATTCTTAACCCATTCCCATAGGTGTATGATATTTAATTTCAATTTTTAGATGATTAGCTCCATTTTATATTTTGATTAGGTTAAGGTACGAATTAAGTGCATTAATTACCCCTTACCTATATCACCTTAGTATATTTAATCAAATGATTATGGCCAATGAGATGACATAAAATCTCACAATGAATTTAAATTTGCAATGCACCTAGAAGAAAAGGCCTATTGCAATTTGACTCATGATTAATGATTAATTAAACTAAGGGATTTTAACTTAAGTAATTTTATAACCCCTCTCACACATGTGAGTTGGGTTTTGATTTCTTAATGTACTTAGGCTCTTGAACACCTAAGCATCTATCCAAGATAGATTAATTAAGTTTAAGAAGGTTTTAAAATTTTATGAAATTAATTAAGGGGGTAATTAGTGAATTAACCTTAATTAAGGATGGATTAAGAAGAAAAGGGGTTTAGGAATATCTCAAGAAAGTATCTCAAAATTATTCCCTAAGCCTCACATCCACTTAACCAAAACTTAATTGACTCAATTAGAGGGATAAACCACTAATTATACCTTTAATTAAGCTTAATTATATTAAGGGAGCAATTAAGGAACAAACTAGTAACTCTCCTAATTAAGCCACCAATAAATCCAAAGAAAATTAGGAGAGGTAGGAGTCATCCCACTAATTAAGAACAAAAATTTTGGGTTAATCAAAGAGTAATTAAAGGGTAATTAGCAAATTAACATTCCCAATAAAACCCAAATTTAGAGAAAAATACTATTCAAAATCCATTGAAATTAATTTTAGAATATTATATATTCAATTATCTTTCATATGCACTTTATTTCATATTTTTCTAATATTTTTACACTTAGATATGGATTTTAAAAGGTTTGGTGATTAATTAGAATTATTTAATGCTTAATTATATTATTAATCCTGTCGATGCCACGTGTGCCACTGACGCGGCATGCGCTTTACACATGGTACGACGGGATTGGGTATTTAACTCATCACATAGTAGCGCCGTGTGGTGGCGGCGCTATGCACTTTCTCCTTAGAAAGCCGATCTCCGTCGGCAGATCAAGATAGGCGTAACCTCAATCTCGTGGTATACTTACACACATCAGGTAATCCGCTTTCATGATGATAATCTTGTGTTCCCGTGAAGATCTATTCTTTCAAAATGTATGGTTAACGGACCCGCAAATTTTATTGAAGAATTTGCTATTTTCAAGTATTTGACATATATATTTTTGGATGGTTAAGATAATGTCATCCAAAAATAGGACGATATGACACTTAAATACTACTAGTTGAAGCATGAATCTTTATGCAAAAGCAAAACGATCCTGAAGCTCGAGATCAAGCACTAAAAATATCCAAAACTTTGGGATATCGGTTAAATCCAAATAGCTCTCAAATATAAAGTGTTTATAATCAATGAAGCTTCGGCGTTTGATCTAACGAGCCAAGATCTTATAATTCGATTTCATTTGATCATTCAAATACACAAAATACATTATATGATCAGGGAATCATCATGAGCCATCCGATGGGGGAGTGGTTGGTTGGCATGTATTTGGAGAGATCCACTCCTCCATCTATAAATATCCTCATTCCTCTATGAGGGGGCAGAGAGAGAGGAAATAAAGATCCTCCAAGCACTGTCGTCGCCACTCGGAGTCGTCAACCATGCCAGGCTGCGTTGATCCCTGCAATCTCTATCGGTCTCCATCATGATGACTTAGTGATTGTTCCATGCATTTTAATTGTTCGATTTTCACGGTGATTCTAGTTCACCATCATCACTGCTAGTACTGCAATCGTTTCAATCATGGTTCCCACCTCTATTCATGTAAGATGTCGGAAGATCTTGTACTCAAGCATACATAGTGGAAGCTTTTCTTGGGCTAGCCCCATGATTTTCCCTCTTTTGAGATTTTCCTAAAAAAATTTTGGAGTTTTCTTGTTCACTCTTTAAATAGGTGTGTGATGAGTTTCACAAAAATAAAATTTTACTCAGTCGATTTTCTAGACGCACAAAATCATTACCACATAAAAGAAGAAAGGCTAGGATTTCATATTAGAAGAAACACAAACCACTTTTATAATAGTAGTATAAACATTTAAATACATACACATTTATCATAACATATATAAAGAAAAAAAAATAATAAGCAATAATGCATACAAGATGTATTTTATTGAAATAAAAATAATCAATAGATTAGAAAGCCAAACAAATGAATACTTTATTGAATTTTTCTTCATTGTTGTTGCTTAACAACTTAATTACATTGAATATAATTTTAAAACTAAGAAGAACATAATAATATAAGTTAAATTAATGGGTTCTTTAAAATAATTATCTTAGAATTTCTTTTTATATATTATTTAAAAATTAAAAATGGATGTAAAATTAGTTTGTATTTAAACTTTTATTATTCTTGGCCTTATAATTAATATATAATGTCATTGTTTTAGATGGTAAACTAATGCTCAATTATTATTCATTTATTAATTTAAAAAAATTCAAAATTTTGAAAACGTGGAATTTCAAAGCATCAAGATTTTTAACAAACATCGGTTAATATAATTATAATTTAATATGATCGTCTAGAGAATTTTATTAGGTAGATGAGATCTTGTCGTAGCCAAAATTATCCAAATGGCATATGAATTATCATGAAAACCCGTTAAGGAATAAATGGCTGATCTTTTGTGTTCAAAGATCTGGTCCTTTTGTTAGTTGGAGAAGAAGGTGTTTTATATTGAGTGGCAGATACAATATCGGTCAACTAAGAAGTTTCCCAAAAGCTGAGACGATCTTAAACCAACGATCTTGGCAGAGAAAGGAGCGTTGGTCTTCTAGTCCTTGGGCGATCTAGGCGATCGATCTTGAACTATTTTGGTGGTGGCGGTATGATAGATATCGTATCAGTGGTTGAGCTCTAATCTTAATCGGTCTCTAAGGTGAGAATGGCTCTTATAGATTTTGGGAGTGGCGGCCTTGTAATTGTGGAAAACTCCACCATGATGAAGTAATCCCCCGATTGTATTTTGATGATTGCCTTAATGATTTTGGGTGATCTTGGATTCGTTGGATTCGCTTTTGGCTTGATATAAATATGTCGATTTTGGTGACCATTTGGCGGATCGATCCATTTTTTGATCGATAGCTTGATCAGTCGATTGAGCTTGATCGGACTATCTTGATGTTCTTATGTTGATCAAAGGAGTTGATTTATTTGTAAGTTTGAAATCGTGATTAGATCGAGCATTTCAAAATCGAGATTCGTCTTGATCGATTAATTTTAGAGGATGTATCATCTAATTAATTAAATATTAATATTCTTGTTATTTTTAATTAAATTGATAAAGTAATTACAATTAAAATGAATTACAAGAGAAAGTAGATGAATAAGATGTAATAATATCATTTTAGTACTTTTTTTCAATTTTTTAACATTATATATATCAAAAAAAATAAAGGGAGAAAATTGGAAGAAAATGATGAATTTTTTTATGAATAAACATATAATAAAAAATAACATCTAAAATTTAATATATGAAGGCTATAAACTTTTATTTAATTGCATAAAATCAGTTTGTATTTAAACTTTTATTATTTTTGCCCTTATAATTAATATATAATGTCATTGTTTTATTTCTAACATTGTATAAAATATATTTTATGAAAAATTAATAAAATGATTTATTTATGATTTGAGGATCTTTTGGAAATAGTATAGATATTGGAATCCTAGCAAATAGTTGTATGTTTAAAAATTATATTAAACTATTATACATTTTAATAATTTTCATATAACCTAACACAGCTCATAATGTATTATGCTTAAAATTAGTTTATATTTTAAGCCTATATATATATATATATAATATATATATATATATATATATATAATATAATTATTATAATAAAATATATAAAATATATATATGTATATATAATGTATATATGCATATATGTAATATGTATATATATATATATATATCAGATATATATATATATATGGATTACGTATTTATTTAACTATGTAAATTGTTTTCAATAAAATAATCAATTAACAAATTACACCTTCAATTATAAAAAAATTTTATGTTATGAATTTATAAATATATAAACATATTTACATATAAAAATCTTTATATAAGTATGTCAAACATTTACAATATATTAAATCAATTAAATTGTGTTTATCAAACATTTATATAAATATTTTATTTGTATATATAAAGATTTGATATTAATATATTAATTGCTATATGTGATTAATATATATAAATATTTCATAAACTTTTTACAAATATCAATTATTAATAATTTAAATATAAATTTTTTGTTTAAAATATAGATTAGGTTACAATAATTCAAAATATTAATAGATTACCCAAAATTTATTATTAATCCTTTGAATTATTATAAAATTTTTTAATGGATTTAATCTTATTTTTTTGTTAATTAGGCGTTTTTCTCAATATCTTGTTAAAAAAAATATTATGAAATATTTTTTTTTAAAATCATTATCTACACCATATACCTACTGCACATTAAGCTTCTCTCTCCTTCTATAAATATAAATATTAAGCTCGATTGATATTATAAATCTCATCTTGATTTTCTCATGTCAAAACTTGTGAAATACTTTTCATCAAATAAGTTAACCTTTGGATGGCGATGCAAATGAAATATTGGTTTGATATACATTTCTCATCTATTCATTCTAAAGTTCATGAAGTTGGAAAGAAGATTAAGAAGATTGAAAGGATGACTGAGAAGATTTTTTTTAGAATAAAATTTTGATCTTTTTGTATAAAATTCTCTCTTCCAGACTTGGCTTAATCAATGCTTTAAAGTCATCATATAGCATTTATGGAATCAAATTCTCATATCATATGCATAATACATATTTAATCTCCATTTAATAAAAAATATTTAATTTTAAAATTTAAAAAAAAACATTAATTAAAAGAAGAAAAAGACAAACAAGTTGTGCTATTAAATTCCACTGTAATGAAAATTACCTTCAATTTTGAATTTAGAAATTAAATATTTTTTTATTAACTAAATATGTGAAATATATGATAGTTGAAATTGTCATAATATACCAGGCTATGACGATAAGCAGCATTCATGATGAAATGCTAAATCCATGGAGGATTTTAGTAAATAATGAGCGAAACAATCTACTAAATCTTCTTCTCGATGTCCTATTCTTAATCTTCATGATGAACTTTAATGAATGATGAAAATGAAATCACCATGAGTTGAAACCAACTTTCTTATATGCCTTATATCCATACAACTTGTTTGATGAAGCATTTTGAGTACTATGAAGAAATACTTGGATATGAAGATGTTGATGGTATGTCATGAGCTTATATATCTATATATATGTATAAAAGAGAGAGAAGCATCATCAATACGTATGTGTTGATATAGTGATTTTATTAAATAAAATGTTTTATGGCATTTTTAAAGTATATTGATTTCATAGCGGAAACAAAAATAGGTTAAATCATTAAAATTTATAACTTCAAAAGGATTAATAATAAATTTTATAATTTTATTATTTTATATGTATAACAATATATTTGAAACAAAAAAAAATTATAATATATTAATTCGATATTTATAAATCATGAAATATTTATATTTATATTAATCACATATATATGAAAATATTATCAAATCTTTATATAATATAAATCCATGTTGACCAAAAATTTGATCAAAATTATAACCACTGAGAAGAAAAATTAATTTTATTGATACTATCGAACAAAATGGAAATACTTTTGAGTGATTTACAACCCGTGGAGAAGAAAATGCGCTATATATTATACAAAGATGCAGATTTTGGCAGAAATTAAAGTGGTAGAAAACTAGCGTTTCTAATTCTTCTTAGTCAATGGATACAGTTCATCACTCTTCCCTTGGCCGTACTCCCATATGATAAGTAAATCCTATGATAAAGATAAATTATAGTTACTTTCATTCCAACAAATTTAAGCAAAACACAACTTATTTGAATGATTCAGTTATTCTTCCACTTGAGTTTGGGCATTTAGTGAGCCCATTTATAGTTTAACCATGAGTTAAAATGCTACATGGCACTTTATAAAGGGCCATTAGCAAGCATGCATACCATATAATTCTTATATATTCTATATATAACACTTAAACTTTGATATTTATATTCATAGCACTCAAATCTTTAATATCACATCCAAAATACCACTATTTTTATCTTTATGATATTGCATGACCCTTTCATGTATAGTTAAAGTGTTAGATGTATAAATATTAAACTTTAGGCATCATATATGTAAATACATAAGACTTGTATGCTATGTATGTAAACCTTCTTGTATGAAAAGATAGAAATTAATGATACATGATTTAGTGTTAGTAGTCATCAGAACTATGCATGAGTGCATTCAACAAGATTTCCTACAATTTTCAAACTTGAGGAAGGGAAATTTATTTTAGCCTCTGAGCAAGGTTTATTGATCAACCACAATATAAAATTTACATCATATCAATGCGGTAAAATAAAATGAACTTAATAGGACACAATGATGATGATGGATTCAAGTAGCCAATCTCACATAGTAAGATAAAGGCTTACTTCTTATTGAATGGAAAGATCATAGGTAGCACATCCATGTGAATAAAACTCCATCTTTAGTGGGATGGACCGATGTTTGGTGATAAAATTGAAGTGAAGTCCAAAACAGATATCTGCATATGCCAAGAACTAAAACCTACAATAAAGAAATTATAATAAGAACAATGGTAATGTTATAATTAAACTTTCTCAAGCATCGAGTGCTTATATAGATAGAAAACTTTAACTTCAAAAAGAAGATTAAAATACTGCTAATAAAATAGAACCCCTTATATACAAAGAGAGACAGTACTCACTTTGATTTCATTTGCTTTCACCAAGTCAACAAAAGATTAGAGCAGGTCTTTCTCCGTTGAGCAAATGAATCCATCAATGCAATCTTTTGCTTTAATGTAGCATTTGGATCCTTCTCTAACCATAGAGCTGCATATATCCACGCATGATAAATATCACATAATCACATTATCAAATAAGGTAGATTTACATACATACCAACTAATACCTAAAGTTCATTATATATATATATATATATATATATATATATATATATATATATATATATATATATATCTTTGCTATGCATGAAAATATGCATTTCACTTTAAAAAGTTAATGATAATAATATTTTTGAGATAATTTTAAAAATTTTGGTGTTATTTATATAAATATTAAAGTTTAAGTGTTATATAAATAAATATATAAAAATGTGTAGTATGTATGTAAATGCCCCATTAAATATATGGTCTTCATGTGAAAAAGTATTAAAAATAGTGTTGAAGAAAATTGAAAGAAGGGGCAGAACCTGGTACAAAATTTTCGTCTCAAAACCTCACATTCCTTTATAGAATCCCCATAATAAATTTTTATAATACATGAAAATTTTACAATGTTCTATTACTTTCCCTTCAACCAATATTTATAAGTCTTGCTATTATGAACCTTAGATAATAAGCCAAAGAGTGTTGCTTATTTGAGTAAATATGTCTGAGAAATCCGTTAGAGACAATGCTCTCTAAGGAAAGCATTAAAATCTAAGCCCCTCACCCTAGAAGGATTGTCCTTTATATCTTTATTATATTATTTTATACATATACTAGATGCATAGTAGTTTTATAATTTTAATTATATTTTTTAGTCTAGACATTTAATTTATAATTAATAAAGTCTCCAACAAACTCACATAGTAAGAAGAATGAAGAACTGAAACTTGGATATGCTTTAAAAACACGAGTTTGAATTCAAATTTCTTTGATCCGTACCTTCACAATTCAAATTTTAATCAACTTTTGTTTATCATGTTGAGTCAATTTTTAGATAAATTCTTCACAAGAGATATATGGTTGAATCTCCTATTCAAATATAACTATTTGATTAATCCATTTTTATGGACTATAAGAATATTTGTTTTTATGGGCTATAAGAATATTTAAGAGATCTTATATTAATGTAAAGATCTTGAAGAAATTATTTATTGACTCTGAGAGAACTTGTGTATTTTATTGGCTTTCAAAATCATATAATATGGTATGAGATCTTATAACAAATTTTGTATCTCCCTACATTTTCCTTGCTACAACTATATATATAGAGCATTAGGCGAAAGGGTTTAACATCCCATAATAATAAGCAAGTACAAAGAAGAAACTAGTTGAGAGAATAAAGGAAGGAGTTATTTTGGTGCAAATAGGGGTGAACTTCACTTTTAAAAAGAAGTATTGTTAGTTTTGATTCATCAAAATGAGAAGTTGAACTTCAAATTCTAAATAAAGAGCTGTTTATAATAGCTCGATCAACTGCTAAGGGGAGTAAAGCCACAATTCATTGATTATAGATAGTGGAATTTGACGGCATACAAGCTCCATAAATCATTCTCCTATACCTTAGCATGAACCTCACATTCAACATTCTAAGCAAAACCATCACACCAGGCATCATGAACACACTCTTGGAAATGTATGAAAAGCTGCTCATTGGAAACATATAATGTGTAAGTTTTTCAATATCAGGTCAAAAGGAGCTCCAATCACCAATTGCATCAATAAGTTCAATCTAATAGAAAAAAGAAATTCATGAACATCAAGAAGGATAACAAGGTCAATGGCATAAGTTGCTCTCATCATTGAGTAAGATAACATTATAGTGTTATACGAGCATTAGTGGCTCTTATAGATCATCATTAACCTATTGATGTTAAAGATTCATCTCAACAAGAATATTAAATAGCATAAGAAAGGTGAAAGTAAAACAATTTTTGTTTTAAATGCTAACACCAAGAGCATTATTATAACAAAAGGAAAAAAAAAATCAAATCTTATGAAATCACCAACTAAATCACAATAAATTCTTCAAATTGACAGCATGGATGCAAGCATTAGAGAAATCCTAATGAAATAATGCATGAAGAAAAAGTATGAATAACACTATCGAAATAAATAATGAATGTCATCATGATTGATATTTAAGATGCACTGATATTTATTACAAATACTCTGATTAATAAAAACATGGAGATTAGACTCATACAAAATTTTCATTCTTCTTCAAACATAAATCTAATAATAAAACATTACCCATACAATCATGGAAAATATTTCTTATTGATAAGAAACCCTTGAATATTATGTGTTGAAGATGTGATAATCAAATAATAAATAAAGTCATCCTTAGTTTTTGATATTGATAGTTAAATGCAAAAAAAATGTCTTGTCAATTTAAATGCTAATATTTAAAAATCGATGAATAATGATTGCTTAGGTAATAAAACAAACACTCTACTAACACAAGAATAATAAGAGTCAACATTAATGCAAAAGCAAATTTAAATATATTGTATCAAAAGCTAGACTATAAAGAAAAAAAGTTATCCATGCAAACATAAACCTTCAAATTTAACGTTTATTAAATCCAATTTATATGAAGATTGTATTTTTTTTTTATTTTATGCAAATAAGATGACTTAGTTTCTATAAGGTTAAATACGAACATAAGATGACTTATGATATATGTTCATCATGATATGGGGTTCGGATGGGCTTAGTTCAATCCAATTTGGGTTAAATTGGAACTTAGCTCAAAAAGGCCTTTTAGGTCATTTTGGGTCAAGTGGACCTAAATATTGGCTTGATCATGGCTTGATTCAAGTTTAATTGAACTCAAATATAGACTTAGGATGGAAATATAAATCTAATTGCAAGTGGTTTGGAGTCAAATGAATTTTGGTTCATATGACAAATTCAAGTCAAAAGGGGTCAACATAAGCTTGACTTGGGTTGACTTGGGTTGACTTGGGTTTGGATTGATAATCATAGTTTGTGTTTATATTTAGAACAATGATTGAAGGAGTGATTGAATCATGAAGAAATTATGGGCTTTCAGTTGATTTGGATGTCATTTAGCCAAGTTCAAAATTTTGGCTAAAAAGGCTAAAATTGGAAATTTGATTTGATTTGGGTTTGGTTTTGGCCATTTGGACTTATATTTCATTTATATTTCAGAATATAAATGAAGATATAAATGGTTCATGAGAAAATCACTTGAATTTGGAGTGATTTGAATGCAAATTTGACCAAATTGAGGGATGTAGGTCAAAAGGGCTTAAGTTGAGAAATGATTTGGTTTGATTTAGTTTGATTTGATTTGAATGGTTTGAATTTAGATTTCATTTATATTTGTGGATATAAATGAAGGAATGATTTTGATTTGGTTTGAAGGAGGTTTTGGCTAAGTATATGAAGGTGATTCATATGACTTAGGAATGGATTTTGGAGTTTGAATTCAATCATGGGTTTCAATCATTTAGAGTTTGAATTCAATCATGGGTTTCAATTTATTAAATATGTTTGTCATTCTTCATTGCTTTCCAAGTAAAATCATTATACTATATCACCTTAAGAAATTACAACATCAAGAAGGTATGAGTTTGTCATCAAAAATAAATTTGACATGTTCTCAATTTTTGTGCAATGGAAAATCCTAGTGGAGAATAAAATTAGAGAAAATATCAAATGTCTATGATAATATAATGATGGGAGCTATGAATTTATGAAATTCACAAAAAAAATATTATGTAACTCATGGGATCCATATGGAGAGAATGGACCAACGAATTTCATAATAAAAAAGAAATAGTTAAAAGAATAAATATAACTCACAAAAGAGCATATAAGGAGCATGAAATTGAATATAGATATTCTCTAGGCCTTCAGGGCAGTTATAGTAAATATAACAACATATTTGATCAACTAAGGATTATTTGTTACACTATCAATTTTAGGCTTCCCAAAAACGAGATAGGCAAGTAGTAGTCTATATCATGCTTGAAAAGCTTTGATTACTATATATTCTTGTTGATCAAATCGTTTAAGCTAAGCTTGATTAAAAAAAAATCCAAGACATGTTAATTCATTGCACATTGTGAAAATATGTTTACTATAAATGTAGGAATAAAGAAACTAAAACAATCAAAGTAAAATAAAAAAAATAAAAAACTTATCTTCAATGAATTCATCATATAATAGTTAAGCATTGCTACAAAAGAGACCTCTACTCAAAGCATATTAATTAAGAATAGATATTTGTTCCAAACCAATACACAAATTTTAGGAGCAAACTAAGTCCAACATATTTGTGATCCAAGTTAACAGATCACACATAACTCATTAACCAATTAATCAAATATTCACCATCTTCTTAGTATTTGTGATCCAAGTTTTGATTGGCTATGTAGGCGGGAAGTATGACCGACACGATGAATTTCGACCGGCGGGATGAATTTTGGCGAAAGTAAGTGGATTTAAAATTCAAAATTAAAATTATAGATTATTTTGGGAGCGATTTTTAAAATTTTAGAATGGAATAAAACCTCTAATTAATTACAAATGAATTTTTAACTTTATTATGGAACAATTTAGCTGCCATAATTATATTTAATCAAATTAAAATAGATTTTTTTATTTTATATGACCTAATGACAAAAAAATTATGTGAGATTTTATTGAAATTAAATATATCAAATATGGGAATCATTTCTATATAATTTTGACATTTTAACTACAATGGTGTAGTTCGTTTCCGACCTCATTTCTCACTCACGGTCTGTCTCTCACTCTCTCTCAATGGCGTCACCGCTGCATTTTTATTGGTCAATGTGCTTGCTAAAGGCACAAGATATCGGTGGAATCTTCTACCATGATCCGCTTCATTTGGATTTTTCAAAACATGGGCAAAGTGGCACCCGAAAGGGGAACTCTTGTCAGGACCGGGAAAAAAAAGCGGGAAAAAAATGCATTTTATTAGAAGAGTAGGACTTAGATTCTAACAACAGAAAATTATAAAAATGTATAAAATGTGAGAACTTATATTTATGGCAGATGATAAACAAGTAGCCTCTGAACCTATATCTAAAATGCTCCACACAAGTTAAGATCTCGATTGATTAAACTCATGGAAGTGGGATATATTGGTTCACTTCCACCAGAGAGAGTGAACTAATCTCGACTCTTTTAGATTTACAGCCGCATAGAGTGGCTGCTAGCTAACACCTCATATGATTCAAATTTAGGTGTCTGGTCTTATATAAATGCAAGATGGTCCACCTGTTATTTATTAAAAATGAATCTGGAGTATGAAAATCATGCTTTAAACTAATGCAATAAGAATTACATATTTTTATTTATTTTTGACTCAGGCTTAAGAAGGTTTTATGCCTACATGCATGATGAAACAAAATCAGGGGCTAAATCAACAAGAAGGGGAGTTTTCGACTAAAAGGGACTGCTCTCAAAGGCCAATCCTTGCCGCTTATTATGCAAGAGTGGAGATCACCTATTTGCAAGGAAGGAAAATAAGATGCATGCATGGTGTTATAACATGCAACGTACAAGTAAGAGGTTACTAAATTATTATTTTTTATTAAATTCTTAAGCTATAAGATGAGATTATGAATCATTAAAATTTAGTCAAAGTTACTTAGTTGGTGTTGACCTCACTTTTGGTGTGAGGATTAATTCATCCTATCTTAGATGGAGACTTAGACTAGAATCTCCTTAGTCATAGGATACTTCTAGTGATTTGGTAAACACTAAGCTTATGCTTAAAGAATGCATACCATAGATTTAGGCTATGCCTTAGTAATTAAGAAAACCTAGCTATCCCATGGCCTAAACCAAACATGCATCCCAGCCAATCCCAATTTCAAACTAATATAATTAAAGCCCAATTGAATCTATTTCATATCCAAGCTCCAAGCCAAAATGAACTTAAACCTTAATCCCTTATTCCAATCCTATGGACTTAACAAACCCCTTCAATAAATCCAATTGATTTTCACAAAAGCACTCCAACCATTCAAATCATCATTTCAAACTCTTCCAAAACCTACAATCAAACCAATGATCAAATCAATCAATCAATCAAGCTAACCATTTGAACCCAAAATATCCAAATGAGCCAACATCTAATTAAATCCCGTCAATTACAATCAAAACTATCAATCAATCCTAAATCAATTATCAAACTCAACTCAACCCAATTCAACCCAAAACCAACCAAATTGATCCATTGGGTTCACTAAATCTAAAGTGACATAAATGACCCATTTGAACCAAACTCCAATCCAACCCAAATTGGATTGAACCAACCCATTCAAAACCTCTTGCATTGATTATTGATCATTCTTGATCAATTGCAATCAATTGTTTCAAACTAAGTCTAACTAGCCCCTTGACTTAAGTTGACCCAATTAGCCTATATGAACTAAATTGAACTAAACTTCATTCTTAACCCAATTAATTGAAATAAATGACTCTGACCAACTACTAAATTAATCTTTGAATAATATTTGACCATCAATTGAGCCAAACCAAGCCCAATTGGCCTTTGACCCAAGTTGATCCAATTTGACCTAAAATGCCAAATTAGACCAAATCAAATCATACATCAAATTGATTAAAACCAATGGCTCAAATCCATCACAAAGTGATTATTGAACATGATCAAACCCGGTTGAACCCAATTTGACCAAGTAAATCCAATTGGCCCATTTATTTGGCCAAATTGACAAAAGGGTCAAATTGGTCTAAATCATTCATAAACTTAAATTGATTGAAACCAAAATCTACAATCATCTTCAAATCATCAATTGAACCTAATGCAACCTAACCAAGCCAATTTGATCGGTTTGACCAAATCGGTCAACTTAGCCTATTTGACACACATGAACTCATATGAGTCAAATTTCAATCCAATCCAAATCAAATCAAACCAATTGAACCTAAACATCTCAAATCATCATTTTAACTTGTCTCTCAACCTATGGCTTGTCCCAATTTGACCAATTGGTCATTTTAACCCAACTAGCCCAATTTGACCTACATGGGTCAAATTGAGCCAAACCCACTCAAACCAAGCCCAAACCTAATCAAACTTGGCATGACCCATCCTTCGATCACCATGGTTAGTCCAAACTAAATCCAACCCATTTCTAGCCCAAATTGACCTAATACCCATTAGGTAAATCCCTCTAAATGGGATAAAACCTACTTTTGGGTGGTCTTACCTACCCCTTTGTATTTGGTAGCCTGCCTTAGTTTATTTTGGACCCTTGGACCACGCCAAGTTGGTTGGGTCAGTCATGGTCAAGGAGGTAACTAATCCATTGCCTCTCATCGGCTCTCCATGGGAAGCAATGACAAGACCATTGATATTGAGCTCCTGCGAGGTAACCTCTGGCAAACCGTAGAAAATCCTCTAGGTGTTGGTCTTTTATAAGAATTTTGTAATTTCATGCAAATCCCACTGTAGGATCTCTCTAGATCTCGCTCTTGAATGTTTTAGAGCCTATCCTGATGCCTCACGAGCTCCGGTGAGCTTGGATTGAGTGGAGGAGGCCAGATGGTGTTCATCTTCCTTCTCTCGGGGGACGAAGGATCATTCATCATCCGTTCTGCGTGATTGAAATGGATGGTCATGATTTAATCTCCTAGAAATTCTATTTATTTCATTTAGGAACTGGAAGATTAATCCCCATCATCCAATCCGAGATCGGATGGCAGAACAGTGCTTACGCGTAGAGTCAAATTCGTCAGCGGTTTAAGATGTCAATCTCATGGCACCACGTGGAAAGTGTCGCCACATCAGCTCCCATGTGGCATCGATGGGATTTGGGGTTAATTAAGATTTAAAATGTGATTTAAATAGCTAAATTTCATAAATTCATAACTAATTATAGAAAAATAAGAAAAATATGAATGAACACATTTCGAAAAGATTGAATAGAGAGGAATTTAATAAAAATAATTTTCTAATACTTTGAATAGTGATGAGAGCTTAATTAGAGTTTGAATCTTTTTTAATTAACTCAATTAAGCCCTACTCACTTAGCTAATTAATCCTAAATTAAATGTGTTGGTTCCATGGGATGTCCTCTGCCTGCAATATTTTTCTTGGGATTTATTGGTTGCTAATTAGGAGAATTTAAAATCTTAATCTTAATTATCCTCCTTAATCAAATTAACCATAAATAAAACTATTAAATATTGAAATTTCAATGATTAATAATATTTAGTTAGTTGTGAGAATGATTAGGTTAAATGATTAAGGCCTCTTCCCTAATCATATACCTAATTATCTCTCCATGGAGTGTTTAATAAACTTATGATTTAATAAAAAAATTAATTAAATAATTAATGATAAAAATTAATCAAATTGAAATGATAATTAGATCAAATAATTTAAATTCAATCCAAGGGTTCCTTTTTATGTGTTCAATAACATAAAGATCCTTAAGAAAATTATGATTAACCCATGGGTGTGGGAAAATCATAAAAGTAGTTAATTAGATTCCTTAATCTAATTAATGCTTAAGCATGAGCCTATTGCATTAGGTCCTTAAGGAGCATTGCAATTTTAATTTCTCATTTGTATATCATTTGAGGCTTATGAATAAGTGGTTAATTAAATTAAAGAAGCATAGGAAAGGGTAATTAAATGAATTTCTTAATGATTCCAACATAATTAATTTCTAAAATTAAACTAATTACTTCTCCTAAAACACATTAAATCATCAACATGGGATGGGATAAAAATAACAAGTGTTTCTTCCTCTCTAAATCTAATTAAAATCCAAAAATCATATTTAATAAGAAGCTTTGGTTTTCTTTAAGTAGTTTTATTTATTGTGATTGTCCTTAAGAATTAGTATATTTGAATGAATTATGTGGAAATGTTTGGCTATTCCTTTTCAATCACCAGAAATGTTGTATGTCATATGATATCATGCATTCATGCTTTCAAAATCAAATAATCAAAAGAATTTACTTATGTCAAGTTGCATGTGTTGGCTTAATCTTATTATATGTGTGGATATTTTCATTAATAAATTTCAAAATTATTTTCAAAATTATAAATTGATAACTAAAATTTAAAGCGATATTAGCTATGAATATGTATGTAGGGTTTACATGTGTTTATACTTTAAGCATGTTAATTTATGGTTTTCTTTTCTATATTCATGTAGGAATTTACATGTGTTTGAATGATAATAAGTATATAGTCTGGACATCCTGGAATATGAGGCTTTAAGTTACCCCACAGAGGTCACTAGATTATCTCACTTTCATGGTTAACAAAGGCACGTACTTATTTAATTTCATTCCTATGTATAGTTATACTAGAATTTAGATAGAGATTTACTTTACTCAACCAAAAATATAATCTTTTGCATGATATTCATTCTTATTATTGTGTATACATTCATATGTATCTAAGATAATACAAAAAATGAGGCTTTAAGTAGCCCTAAAGTGGTTATTTAATTATCTCACTTCCCTAGTTTAAATAACGACACATACTTGCTTACATCTTTTATACATGTCTATGTGTATTGATTAAGGAAATGAAAGTCCCATTTCTACCAAAATATATGCATCCATAATCATTTAAGCATATCAAAATATATTGCATGTATGAATATACTAAGTGTTAAATCATATGCATGTTATGGGTGGTGAAAAGGAATGGTGTAACATGTTTTATGTGATGGCAATTCAACCACATTAATTTTAAGATGCCTTTCATGTTAGATAGGATTCTTTAAGGTTAACCCAAACCTAAAATTAATAAAATATTTAATAAATCAATTACTAAAGGAAACTAAATCATAAAAATTCACTTTAGAAAATATTCTAAGATAGGGATCAAGAAGGTTAAACCTCCTTCTCTTTACAACCCACTTAGACATAAAGTGTATATTAGATAAAACTAAGTATAATACAAATTAAAATTTGCAAACCTTTGAATAACTTAAAATGAAATCATTCATCATGTTAAATTAAATCTCAAAATTAAAACAATCATAATTCAAAAGCTAGCTAAGACATACCACACTAAGCTAAAGCCACACATTAGAATGCTAAGTCACTCTTTTAGCTTTATGTTAGAAGCGGTATGTGATGATGTGTATTATTTTATGATGTAATATTTTAGACTGGATGTTAGGCTGTTGATAGCCTAATATTATTTTCTATAGGGGATTGTGCTTAAGGGGCCGCTGAAAATAAATATAAATATTTTACTTGCAAATTGCTTATGCCCCTAAGCATAATCCACACTAAGACAGGTGGAATTGGTTACTCATATGTAGGGTGCTAAGTCTAAATTATGAAATATAATTGCTTAGGATGTATGTATCTTTAGCTAATTTCTATTTTTCATGTGCAGTTAGATTTTACTTTTTCCCATAAATATGTAACTTTTGCAAATAAGAATTAGATTAGTGTTATGAGGTTTAGGATGGGTAGTAGATAGAAGGCTATCCTAGGGTGCCCTGTGATGCCTTGGAGCAAGTCAAATAAAATCAAAAGAAGGAAGAAGATGAAATGAAAAATGAAAACCCCCATAACATGTATTCAATTCTAAATTGCAATATTATTTTGTAATTCAGGTTATAAAAGGGTAGACTACCCAACTTTTCTCTTTTTTAAGGGTATGCGTACTTTCGTGCATCGGCCTTTTATTCTTTTATAATAGTTTATACATGATTATTGTTGTGTTTAGATTGTGTAATAGAATATGCACATTATTCTTAGTTACTTAAAACTTGATGTTTGAATGTGTGGCTTGGATGCAGTATGCTCTTAGGAAAAAACTAATTTTTCTACAAAATTAACAACTCAAAACTAAAATTTAAAACAACTTTCAACCTCATTTTAAAGCCTAGGTTATAATGAAGCTAACTAAAAGATTTTGCAACCCCTTAACTGAATATTGTATGTCCAACATCATGCATATCGTATAATACTTCTCTTGCAAATTGAGGGCCTCCATTCTTGCACTTTAAGGATCGCTTAACCTATGAAAGTACCTCCTTATGATGGAGATTCATTCTCTTTTTCTCTTGATTTTTTCAATACTAAATTTCATCATGCATTTAGGCATAAAATATCCTAAAGTCTTTAGTCCAAATTATTGTGTCAAAATAACCAAAAATTTGTTAAATTTTGCATTTTTAATCATATTCTCATGCAGTCATGATCTAGTCTCTTAGGCAGTGGGTTTAGGACTTTAGTCTCTTTCTAAACTAAATAATAAGCCCAGCCATCTGGCAATTACATAAGACTAGCTTACATGATTTTGAATTATAGGAGATGTTAGCTAGCAGTCACTCTAGGTAATTGTAAGTCTAAAAGAGGACAAGTTTATTCTCTCTTGTGGAGATAAACCCTTATGTTCCCTTTCCGCTTAGATTTAGGTTGCGCTTTGATTTGTACTAAAGCTTCCTAGATTTAGGATCCAAGGTTGCTTATTTTCTTCTGGCTATGAGCATAAATTCTCACCTCTTAGGCATTTCCATAATCTTGTGTTGATGGACTATAATCCCTAATTTTTTAAATAAAATTTCAACTCAAATAAAATAAATCTTCTCTCATTCAAATATATAAAGCCTCACCATAAGATATACTGGAGTGCTTATTAGGCTTCATTGTATCATGTACGTTCCCTACTTATCTTCCTCTAAAATCCAAAATAAGTCTTCCAATTGAACATTCCCACTTGATTTTTCAAAATATCCAATCCTTTGATAATCTTAACCTTGAAATTTTTGTAAATAATTGATTGGCTACTTTAATCGAAAGTTTTCTTAAGAAATCTCATTTCTAGGATGTAATTAACTATGGAGGCTTACTTATAAGATTAAAGAATAAAATAAACCTTGCTTTACTTTTCTATGTAAAGTAGGGGAAAGATCTCTGTTATATTCGAAGGCACATCATGTCTTAGGAGTCCTTATTAGGTGATTAGGTCCATTATAGGATGATATTTATACCTTTCAAGATAGTACATCATACATCAATATCATACCTAATCAATTTAATAAGTATCCCATAAGATCTGTGTGGTGTCTACTCAATATCATCCAAAATAAAACACCACAGTCGGAGTAAAAAAATTAATTTCTTAAAGAGCCTACCATATCGAGGCCATACAACAAGCAATCAAGCTCTAAGAAACCTATGAAAAGCATAGTATTTCTATTTTGCAATCAATATAAACAAGTAGAATTAATATTATTGATTAAAAGAAAAAAAAAGGTTGGTGAGACCAGGTATCGCCGTACACCCAAAAAAGAAAAAAATATTAGGTACCCAAACTCTACCCTTATATAACTCAAATTAAAATTAATTATACAAATGAAAATAAAGCTATAGGCATCTTCAGTTGTTCATCTTAATCTTCATCACAAGGCTTCTTAACTCTAAGACTTCTGACCACTACTCATTCTAAACCACATAGCTTTAATCATAATCCTATTACAAAAACTATATTTTTATGAAATGAAAATCTAACTACACCTACAAAAAAAAGATTAGTTTAACATACACTTACACCAAGCAGTAATATTTTATACATTGGGGCTTCACACCATATCTCGGGTCACCAAGCCCACCTGTCCTAATGGATTATGCTTAGGGACTTATGCAACACCTGCAAGCAAGAGGCATTTATAATTTTTATTATAACAGTCCTTTAAGCACAATCTTCTGTAGAAAATATTATTAGTCTAATGTCACCCTAACATCCAAACTATGTAAAAATAATCTTAACATCTAATCTAAAATATTACATCATAAAACAAAACATCAATCTATCATAAAGTTGTGAAAATCGGATCAGACATAGAATAAGAGAGAGAGAGAGGTTCAAGATTTAAATGTTCCTTGAACTAGGTTAAACAAATAATTTAATTAATATTAAAATTATTAAATATTAATTTAATTAATAGATAAAATAATATAAATATATTAAAAAAGTAATATATATATATATATATATAATATTTCTAATAATTATTAATTTTAAGATTGATATAAAGTTTAATAAGATATAATTATATATATATATATATATTTTAATTCTAATTATGTTTATATTAAATATATTTAAAATCTTAAAAATAATAATATGAATTTATAAATACAAATATAATTTATCATAAGAATATAATTTATTAAAAGTTTAGTTTATATTAAAAATATAAAATTTAGAATAAAATTATTTTAAAAGCCTTTAAATATAAATAATATAAAAATATAATATATAAAATATTTAAGAATATTATTATAAATCATGACATATGTATATTAAAAGAATTAAAATTTATAATTTTTTTAATAATGTAAGTTTATGAATATAAATTTAATTTATAATATAAAAATATAAGATTATAATATAAACAAGTATATTAAAATATTTATAAAATATTTATAAAATAATATTATGACTTTATATTCTTTAAAAATATATATATTATAAATTATAATTTATAATGAAAATATAAAGTTACTAATTAAAATATTATCTTTTTGTTCTTACATTTTAAAGCCCATTTCATTTTTATTCTTACTAAAAGTTTTTCCATATTCAACTATTTTTGTCCCACGTCATAAAGAGAAGATGGTGTTGTATTATTTGAAAAGTAGAGCTCTTAAAAATGAGTTTGTAATATAATTAAAATAATTTGGTGGGAATGTTATTTATTTAACTCAAGCTCACTTATAATTATAAAATAAGGTTTATAATTATATAATTTCATCTAAAATATTATAAAACATATTTCAATAACTTTAATATTTAAATATAATAATTATATAATTTATAGAAAATGCATAAACATGAAATAAACATCAATTACAAAGAGGGCTTGGTCAAAATATCCAAAATCATCAATTATAAAAAAATAATCCAAAATCATCAATTACACTAAAAATATCAAAAATTAATTGAGGATTTTGATTTTATTGAAAATCTCTTTATTAGCTGAGCACAAAGAGGGCTTGGTAAACAATTTTGGACGACTATGCAAATTATTATAAATTTTCTAAATTCTAAGATAATTAATGATTTTATTAATTAAATGAAATCCCTTTAGAGTGATTTTGAGGAATAATAAAACTAGAGATCATAATTAATTTTTTTGATCTTACTATTTTATTACATAATTAGTCTTTCATAATTAAATTTATAATTTTCTTAATTTTAAGTATTTATTAAATGCATAAAATGACTAATTTAGGTTTGAAAATTTGGATGTTCCAAATTACTTAGCAAATTAACCTATTATTATGAGGAGAGAAGTTATCTCATCGATAATCACACCAAATTTCAATCTAATCATGCAAGTGATTAAAGTCTAATAAACTAATTAAGTGAAACTTTAAACTTTAATTAATCGTTATAAACTTGATAAAATTTAGGGCTTTTATTTTTTATTTTTAATTCTCCACTATCTAAGCTTTATATAGAGTGTTTATTTATATTTTTTAGATTTTTCTAAAATTAGTTATAATTTTTTTAAAAGTTTGCATGATTAAAATAATTAATTAATGCTTAATCAAATCTTAATTTAATTATTTTTATGATTTAATGTGATCTAGAGGGTCTAATTAATTTTTTTAAGATCTCTGATGTTTATTAAAGTGATTTAAATTATTTTGATGAATTTTCATAATTTTATAATTTTGAATTAATTATTTAATTAAGATTAGCCACTTTATTTAAAATTTTAATAACTCTTAAACCAGAAGACTATTTAACTTAAACTTTTTATGATAGGTAAGCAATGACATTAAGTTCCCTTTATGAACTTTTGAACATAATAAGTTTAGTATTTTAAGAGTAATTAGAAATATATATAATTTTCATTAAAACTCAAATTACACCTAAAATATATAATCAGATTTGATAATTTTGGGTTCATTAGATTCCACTTAAAAAGACAAATATAGAGAGCCCTTATTTGCACTTTTAGTTATGTATTTTATTTTTTTGTGATTTTTTGAAGTTTTGGGTGAGATCTAATAGAATAAATAAAAAAGAGATCTAATCGTGGTCACCCATTTTATCCATGTAAGATGGGCAGAAGGTTGTCTTTCTTATGAGAGGCAGACCAAAAAAGGGTTAGATGGATGGGATCTATCCCAAACAACATCGAATCTTGCGATCTAATGGTGATCATAGCCAAAAGTCACTTTATTTTGTCGGGGAGGGTTAATATGAAAAGTGCAACAGGGATCTAAGGGAAAAACCCTAGAATCACATCACATTTGAACAAATATTAAAACCAATGACTTTCATAAAGATTTTTATTAGAGATTATCTAACTTAAGCCAATATTGAGTGAATTTTTTTACGTCGAACTCTGTTCTTGCTTTTTAAGTTGAAGCTCTCACATGATCTTCCTCTCTTGCCTTCTGTTGGATTATCCTTATCACTGAACACCACCATATTTTATTGGAGTATACTTTATTTTATATTTTTGAGAGTTAAAAAGGTGGAGGATGAGTCAGTCTTACTTCTTGGGAATTGAAGAAGGTGTTGAATGCCAAAAAGAGAGCTCCTTTTTCCTCCTTTTCCCCCATTCTCTCCATATTACTGAAAATCATGATGAAAAAGTGATATAGGGTGTGGCTATTGTTTGGGATGGCAACTAGCATTCATTATGGGAAGTGGTTGGGTGATTCAAAAATCACTCCAAGCTAAAAACTGGAGTAATGAGAGGGGATGTGAGGTGATTGAAAATTTTGGAGCTTTGCATCTTTTTCACTCTTTTCTCTTTAATTTTAATTCTCCTTCACATGGGTTGAGATCTTAGCTCATGTGTGATGAGATTTCCAGGTTTAATGGGTTATGTTTGGGCTTGGGTTGACTTGAATCCATCTTGACCCAATGTAGCTTAAATAGGTTAGGTTGGGTCCAATGTGTTGATTTGACCAATTTGAGTTTAAATTAGGCTTTAATCATATTTACTGAGTTATTTAAAGTGATTAAGTTTGATTGATTGTGGTTAATTTGGATTTATTTTGGGTTCATCCCGAATTGGCCTAATTAAGTCAATTTGGGTTCACTTGAGTCTATTGGCCATATTATCCAAATTGAATAAATCAAACCCAAATGAGGGTTAAATTGAGTTTAATTAAAAATTTTAAAATAATTTTATGTGATCAAGTTTATTTGATTTTAATTTATTTTATTTTAGCTTAATAGTCTCATATAGGTCAAATTGGGTTAGCTTGACCAATTGGCCAAATAAGCTAAATTGGGTGAGTTGAATCATGTTAAATAATCAAATTAAGAATGATTGTAGGCATTGTTTTATTTAATTTGAGTTGAGTTGAGTTGAGTTTGGATTTAAACACATTTTAAACCCAAATTAGTCTTAGTAGGTTAAATTGGGTTCACTTGGGTCAAATGACCAATCTGATCTAAGTTAAAGGTGTATTCAAACTTCAATTATATTTGATTGAGTATTTAAAATAACTAAGAGTAATTAATTTTAATTATTTTAAATTTAATTTTGATTTAGATCCATTTTGCACCAAATTAGGCTCAATGGATCAAATTGGGTTCACTTGGGTTAAATGATCAATTTGGTCAAATCAAACCAACAAGAGATTAAATTATGTTTAAATATGATTCTAAAGTATTTTGTAATATTTAATCTGATTTAATTTCAATTTATTTTGATTTTAAGTTCAATAGGGTCCTTTTGAGTTCACTTAGACTAAATGACCTGAGTAATGTATTTAAGTCATCATTAGATTCCATTTTGTTTAATTTTATGTTTCATTATATTAATTTGATAATTTTTAGCCTTGTGATAAATTAAATTAATCAAATTTTGATTAGTTTGACTTTTGACTTGGTGGGGCCCACATAGGTCAAGTTAGGTCAAATGATCTAGTCAGTCATTTTGTGCCCCATATGCATTTAGTTTTATGTTTATTTATATTCATACATATGTTTAGTGCTTTTGGTTTGATTTAATTTAAATTTGTTTTGATTTTAATTGACCTATATTATTTTTAGGCCTAAATAGGACAAATTGGGTCAACCATGCCAATTATCTCAATCTAGGCTTAATAAATTTTAGTTTTCAATAAATTCAAATGTTTTAAATTTTTATTTAATTTTGTCAAATTTGATTTGATTGGACTCACATTGTCCAATTGGGATAGTCAGTCCTATCCCTAGTCAACCAGGTATTCACCTCAATGTGACTTCTTAGTTTAATTTTGATTTTATATTTAGTTTTATTTTGATTTATTATTTTCATTTATGCTTTAGTTTAGGTTGTACACCTAGCTATTAATCATAGTATCCTAAGTGCCTAATTAAGAAGCTCTTAATTTAAGGTTGGTGTGGTGCAATTTTTATAATAATTTCTAAAGTATAGAAATATACTTCTTCACTCTATCGGGATAAAATGAAGATCAAAATATACTTCTTTTCTTTTTTATACAATTTTGACACCATTGATCCGTAGATGTTCTTAGATTGATGATGCATTGAGAAATGTGTACTATCTCTAAAGATAGAAGTCACCACTCTACAATGGACATAATCACCTCAACAAGGACTCCTAAGGATAATGGGTTTGCATGTGTACCAAAGATTTTTCCCCTACTTTACATGGAAAAGTAAAGTAGGGTTTATTTAAATTGGGTTCATTAAGTTCCCTACAGGGCAAGCTCCCATAGATAATTACATCCTAAGGAATGAGATCCCTCAGGAATACTCTCGATTAAGGTAAATGATCGTTGTCTCCAAAGATTTCAATAGGTAGGACTATCAATCAATTAGTTTGTTTTAGAAGATCAAATGGGATTGATCAAAGAGAGGTAGTTATTATTGAATCCAAAGGAAGATAAGTAGGAGATGTTCACGATGTTAAGAAATCTAGCGAGCATCTCTATCTATGGTTGGGCTTTATATTTTTGAAATTGAATTATTCATTTGAGTTGACTTTTTATTAGAAGTTTAGGACTTATGATTCCATAACACAAGATTATGAAAATGCCTAAGAGGTGAGGATTTATACTTATGGCCCATGGAAGGGAGAAGCAACCTCAGAACATAAATCTAGGGAGCTTTGGCAGAAAGCGACCTAAATCTAAAAGGCAATGGGTATTTGGTTTGCCTCACAAGAGAGGACAAACCACCCGACCCTGGACGCTTGGGTGTGGCCACCAACTAACTCCTCCTATGATTTTAAATTCATGTAGGAAAGTCATATGCTTTATCTTGAGATAGCTAAAATTATTTATTTAGAAAGAGACTAAGTCCTTAAACTCACTCCTAAAGACACTAGATCATGTAAGGGTATGATGTAAATCTAATCTAATCATATTACATGTTATTTTCATTTTGGACAATCATTTGACTCAGCTTATAGGATTCATATACTGCATGAGAAGTAAGATCATTATTGGCGAGAGAGAGGAGGTGTATTTCCACCATGGCTCTCAAAGGTCAAGCCAAGTTTCTTTGGCAAAGGTGGAAGCCCTCCAATTAAGGGTGAAAATAATATGCATTTGTTCATGATGTTATAAACGAAGTACTTATCTAGTTAAGGGGTTACTAATTATTTTATCGTGATTTTTAACCTAAGCTTTAAATGAGGTTATGAGTTCTTTATTTTAATTTTGGAATTGTTAAATTTGGTAGAAGATTTATTTTTTCCTACAAGCCTAATCCACATCCAGGCCATGCATCAAGCAAGTAAGAAATTAGGAAAAGGATGCCATTTTAATGCACAAGCTAAATAAATCATCAATCAATTTATAAAGCTAACGTAAAAGAATAAAATGCCATTTGTGGTCAGGCACTACCTCACAAACCCAAAAACAAATTGAGTAACCAAGGTCTACCCTTATACAACCTAGATTACAAATGAAATAAATACAATTAAGCAAGGAACTCATTGTTATGATAGTCTTCAAGCTTCATTTCTTCATTCTTCTTTTCTTTTTTTCTTCTTCTTTTCTTATTTCTTCTTTGGTTTCTTCTTTTGGATGGTTGGAAGGTGGTTGCTCCAGAGGCTTCACATGATATATAAGATGTAATCTTATGATAAATGCTCATCCTAATCCTTATAATAATCATTTCAAAATCTTAATTGCAAAAATTATATGAAAAGGAAAAGTAAATCTAGCTAACACCTATAACATAGAGATTAACTAAACAAACCACACAAATACCAAGCATGTATATTGGACTTATCACCCCACACATGGGTAACCAAGTCCACCTGGCCTATTGGATTATGCTTAGGGGTATAAGCACCTACACAATAAAAGCTTTCATATATTTATTTATTACAACGCCCCTTAAGCACAATTCCCTACAGAAAATAATGATTAGACTAAATCATCATATCCTTCATTCTACGAACATTCACCCTAACATCCAGACTAAAATATATATCATAAAATAAAAGCAAACATCAAGCCACGCACCACCCTAACCAAAAGTTAGAAGTGATGATTTAGTCTAAATGTGTGTGCTTTAGAAGGTTTGTGTGGTATGCTTAACTATGGCTTTAGGGTTTGTATTTTCTAAGTGTGGAAGTGTTCAACTTAGAGGATGGTTTCATTTAAGTTATTTTACTGATTTGGGTTGAATTTATTTTGTATTTTTATTTGATTTGAATGAATCCTATAATTAATTACTAAGTTTTAAAGAGAGGGAAGAGAGAAGAGAACTTCTCTTTCCTTCCCTATCTTAAGTAATTTCTAAAGTGGATTCATGTTTAGTTTCATTTAGTGAATGTTTTATTATGTATTTTAATTAATCCTAAGTTTAGATTGATTCTAAACAAATTTATTCAAAAAGAAATACATTTTAAGATTAAGTAAAGTGAACTAAATTCACAAAATACACATCACTTCATTTCTTTCCCAACATGTATAACATGCATATGAATGATTCCTAAGCATATCTATACATACAAATGAGAATGTTTAGCACACATTATAATGAATGATAGGTAGTTTACTTAAGAAAAATTTGAATGCTTATGATGCATGATTTTCATTAAGTAGAAAAAGGTTTCTTATCTAATTTTCACATGCTTACATGAATATATGAAAGGCATAAGTGACTACGACGCCATTGTTAACTAGGGGTGTAAGGTATAAGACTTACTTAGGCCTACTTAAAGCCTCGCAATCCTAGGGTTTTTCAGACTAATATACCACTTTCCTTAAATACAAGCATAGTTACAAAAGAAATAAATGGAAAGAAAGAATGCAAAAGTTTGTGTTGGTTGATTTATTTTTGTTTATACAATTTATATGTACAAGTGTAGGTATCCTTCTTAAATAATAGCATAGGAATGTATAGAAATGGAATTAGGTAAGTGTTAGGTTCTTTTTTAAATGAACAAAACACTTTACCAAATCTATTCAAAAACTATACTAAAAGGGAGAAGGAAAACTACACTAAGCACATCCTTATATTTTACTCACATACAAGCTTATAAATGAAATATAATTAACACTTTCAGTTTGTTAATTAATTCATATATTTTAAAAATAATTTGGATTTAATAATGGTGATAGCCACTCATATTTCTATTTTACCCAAAATATGCAATTTGACATAAAAGAAACATTTCACTATCATTATGGTTTTGGAAAAGAATGAATGCATGCAATTCATATGACATACACATTTAGCATGTTGGGAAGGAACTAAAATGATGAAAGCATGTAAACACATTCACCTAATTAATTCTTAAAGACAATCTTATGAAATAAGAAAGCTTAAAGCAAATCAAATTATTTTTAAAGAAGGTTTGGTTTTGTTTTGAGTTTGATTTAATTTGAGAAATGTGAGGTGAGTTTGTTGTTCTTAACTTATTCCCATAGATGTTTGATATTTAAGTTTAATTTTTAGATGATTAGATCCATTTTTTATTTTGATTAGGATAAGGTATAAATTAAGTGCATTAATTACATATCACCATAGTAATCAAATGATTATGAGCTAATGAGATGACATAAAGCCTCACAAGGAATTTAAATTTGCAATGCAGCTAGGAAGAAAAGGCTTAATGCAATTTGGCTCATGATTAATGATTAATTAAACTAAGGGATTTTAACTTAAGTAATTTCATAACCTCTCTCACATGTGTGAGTTGGGTTTTGATTTTCTTAATTAACTTAGGCTCTTGAACACCTAAGCATCTATCCAAAATAGATTAATTTAGTTTTGGAAAGTTTAGAATTTTATGAAATTATTAATGGGGTAGTGAATTAACCCTTTAAGGATGGATTATAAAGAAAAGGGGTTTAGCGAATATCTCTAGGAAAGTAATCCAAAAATATTCCCTAAACTTCACATCCACTTAAACAAAACTTAATTGACTCAATCAGATTGTTAAACCACAAATTATACCCTTAATTAAGCTTAATTACATTAAGGGTGTAATTAAGGAATGAATTAGCAATTCCCCTAATTAAGCCACTAATAAATCCCAAGAAAATTAGGGGAGGTAGGAGTCATCCCACTAATTAAGCACAAAAAGTTTGGGATTAATCAGAGGAGTAATTAAAGGGTATAACAAATTAACATTTCTAATAAAACCCAAATTTAGAGAAAAATGCTATTCAAAATCCATTGAAATTAATTTTAGAATATTCTATGTTCAATTATCTTTCATATGTATTTTATTTTATATTTGTTTGATTTTTCTACACTTAGATATGGATTTTAGAAGGTTTGGTGATTAATTAGGAATTATTTAAAGCTTAATTATATTATTAATCCCATCGCCGCCACGTGTGCCGCTGACACAACAAGCGCTTTGCATGTGGCCCGACGGGATTGGGTTTTTAACCTATCACATTGTAGCACCGCATGGCGGTGACACAACGCGCTTTCTTTTCAACCATCCGATCAAAGATCAGATGGCTAAGATTAAATTCATGGATTTGAGGGAGGAAAAAATATATATTACACATTTTAATCTCGATCGTCCATCCAAAATGTGTGGATGGATGGCCAAAGATCCATCCATGCCACTCTCTATGAGCCATGAACACCGTCCATGTTTGAAGCCATGATCCGAGCTCGATTGAGCTCGGATTGGATAAAACTCAACCCTCACCATCAACATGCAACCTAGATCACATCTAACAGCTATGATTCTATGGGATTAACATTCACTTAACAAAGCTCCAAACCATAGCTAGATTAAGCTCAGAAAATGGCTAACCTCACCGGAGGTGATCACTGGTGCTCGATTCCATTAGAGAAGCTTCGTTTAGTTGAGATAAAGCTTTGTTGAAGGTTTGAGCTCTTGAGGTTGAGTAGATGCTTCTATGGACCAACCCCCCTTTGCCTTGAACTTAGTCTTGATCAAGATAGCTCCTCCCTTGCTTTAGAAACTTAGGAAAGAGTTTGGGTGAGCTCGATTGAGGTCCGTGAGGGAGTGTGTAGAAGGAATTGCACGGTTTTGAGTTTGGAGTGAGTTGGCTCTTCAATGGAGGTCCCCTATTTTCAAGCCCTGAAAATTGAAAAATGAAGTTTTGAAATCACTCTAGGAATCTTGGAGAGGCTGAGGAATTGCTTCTTTGGCTTCTCTAAGTTCAATCGAATTGAGGAATGTTAAGTTTGAAATGAATTAAGGGGAGTATATCTCCCCCTTTGGCAATCGGATGGCCGAAGCTTGACAGGACATTTTTGATCAATTGCCCTAATTTAGGGAGTTTGTTAGGTAGTTAGATGAGTCATTGAGTTCGGTTTGGCCAGAGGAGTGGGAAGGTGAACTCCCCATGTGCTTAAAACAAGTGGAGGCATGATTCCCATGTGGCCATTTCAAGGGGAGTGGTTGGTTTGACCATTGGGCTAGGTTGGGCTGACCCAAACCCATTGGGTTGGGTGCACCACCCTCCCTAGTGTTCACTTGATCCACTAGGAGAGTGCCAAGTGGGTATGAAGAGGATTTGACCAAATTCCAAGTGAAATTGGCCAAAATTTATCCTATGGGATAGGGGTAAAATGGTCATTTGACCTTGATTTCTATTTGGGTATATTTGATATGATGAGAAGATAGGTTTGGCCAAGTTTCATTGAATTTGGAGTTGGTTTGATGTGATTTGGCTCATGTTGACTCATTTAGGGTCAACTTAGTCAAGTTAACAGTGGTTAAATTGGGTCGAACCAAGGGATGGGTTAAGTTCATATGACCATTTGAAATATTTTGGTGGCTTTGGTTTGATTCAATTTGGTTTATGTTTGAATTTGGTTCATGTGACTTCATTTAGGTCAAATGATCAAGTTGACCAATTTGATCCATTTGACTTATTTGAGCTTGGTCATGGGTAGACTTAGGTTTGGTTGGTCATATGAAGAGATTTGTTTCTTTGTTTCCAATCAATTTTGGTTAAGTTTGAATTTGGCTCAATATGACCCTTTAGGTCAGCAAGTCAATTAGTTAGGTCTAGTTGGCCAATTGAGGCTTTGGTCAAGTTCAACAAGTGATTTAGAATGAACTTGACCCATTGGTTTCAATCAATTTGGCTTAGATCAAGTTTTGACATATTTTGACTTTTTAGGTCAAGTTGGGTCAAGTGGCCAATTGGGCTAGGTTAGGTTCAAATGTTGACTTGGTCAAGTTCAAACATTGACCATGAATGAACTTAGATCATTGGTTTCAATCAATTTGGCTATGGATTTTGGCTATGTTGGGTTTCATTTTGGCTAAGTGTTGACTTGGTCAACCCTTGACTTGGTTTGACCCAATTTGAGTGATTGATCATCTCATGATGAGAGGCTTTGGTGAGTTTGATTCAATCCAATTTGGTTAGGATTAGAATTTGGCTCATAAGGGTACTTTAGGTCACTTTGGGTCAAGTGAATCTAAGTGGGTCAAATGGCTTGGTCAAAGCTTGATTTGAGTTTGATTGAACTTAAATATGAACTTATGATTGAAATATAAATCCATTTGCAAGTGGTTTGAAGTCAAATGAGTTTTAATTCTTTTGAAAATTTCAAGTTCAAAGGGTGAACATGAAATGGATTTTGGCTTGATTTTTGAATTGAGTTTTGGTTAAGTGATTGAAGTTTGTATTTATATTTGGATTAATGATTGAAAGATTGACTGAATACTGAAAAAAAATCAAGAGTTTGACTTGATTTAAAGTTGATTTGGCTAAGTTCAAGAATTTGACTTGAAAGGCTTAAGTTGAATTTTGATTGAATTTGAACCTGAATTTTGGAGTTGGTTTTGGTTATTTGAATTTATATTTCATTTATATATGTGAATATAAATGAGAATATAAATGGGTCATGAGAAAATTTCATTAGTTTGAAGTGATTTGAACATGATCTAGGCTAAGCCCTTAAAAGAGGATCAAGGTGACTTAAGAAAGATTTTTGAATTGATCATGAATTTTGGATTTAGTTTGATTGATTTGAATTTATATTTCATTTATATATGTGAATATCAATGAGAATATAAATGAGTTGTGAGAAAATTTTATGAATTTGAATTGATTTGAAGATGATTTTTAGGCTAAGTCCTTAAGAGAGGATTAAGGACTTAAGAAGGAATTTGAATTAGAAATTTTAATTTTGGATTTTATTTTATTGATTTGAATTTATATTTCATTTATATATGTGAATATAAATGAGAATATAAATGAGTTATGAAAAAATTTCATGAATTTGAATTGATTTGAAGATGATTTTTAGGCTAAGTCCTTGAAGGGAAATCAAAGGACTTAGGCAAGATTTGGAATTTGGAATTTCAACTTGGAATTTGTTTTGAATTTATATTTCATTTATATATGTGAATATAAATGAGAATATAAATGTGTTATGGAAAATTCAAGAATTTGAATTGATTTGACTTAGGAAATATTTGGAATTTGGAATTTCAATCATGGGTTTCAATCCTATGGCATTGATTTGAGTTTGGGGAAAATCAATTAGGCAAAAATTGATTTAGGTTTCATGTTGATTTTATTTGGAGTTTGACTTGAAGGAAGGAAGTAAGGAAAGTGGTTCAAGCTATAGTGTGGCTGATTTTCTAATGTGTTAAATGATCCACCTAATCACTAGAGAGGATCTCCACAGTCTAAGAGATCTCATGGAGGCTGAGAACTCATTCAAAAAAATGACCTTGGAGATCCTAATTATTAAGAGGTGATTATCAACCTCACTGATGTCAACCTTAGAACCTAGATCCTGTCTAAGAGGAGGTCAACCCCACTAAAAGTGAGATCAAACTAAATATTCATCCATTTATATGACCAACTGATTGATATTTCATCTAGCGTCATTTCTTAGGCATAATTTTTTAAGTTGGTTTAAGTACAAATAAATATGACTTATGTATAAAAAATACATTTCTATGATCATTTCAGATCATTTAGGAGATCAATCATATATAGCAAGTTGCTTCATTGAATTTAATGACTACTACTATTCTATGGTTTAGCACTTCTACAAAATCATCTTAGCCACACCCGTAATAATAGTTGACAAGAACTATAATGTTTTTCCATTACCATTTATCTTCCTCTCCCATTCATTGTTGACATATTATGTTGGTTTAGAATAATTAGCAACATATTCCAACTGAAGGCGATAATCAAGTAACTTTAATAAAAAAAAACCTAATGTTTGAGAAGAAGTATTTTGCATGTACAATTTTGGCTAGTAGAGATCATAACCAATAAAATGGCTAATAAGTGTAAATGAAGAAAAAATGGTAGAAACATCAATGGATTATCTAGATAAGGATTAATGATCTAAATGGTTTGCATGGATGAGGTGAAGTGATGAATAGCAAGAGGACCGCTTGGGTAGTGCGATGGATGGAGAGCAGAGAGCCAACCTAAACCCAGACCTGCTCTCACAATAAGATTATATGCATTTGAATATTCAATACCGCTTGAATTAAAGGGCTATTTCATTTATGAAAAGAAGTGCAATGTATTTTAGGACTTTTAAGAATTTTGGTATTTAATTTAAAAATTATAAATGTAGTTTAAACTTTAATGTATTTCAAAATCACATTGTAGTTTTGATTTATTGTATTTAGACTTTATCAAATTAATTTTTTTTCTTTTTTCAAATACACCATTTAGTGTGCCTCCCATCACATCTCCATTATCCAGAAATCATGCTTTATTTTGCATTACATGATTTTACCAACAACAACAACAACAACAACAGGGGTTTTAATCCTAAATGAATCTTTTAAATGAATCTTTCTCCATTTTGTCCAATTAAGTGTCAAATTCTCATTTAATTCTAATAAATTAAGGTCATTTTGTACATCTTTACTAAGTCTTTTTAGGTCTACCTCTACCTTTCTTAACATAAATAACATATAATACATATATACTCTCATACCTTGATGACCGCTTTATGCAAACCATCCATAAAGGTGAATCTTTTAATCTTATCACCTGGGATACTTTAACCTTATCACGCATTTATTCATTTTGCATTTTATCAAGAAGAGTAAAGCCACTTATCCACCTAATCCTCATCTCTATACACATAACTTAATTTTATGCTTTCTTTATTGGCCAACATTCTATGCAAAATCATTGCAAGTCTTACCACCCATCTTATAAAATTTTCTTAAGATTAAGTAGTACATTTTATCACTCAACAAGCTGTGATGCATTCCGCCACTTCAATCATCCAACTTGAATTCTACTAATAACATTCCATCTATTTCATCATCAATTTAAAATAGACTTAAGATATCAAATGCTCACTTTTTTAAGAGACTTGATCACTCACAACCCACCATTAGATCTTCAACAACTAAAATTACACTTCATTTATTTAGTTTTAGATCTACTTAAATAAAACCTTTAGACTCTAAGGTTGACCTCCATAATTCAAGTTTATTTTAACTCCCTTTAGGCTTATCAACAAGAGGAATATTATTAGCAAATAGCATACAGCATGATACATCACTTGTAAATGCCTAATAAGAACATACATAACTAAAAAAAAAAGCTAAAGCTAATCCTTAATGTAATCCAACACATATGATTTATTAATGATGGTTTATAATTTGGCTAATAATTTAAAAAAATATTTGATATCAAAATTTATCTTTAGAAATATAAGACATCCATGTATCTCAATCAAATATTTGTTAAAATTATCTTTAAACTATATTTTAAGAGATATATTTTAGCATCAAATTAATTGAACCAATATTTATATAAACATACTCAAAAAAAAACAAATACTTGATATATAAAACTAACTAATAAATATTAAATTAGCATCATTTATAAGTTTTTTATGTCAAGTAAATAGATATTTTACTTTTAAAAGGGAAATAGATATTCTTATGTCCATAAAATAAGCAAAATAGTACCTTTATAAGTAATGCAATAAAGGTTACATCATTAAAAAACTAACTAATAAATATTAAATTATATTTTAACTAAATACAAGTAAAACTCTACCAAAGTTATACCAAAGTTATTATTAACATTCAATGAAAATAATCTTAAGTTTATTTTTTATCTCTATAAGTCACATATTCTTGATCACTCATTTATAATTGACTATTTTTTTATTTTCAATAATATAACTTAAATAGCAACTATCTACATATCGTATGCTTTTATTAATTTTTCTTTCAAATTGTTAACTTTTAAAATCTAAACTTGTTTGGTTCATATTTTATGCAATTAAAATATAATCTTGATTGTATAGTATCTATGATATTAGTATCCTTTAGTACCCATAAAAATAATGATTATTTATAAAAATATAATTCACTTGAATAATAGTTAAAAGAAATATTCCCTCTTTTCTCATACAAATTAGAACAAATATGAATATTTATATAAGGTCTAGATTACTACCCATGATGTGTATGAACATGAGTAAAATGTGCATAATGAATATGATTTTAACAAACTATTTATTAGATGTAATTCAAACTTGAGATTTAATCTAGCTTTAATTAAATATTTTCTTTCAAGTTTATAAAAGAGTAATGAACAATCTAATAATGAATTATTTTAAGTTTTTAAATCATTATATTATATTTATTTAAATAAAATACATGTTAAGATTTTGCTCTTTTCTAAAGTTTAATATTATCTATCTAATTTTTTTACATTTTATAATTAATTTATTAATTGGATCATACAATTTTATATGTAATTTCATCATATATTTCTAGAGAATTAGAGTCTAGTTTTTCTCTTATCATAAAATAAATGTTTGCATGTTCATTCGAGTTATGTTTAAGTTCTGATTCATCTAAATCTATGATTTTCCACATGACTTTCTCCTTATTCTTGAGGTGTTTCTTTTCTTTTATTCTTTCTTTTATATCTATATTTTTCTTATTTGTATTATAAGATTTGGGCAATCCCCTTTTAAATATCTATACTTCATATAGTTATAGCAAATAATTCCCTTATTGTTCCTTGTGGGCCTTGGGAAGGCATATCAATGGACTTTATTCTAGGATTACCTAGGATAGCTCGAGGACATGATAACATTTTTGTTATAGTGGATAGGTTCTCAAAATCATCTTATTTTTTACTTTGTTCAAAAACAAATGATGCTTCTTATGTAGCCAAATTATTTTATAAAGAAATAGTACGACTCCATGGTCTCCCTTTAACCATTATTTCTAACAAAGATGTTAAGTATCTCTCATATATTTATTATGAAAATTATTAGGTACCAAATTAAAATTTTCTTCTTGTATTTCACCCACAAATTGATGGACAAATTAAAGTAGTCAATCATACCTTAAGAAATTTGCTAAGATGATTGCTAGGTAAAAGTTTAGGAAATTAGGATTTATATTTACCAACCTTAGAATCTTTTTATAATAATATTATTTCTAGAACTACAAAAAAAAAATCACCATTTTCATTTGAGATAGTCTGTGGTCAAAACCCACGATAACCAATAGATGTAGCAAACCTATCATCTCATGTATTTTCTAATGCAACATTCTCATTTGCTATAGATTTTCAAAGCCTCCATGAAGAAATAAGAAATAAAATTACTAAATATAAGAAATTATGCTTCTAAGGCAAATCATAATTGTTCAACGAAAGAATATAAAGAAGGTGACTATGTATTGATTTACATTCGACCTGAGTGTTATCAAACCACTAAATATAAGAAATTACATGCTCGAGCTTGTTAAACATTTAAATTTCTTAAGAAAATTGGGGCTAATGCTTATCACCTTGATTTTCTTACTGATATGCTCATTCATCTAGTTATTAATATTGAAGATATTTAATCATATGAAGAAATTAGCAAACCTCCACTTGTTCAGTCTACTCTTTAGCATGAGATATAACACTGTACTTGTAGAATCCCTCTTTCTTTTGAAGTTGACAATATTATCCAGGAAACCAAATTAATCTAAATATCATTTTCTAGTTCCTTAAAGAATAAGCTACTACTAAGACACGGATTGACCCATACCGATTTGGAGACTCTACAATAAGTGTAAGATTTTAGATTTTAACTGCAGTTCAATTGAGCCCAGGGGAGTTGATGCAACATCATGTGGATCCAAAAGAGCTCAAGGTCTATTTACAAGATCTTAGGCTAAAGCCCAAGAAAATTCAAGAAAGAAGAAGGCATAGCCTATTAGCCTACTAAGGCCCATTTTATGATTTCATCATTTTTATTTATGTAAATTTTAATTTTCTTCTAGAAACTTTGGGTTTGAAATTTTGAATTTAAAAATTCAAAGCATGACATGTGAGGTGGTTAAATTCACATAAAATAAAATGTGAGTAGATGACATAAAAATAATAAGACAACTTAATGCTTCACATTAATGTGGCCACCCACCATTCCCTCAATGTTTTGAATTTTTTTATTTTGAAAGATGTTTGTAATGGCTATAAATTATCCCCTCTATAATGAATGGAGATCCTTTTGCAATTACAAATTATTTGAGTTGTTCTTGTGGTTTAAGAGCTTGGTGGCCAAACCTTGGCAATCCTTGGTGGGAGCGCAATTTATCCAACATAGCTTCTTTTCTTACCTCCAATACCCAAGTTCTCTTAATCTCACCAAAAGATAGAACACCCACCTCCATCACTTTATATGACATGAAAGGCTTTCGAATCTTAACTAAATTACTCTCACATGGAGTACAAATCATTCCTTTCCACCACATGTAGCATGCATATGATTCAATCAAGTATACTATATATACTAGCGTGTACTTAAATGATGAATGTATACTTTTAGAATTTATATCTTATTTAATTAAAATATTTAATACATCTGGATTTAAAACTCTATCCAAATTATTATATAAAAATATATAACAGTGAAATCAAATGGATACGTGCCTTTGTTAACTAGGGAAGTGAGGTAATTAAAAGACCTCCTTGGGGCTAACTAAAGCCTCATATTCCCAGGATGTCTAGATTATATACCCATTACTTATTCAAACATATGTAGATTTATATACATGATTATATGGAAGAAAGCTCTAAACCACATGATTAATTCATTTAATGACTTAAGATGTGATTATGTATGTATTACTAGAAATGGAGGATCCTAATTCCTTTATTAAATATACATGTATGTAAAAGATATAAACAAGTAAGCGTTGTTAATTAGTGAGGTAAAACCATATTACCTCATTGTGGCTAACTAAAGCCTGATTCTCGGATGTCTAGACTATATACTTACTTTCTTAAATACATGTAGATGTATAGATAACCAAAGAAAAGAGAATTATGCAAAGTTATATTTTTATTTGATTGAATTATTTATGCATGTGAGTTAAAGTTCTTTCCAAATTCTAATGCAAAAATACATATGAATGAGATCAAATAAGTATGTGTCATTGTTAACCAAATTACTTCCTTGGGACTAACTAAAGCCTAGTATTCCCTTAATGTCCATACTATTTACTTACTTTCATTCAAACATATGTACATCCACACAAATTAAGGGAAAAAATTTACTTCACATATGCTATAAGAAGGCAAAACTTATGTATATTCATTACTACTCACACTTTAATCAATGTAATTTACTTATAAATTTTTAAAAATAATTTAGAATTTATTAGTGATTATAGCCACACATATTATTAGTTTAAACCAACACATGCAAGCTTACATATAGAAAATTAATATAGGAAATTAAGTAGCTAGCTAGAAATTCTAGAGTGTGGGAATATGAAAAATCATAAATTTTAAAATAATTAATAAATATAACAAAATATTATGTTAAAACACAAGTCAATTTATAATAGTAGATAAAATAGGAATACACATTTATCGTAACATATATAAAAAAAAAATAATAATAATGCAATACATACAAGATGTATTTTATTGAAATAAAAAAAATAATATTAGAAAGCCAAACAAATGAATAATTTATTGAATTTTTTTTTCATTGAATTTAACAACTTAATTACATTGAATATAATTTTAAAACTAAGAAGAACATAATAACACAAGTTAATTTAATGGGTTCTTTAAAATAATTATCTTTATATTTATTATTTAATTATTTAAAAAGTTGATGTAAATTTAGTTTGTATTTAAACTTTTATTATTCTTGGCCTTATAATTAACATATAATGTCATTGTTTTAGATGGTAAATTAATGCTCGAATTATTCTTCATTTATTAATTTTAAAAAAATCAAAATTTTGAAAACGTGGAATTTCAAAGCATCATAGATTTTACAGTAATAAACTTCAATTAATATAATTATTATTTAGTATGTACTAATTAATTAAATATTAATATTAACTATTATTTTTTAATTAAAATTTTGATAAACTTTATCATTATAAGTAATTATAATTAAAATGAATTACAAGAGAAAGTAGATGAATAAGATATAATAATAAGATTTTCATAATTTTTTTTAATTTTTTAACATTATATATATCGAAAAAAATAAAGGGAGAAAATTGGAAGAAAATGATGGAACTTTTTATGAATAAACATATAATAAAAAATAACTAACATCAAAAATTTAATATGTGAATGCTAAAAACTTTTATTTAATTGCATAAAATCAGTTTGTATTTAAACTTTTATTATTTTTGACCTTATAATTAATATATAATGTCATTGTTTTATTTCTAACATTGTATAAAATATATTTTGTGAAAAATTAATAAAAATGATTTATTTATGATTTGAGGATCTTTTTGGAAGTAGTGTAGATACTACGAATCCTAGCAAATAGTTGCATGTTTAAAAGTATACATTTTATTAAACTAAGACAGGTCATAATGCATTATGCTTAAAAATTAGTTTATATTTTAAGCCTATATATATATATATATATATATATATATATATATTTGTATAGGAAAGAAGAGAGAATGTTGTCATGATTAAGAAAACAAATGGAACATGAAAAATGTATATTGATTACAATCGACCTTAATAAGAAAAGATAGTTTTCCTCTTCGAATTGATTGATGCTAGCCCTGACATCAAATGCCTGCTTTTTGGATTTACAAACCAAATAAAATGAAAAGAAGAAGCTACAACATTTCAAACATTTAAATATTTACCAAATTACCAAGTTATGTCATTTAGATTAAAAAAATATCTATCATCAATGCCTTATGAATAAGGTCTTTAAAGACCTACTAGGCCTGACAGAGGTATGTGGATGACATGTTAAAAAACTTGAAGAATCACAACATATTTCGACTTAGAAATATGCTTTAACCTTCTTCGACATTATAACATGAGACTCAACCCACCAAATGTGCTTTGAGTTACTGAAAATTCTGGATTTATGGTGGTAACCCACCGTGGGATAGGCCAACCCTCAGAAAATCAAAGCTCTCAAAAATATGACTCTCCAAAGTCATCACTTCTTTGGCTTTATAATACTCATCTTGGAGATATCTTCACAAATTTAGTATTCCACTCATCTAAACACCAGCCAATCATTTGAGTTACCTAAAGAAAAAAATTATCACAAATATTACACAAAAGAAAAGAAGAATAAAAGAAGAAGGGGAAGAAGACATCATTCTGCTCGTTGATGCATATGTGATTTAACACCTCTTTCGAGCAGGTATAAAACCATGGTCTTGATCTCTCAACCCGTCCATCCGACGAGGTTAGTTAACACCTCTTCGAGGGAAAATCGATCCTTGCGCATGAACTACGGGTCTTGACTTACGAACGACCTTCTCTCAAGAAGAAGAGAATGTGCCTTCCTTCTCCTAGCATAGACCCCCTATGGGAAAAAAAAACACCAAAATCGCCAAACCCCAAAAACCGTGAAATCAAAACCATTGCTTCAGCCGTTTGCCGCTGGTGCCCAACCAACCGAACTGCTCATTAACCCGAAGCGCCCGCTCACGCGTGGCGCCTGAACTCCCTGCACCAGGAGCACGCTGAGACTCGAGAACCTCAAATCTCTGCATTACACACATCCCGGCTCCGCATCCGCTTTCATGATGATAATCTTGTGTTCCTGAAGATCTATTCTTTCAAAACAACTATCTAAATTTTATTGAAGAATTTGCTATTTTCAAGTATTTGACATATATATTTTTGGATGGTTAAGATAATGTCATCCAAAAATAGGAGGACAACTGATATGATACTTAAAATACTACTAGTTGAAGCATGAATCTTTATGCTAAAAGCAAGCTGATCCGAAGTTGAAACTGATCGAGATCAAGCACTAAAAATATCCTTGAAAACTTTGGGATATCAGTTAAATCCCTAAATAGCTCTCAAATATAAAGTGTTTATAGTCAAATCGAGCGTCGACGAGCTGGATCTAACGAGCCAAGATCTTATAATTCTGATTTCATTTGATCATTCAAATACACAAAATACATTATATGATCAAGGGAATCATCATGAGCCATCCGATGGAGCGGAGTGGTTTGGATTTGGCATGTAGAGATGCTACCTCCACCTATAAATATCCCCTCATTCCTCATATGAGGGGCCAAGAGAGAGGAGAGCTCTAAAGATCCTCCAAGACACAGCCACTAGCCGCCAAACCACCGCCACCACATCCGCTGCCGCTTAATCTATCCGCCTCCATCATGATGACTTCTACCTGATTGTTCCATGCATTGCCGAATTGTTCTCGATTTTCATGGTGATTGCGCATAGCTTCACCATCATTCATACTACTAAACTGTTACAACCGATCATTGTCAGGGCTTGCCTTTCTCATACACTCAGTAATCCCGATATCGGAAAGATCTTGTACTCTGAAACAGATACATAGTGGAAGCTTTTTACTAGGCTAGGCCCCATGATTTTTCCCTCTTTTCGAGATTTTCCACGAAAAAATTTTGGAGTTTTCTTGTTCACTCTTTAAATATGTGTGATGAGTTTCACAACAAACAAAGGCAACTTTATTTTACTCAGAATCGATTTTCATAACAAAATCATTACCACATAAAAAAGAAGAAAGGCTAGGATTTCATATTAGAAGAAACACAAGCCACTTTTATAATAGTAGTATAAACATTTAAATACATACACATTTATCATAACATATATAAAGAAAAAAATAATAATAAGCAATAATGCATACAAGATGTATTTTATTGAAATAAAAAATAATCAATAGATTAGAAAGCCAAACAAATGAATACTTTATTGAATTTTTTCTTCATTGTTGTTGCAGTTTAACAACTTAATTACATTGAATATAATTTTAAAACTAAGAACATAATAATATAAGTTCAATTAATGGGTTCTTTAAAATAATTATCTTAGAATTTCTTTTATATATTATTTAAAAATTAAAAATGGATGTAAAATTAGTTTGTATTTAAACTTTTATTATTCTTGGCCTTATAATTAATATATAATGTCATTGTTTTAGATGGTAAACTAATGCTCGAATTATTATTCATTTATTAATTTAAAAAAATTCAAAATTTTGAAAACGTGGAATTTCAAAGCATCAAGATTTTACAGTAACAAACATCAGTTAATATAATTATAATTTAATATATACTATTAAGAGAATTTTATAGTAGATGCGAGATCTTTTCAAGCCCAAAAATTATCCAACACACTGGGATATGAAACAAGGGTTACGTGGAAAACCCAAAGGAAAACCAGGCCTCAAGAGAACTTTTATGTGTCAAAGATATGTCCTCTCGTTAGTAAGAAGAAACAATATTCGGTAGAATAACATAACAACCCAACCCAAGGGAGAAGTTTCCAAAAGCGAACGATCTCTGGGAGCAACCTCTTGATCTTCGAGAAAGGAGAATCGGTTCTATAGCGATCTTCGTGCACCACTGGTGGCACCTGGTGGATGGGATAGCCAAGGTCATTGGTTTCTGTCTTCAAATGAGTCCCCTAAGGTGAGAATGAAGCTCTATTTATAGATTTTGGGAGTTGCCTTGTAAATTGTGGAAAACTCCAACCACTCCCATCGGATGGCCTGCAATCCCGACGCATAAAGTAATTTTGATGATCTGCCTTAATGATGTAATTTGGGTGATCTTGGATCGTTGGATTCGCCTTGACGTTTCGATTAAAAATATGCCAGTTTGGTGACCATTTGGCGATGGATCCATTTTAAAATATATTGAGCTTGACGCATTATGCTTGATGTTGCCATTCGCTATATATGCTTGACTATAAGTTTGCGAAATGATTAGCATTTCAAAATACCTCGAGATGCATCGATTAATTTTAATGTATCGCAATTAATTAAATATTAATATTTCGTTATTTTTTAATTAAAAATTGATAAAGTAATTACAATTAAAATGAATTACAAGAGAAAGTAGATGAATAGATGAATAAATATCATTTTAGTACTTTTTTTCAATTTTTAACATTATATATATCAAAAAAAAATAAAGGGAGAAATTGGAAGAAAATGATGAATTTTTTATGAATAAACATATAATAAAAAATAACTAACATCTAAAATTTAATATATTAATTGCATATATGTGATTAATATAAATATAAATATGTCATAGAAACCTTTTATACAAATAATAACAATTACAAATATAAATTTTTTTGTTTCAAAATATAATTACAGTTAAATAATTCAAAATATTAATAGCAATTACAAAATTTATTATTAATCCTTTCAAAATTATTATAAAATTTTTAATAGATTTAATCTTATTTTTTTTCCTTTAAAGACGTTTTAAATCAATATACTTTAAAAAATATTATAGAAATATTTTTTTGCATAAAATCACCCACACCATACCAATGTTACTCCGCTTCTCCTCTATACATATACATAAATATTAAGCTCGATTGATATTCCATCAACATATCAATCAGCTTATATCAAAATACTTTCATCAAATAAGTTAACCTGATAAAGCAATGAAAATATTGGTTTCGTATAATTTTCATCTCCCATTCATAAAGTTCATGAAAGAAGAAGAAGATTGAAGATTTAAGTTTTCATCAGTAGAATAGTTTCTCATTAATTTTCTACTATAAATTCTCTCTTCCATAGACTTGACGCTTCCACCATGTGGGCAATGCTTACCGTCGTCATCATGGAGTACACCGTCAGTATGCAATCAACCATTCTCAACTATCATAATATATGCATAATACATATTTAATCTCCATTTAATAAAAAAATATTTAATTTTAAAATTTAAAAAAACAACATTAATTAAAAGAAGAAAGACAAACAAGTTGTGCTCAAGTTAAATTCCACTCGTAATGAAAATTACTCGGATTCAATTTTGAATTTAGAAATTAAATATTTTTTTATTAAACAGAGACTAAATATGTATTATGCAAATATTATGATAGTTGAGAATGGTTGATTGCATCCCAATATGTACTCCAAGACGATGATGACGATAAGCACTGTCCACATGATGGAAGTGCTAAATCCATGGAAGAGAGGATTTACATAGTAGAAGATTGAGATGAGAGCGATAGCTATTCCTACTTTGAGGGAATGAAGAACTCTTCTCGAGTCATCCTTTCCAATTTCTTAATCTTCTTGCCAAGCTTCATGAACTTTTGCAATGAATGGGAGATGAGAAATGGACACCATGGGTTGAAACCAACCTTCTTATATGCCCCAACAGTACTATCCATAGCTGAACTTGTTTGATGAAAGCATTTTGGAGCTAATGAAGAAATATAGCCTTCGTGGATAATGAAAGATGTTCATATGGTATATATTTATATATATATATACATGTATAGGAAAGGAGAGAGAAGTTTAAGGTGCATGTGTTGCATGGGATATAGTGATTTTATGCAAATAAAAAATGTTTCTATAGCATTTTTTTTTTAAGTATATTGATTTAAAACGCCCTGAACTGAAACAAAAATAAGGTTAAATCTATTAAAAAAATTTATAACTTCAAAAGGATTAATAATAAATTTTGCGTAGTTGCTATTAATATTTTGAATTATTTGTAACCTAACTGTTATATTTCGAAACAAAAAAATTTATATTTATAATTGCTATTAATAATCGATATTTGTATAAAATATTTCTATGAAATATTTATATTTATATTAATCACATATATGGAAATATTTATATCAAATCTTTATATAATATAAATCCATGTTGACCAAAAATTTGATCAAAATTATAACCAACTGGAGAAGAAAAATTAATTTTATACAAATAACAAAATGGAAATACTTTGAGTGATTTACAACCACGTGGAGAAGAAAATGCAGCTATATATTATAGACAAAAGATGATTTTGGCAGAAATTAAAGTGGTAGAAAAACTAACTGTGCTCTCTAATTCTTCTTAGTCAATGGATACACTGTTCACAATCCTGGCTCCCCTTCCCTTGGCCATGTACAGTCCCATATGATGAAGTAAATCCTACAATAAAGATAAATTATATTTACTTTCATTCCAACAAATTTAAGCAAAACACAACTTATTAATACAGGAATGATTACGAAAGTTATTCTTCCACTTGAGTTTGGGCATTTAGTAGAGCCCATTTATAGTTTAACCATGAGTTAAAATGCTACATAAGCACTTTATAAAGGGCCATTAGCAAGCATGCATACCATATAATTCTTATATATTCCTATATATAACACTTAAACTTTGATATTTATATTCATAGCACTCAAATCTTTAATATCACATCCAAAATACCACTATTTTTATCTTTATGATATTGCATGACCCTTTCATGTATAGTTAAAGTGTTAGATGTATAAATATTAAACTTTAGGCATCATATATGTAAATACATAAGACTTGTATGCTATGTATGTAAACCTTCTTGTATGAAAAGATAGAAATTAATGATACATGATTTAGTGTGTTAGTAGTCTACTGTCTAGAACTATGCATGAGTGCATTCAACAAGATTTCCTACAATTTTCAAACTTGAGGAAGGGAAATTTATTTTAGCCTCAAGCAAGGTTTATTGATCAACCACAATATAAAATTTACCTCCATCATATCAATGCCAGTAAAATAAAATGAACTTAATAGGACACAATGATGATGAAGGATTCAAGTAGCCAATCTCACATAGTAAGATAAAGGCTTCTACTTATTGAATGGAAAGATCATAGGTAGCACATCCATGTGAATAAACCTCCACATCTTCTAGTGGGAGAATTGGACCGATGTTTCGAGCTGATAAAATTGAGAAGTGAAGTCCAAAACACAGATATCGGTGCATATGCCGAGAACTAAAACCTACAATAAAGAGTCAGCTAATAAGAACAATGGTAATGTTATCTGAATTAAACTTTCTCAAGCATCAGGAGTGCTTATATAGTAGATAGAAAACTTTAACTTCAAAAAAGAAGATTAAAGGTACTGCTAATAAAATAGAACCCCTTATATACAAAGAGAGACAGTACTCACAACTTTGATTTCATTTGCTTTCACCGAGTCAACAAAAAGATTAGAACAGTCTTTCTCCGTTGAGCAAATGAATCCATCAATGCAATCTTTACGCTTTAATGTAGCATTTGGATCCTTCTCTAACTAATCAGAGATATATCCATGCATGATAAATATCACATAATCACATTATCAAATAAGGTAGATTTACATACATACCAATACCTAAAGTTCATATATATATATATATATATATATATATATATATATATATATATATATCTCCTATGCATGAAAATATATGCATTTCAAAAAAGTTAATGATAATAATATTTTTGAGATAATTTTAAAAATTTTGGTGTTATTTATATAAATATTAAAGTTTAAGTGTTATATAAATAAATATATAAAAATGTGTAGTATGTATGTAAATGCCCCATTAAATATATGGTCTTCATGTGAAAAGTAGTGTTGAAGAAAATTGAAAGAAGGGGAACCTGTACAAAATTTTCGCCTCACATTCTTTATAGAATCCCCATAATAAATTTTTTATAATACATGAAAATTTTACAATGTTCTATTACTTTCAACCAATATTTATATTATGTCAAAGAGTGTTGCTTATTTGAGTAAATATGTCCTGAGATAAGCAAGATGTTAAGGAAAGCATTAAGATTGTCCCTTTATTATATTATTTTATACATATACTTGATTATAGTATTTTATAATTTTAATTATATTTTTTAGTCTAGACATTTAATTTATAATTAATAAAGTCTCCAACATAGTAAGAAGAATGAAGAACTGAAACTTGGATATGCTTTAAAAACACATGAGTTTGAATTCAAATTTCTTTGATCCGTACCTTCACAATTCAAATTTTAATCAACTTTTTGTTTATCATGTTGAGTCAATTTTTTTAGATAAATTCTTCACAAGAGATATATGGTTGAATCTCCTATTCAAATATAACTATTTGATTAATCCATTTTTATGGACTATAAGAATATTTGTTTTTATGGGCTATAAGAATATTTAAGAGATCTTATATTAATGTAAAGATCTTGAAGAAATTATTTATTGACTCTGAGAGAACTTGTGCGGTATTTTATTGGCTTTCAAAAATCATATAATATGGTATGAGATCTTATAACAAATTTTGTATCTCCCTACATTTTCCTTGCTACAACTATATATAGAGCATTAGACCTAAAGGGTTTAACATCCCATAATAATAAGCAAGTACAAAGAAGAAACTAGTTGAGAGAATAAAGGAAGGAGTTATTTTGGTGCATATAGGGGAGTGAACTTCTGATTCACTTTTTTAAAAAAAAGAAGTATTGTTAGTTTTGATTCATCAAAATGAGAAGTTGAACTTCAAATTCTAAATAAAGAGCTGTTTATAATAGCTCGATCAACTGCTAAGGGGAGTAAAGCCACAATTCATTGATTATAGATAGTGGAATTTGACAGCATACAAGCTCCATAAATCATTCTCCTATACCTTAGCATGAACCTCACATTCCATTCCAAAACCATCACAGTGCATCATGAACACACTCTTGGAAATGTATGAAAAGTCGCTCATTGGAAACATATAATGTGTAAGTTTTTCAATATCAGGTCAAAAGGAGCTCCAATCACCAATTGCACCAATAAGTTCAATCTAATAGAAAAAAGAAATTCATGAACATCAAGAAGGATAACAAGGTCAATGGCATAAGTTCGCTCTCATCATTACCAGAGAAGTAAGATAACATTATAGTGTTATAACGAGCATTAGTGGCTCTTATAGATCATCATTAACGAAGCCTATTGATGTTAAAGATTCATCTCAACAAGAATATTAAATAGCATAAGAAAGGTGAAAGTAAAACAATTTTTGTTTTAAATGCTAACACCAAGAGCATTATTATAACAAAAGGAAAAAAAAATCAAATCTTATGAAATCACCAACTAAATCACAATAAATTCTTCAAATTGATGGATGCAAGCATTAGAAATCCTAATGAAATAATGCATGAAGAAAAAGTATGAATAACACTATCGAAATAAATAATGAATGTCATCATGATTGATATTTAAGATGCACTGATATTTATTACAAATACTCTGATTAATAAAAACATGGAGATTAGACTCATACAAAATTTTCATTCTTCTTCAAACATAAATCTAATAATAAAACATTACCCATACAATCATGGAAAATATTTCTTATTGATAAGAAACCCTTGAATATTATGTGTGTTGAAGATGTGATAATCAACATAATAAATAAAAACTCTTGGAAGCTAAGCAAAGCCAGTCACATCCTTAGTTTAAGGGCAAACTTGACCTCTATTGGATAGTTAAATGCAAAAAAAAATGTCTTGTCAATTTAAATGCTAATAAAAAATCGAATAGGTTTCTTAATGATTGCTTAGGGTAATAAAACAAACACTCCCTAGACTAACACCAACACAAGAATAATAAGAGTCAACATTAATGCAAAAGCAAATTTAAATATATTGTATCAAAAGCTAGACTATAAAAGCAAGAAAAACTTAAAAGTTATCCATGCAAACATAAACCTTCAAATTTAAAGTTTATTAAATCCAATTTATATGAAGATTGTATTTTTTTTTTATGCAAATAAGATGACTTAGTTTCTATAAGGTTAAATACGAACATAAGATGACTTATGATATATGTTCATCATGATATGTTATCTTGTTCAATCAATTTTTTTTAAATCAAAAGGTTTTATCATTTTTCAAGTGGACAATAAATATTGGCTTGATCATGGCTTGATTCAAGTTTAATTGAACTCAAATAGACTTAGATGGAAAATAAATCTAATTGCAATGGTTTGGAGTCAAATGAATTTTGGTTCATATGACAAATTATCAAAATATATAAACTTTTGACTTGGGTTTGATTATAATCATAGTTTGTGTTTATATTTAAACAATGATTGAATGATTGAATCATGGAAATATGGGCTTTCATTGATTTGGATGTCATTTAGCCAAGTTCAAAATTTTGGCTAAAAAACTAAAATAAATTTGATTTGATTTGGGTTTGGTTTTGCCATTTGAATATATTTCATTTATATTTCAGAATATAAATGAAGATATATAGTTCATGAAAATCACTTGAATTTAAGTGATTTTAAATTTGACAAATTGAGGGATGTAGTCAAAACTTAAGAAATGATTTGGTTTGATTTAGTTTGATTTGATTTGAATGGTTTGAATTTGATTTCATTTATATTTGTGATATAAATGAATATTTTATTTGGTTTGAAGGAGGTTTTGGCTAAGTATGAAGGTGATTCATATGACTTAGGAATGGATTTTAGTTTGAATTCAATCATGGGTTTCAATCATTTAGAGTTTGAATTCAATCATGGTTTCAATTTATTAAATATGTTTGTCATTCTTCATTGCTTTCCAAGTAAAATCATTATACTATATCACCTTAGAAATTACAATATCAAGAAGGTATGAGTTTGTCATAAAATAAATTTGACATGTTCTCAATTTTTTGTGCAATGGAAAATCCATTGGAGAATAAAATTAGAGAAATATCAAATGTCTATGATAATATAATGATGGGAGCTATGAATTTGAAATTCAAAAAAAATGTAACTCATGGGATCCATATGGAAGATGGACCAACGAATTTCATAATAAAAAGAAATAGTTAAAAGAATAAATATAACTCAGAGCATATAGCATGAAATTGAATATAGATATTCTAGGTTCGGGAGTTATAGTAAATATAACAACATATTTCAACTAAATTATTTGTTACACTATCAATTTTAGGCTTCCCAAAAAAAACTGAGATAGGCAAGTAGTAGTCTATATCATACTTGAAAACTTTGATTGCCTATATATTCTTGTTGATCAAATCGTTTAAGCTAAGCTTAAAAAAAAATCAAGACATGTTAATTCATTGCATTGTGAAAATATGTTTACTATAAATGTAGGAATAAAGAAACTAAAACAATCAAAGTAAAAATAAAAAAATAAAAAAATTATCTTCAATGAATTCATATCATATAATAGCAAGTTAAGCATTGCTACAAAAGAGACCTCTACTCAAAGCATATTAATTAAGAATAGATATTTGTTCCAAACCAATACACAAATTTTAGGAGCAAACTAAGTCCAACATATTTGTGATCCAAGTTAACAGATCACACATAACTCATTAACCAATTAATCAAATATTCACCATCTTCTTAGTATTTGTGATCCAAGTTTTGATTGGCTATGTAGGAAGTATGACGAACGATGAATTTCGACTGATGAATTTTGGCGAAAGTAAGTGGATTTAAAATTCAAAATTAAAATTATAGATTATTTTGGGAGCGATTTTAAAATTTTAGAATGGAATAAAACCTCTAATTAATTACAAATGAATTTTAACTTTATTATGGAACAATTTAGCTGCCATAATTATATTTAATCAAATTAAAATAGATTTTTTGATTTTATATGACCTAATGACAAAAAAAATTATGTGAGATTTTATTGAAATTAAATATATCAAATATGGGAATCATTTCATATAATTTTGACATTTTAACTACAATATTAATTTAGTTATTTCGACCTCATTTCTCACTCATGATTCTCTCTCACTCTCTCTCTCAATGGCGTCGCTTTATTGGTCAATGTGCTTGCTAAAGGCACAAGATATCTGGAATCTTCTACCATGATCCGCTTCATTTGGATTTTTCAAAACATGGGCAAAGTGGCACCCGAAAGGGGAACTCTTGTCAGGACCGGGAAAAAAAAAAGCGGGGAAAAAATGCATTTTATTAGAAGAGTAGGACTTAGATTCTAACAACAGAAAATTATAAAAATGTATAAAATGTGAGAACTTATATTTATGGCAGATGATAAACAAGTAGCCTCTGAACCTATATCTAAAATGCTCCACACAAGTTAAGATCTCGATTGATTAAACTCATGGAAGTGGGATATATTGGTTTACTTCCACCAGAGAGAGTGAACTAATCTCGACTCTTCTAGATTTACAGCCGCGTAGAGTGGCTGCTAGCTAACACCTCATATGATTCAAATTTAATGCGGTCTTATATAAATGCAAGATGGTCCACCTTATTTATTAAAAATGAATGAGTATGAAAATCATGCTTTAAACTAATGCAATAAGAATTACATATTTTATTTATTTTTTACTCAGCTTAAGAAGGTTTTATGCCTACATGCATGATGAAACAAAATGCTAAATCAACAAGAAGGGGAGTTTTTTTAACTAAAGGGACTACTCTCAAAGGCCAATCCTTGCAACATTATGCAAGTGGAGATTTTGCAAGGAAGGAAAATAAGATGCATGCATGGTGTTATAACATGCAACGTACAAGTAAGAGGTTACTAAATTATTATTTTTTATTAAATTCTTAAGCTATAAGATGAGATTATGAATCATTAAAATTTAGTCAAAGTTACTTAGTTGGTGTTGACCTCACTTTTGGTGTGAGGATTAATTCATCCTATCTTAGATTTAGGAGACTTCTAGACACTAGAATCTCCTTAGTCATAGGATACTTCTAGTGATTTGGTAAACACTAAGCTTATGCTTAAAGAATGCATACCATAGATTTAGGCTATGCCTTAGTAATTAAGAAAACCTAGCTATCCCATGGCCTAAACCAAACCTAATATATCCCCTTAGCCAATCCCAATTTCAAACTAATATAATTAAAGCCCAATTGAATCTATTTCATATCCAAGCTCCAAGCCAAAATGAATTAAACCTTAATCATATTCCAATCCTATGGACTTAACTTAAACCCCCTTCAATCAAAAATTGATGATTTTCACAAAAGCACTCCAACCATTCAAATCATCATTTCAAACTCTTCCAAAACAATCAAACCAATCATCAAATCAATCCAATCAATCCAAGCTAACCTATTTGAACCCAAAATATCCAAATGAGCCAACATCTAATTAAATCCAAATCAATTACAATCGAAACTATCAATCAATCTTAAATCAATTATCAAACTCAACTCAACCCAATTCAACCCAAAACCAAAATTGATCCATTGGGTTACTAAATCTAAAGTGACATAAATGACCCATTTGAACCAAACTCCAATCCAACCCAAATTGGATTGAACCAACCATTCAAAACCTCTTGCATTGATTATTGATCATTCTTGATCAATTGCAATCAGTATTTCAAACTAAGTCACTAGCCCCTTGACTTAAGTTATTAGCCTATGAACTAAATTGAACTAAACTTCATTCTTAACCCAATTAATTGAAATAAATGACTCTGACCAACTACTAAATTAATCTTTGAATAATATTTGACCATCAATTGAGCCAAACCAAGCCCAATTGGCCCTTTGACCCAAGTTGATCCAATTTGACCTAAAATGCCAAATTAGACCAAATCAAATCATACATCAAATTGATTAAAACAAATGGCTCAAATCCATCACAAAGTGATTATTGAACATGATCAAACCCTCGGTTGAACCCAATTTGACCAAGTAAATCCAATTGGCCCATTTGGCCCAAATTGACAAAAAGGGTCCAATTGGTCTAAATCATTCATAAACTTAAATTGATTGAAACCAAAATCTACAATCATCTTCAAATCATCAATTGAACCTAAACACCCAAGCCAATTTGATCAGTTTGACCAAATCGGTCAACTTAGCCTATTTGACCCACATGAACTCATATGAGTCAAATTTAAATCCAATCCAAATCAAATCAAACCAATTGAACCTAAACATCTCAAATCATCATTTTAACTTGTCTCAACCTATGGCTTGTCCCAATTTGACCAATTGGTCATTTTAACCCAACCTAGCCCAATTTGACCTACATGGGTCAAATTGAGCCAAAACAAACCAAGCCCATAATCAAAACTTGGCATGACCCATCTTTGATCACCATGGTTAGTCAAACTAAATCCAACCCATTTCTAGCCCAAATTGACCTAATACCCATTAGGTAAATCCCTCTAAATGGGATAAAACCTACTTTTGGGCGGTCTTACCTACCCCTTTGTATTTGGTAGCTGCCTTAGTTTATTTTGGACCCTTGGACCACTGGCTAACTTGGCCAAAAGTTGGTTGGGTCAGTCATGGTCAAGGGAGGTAACCTAATCCATTGCCTCTCATCGGCTCTCCATGGGAAGCAATGACAAGACCATTGATATTGAGCTCCTGCGAGGTAACCTTTGGCAAACCGTAGAAAATCCTCTAGGTGTTGGTCTTTTATAATTTTGTAATTTCATGCAAATCCCACGATCTCTCTCTAGCTCTTGAATGTTTTAGAGCATCCGATGCCTCACGAGCTCATGAGCTTGGATTGAGTGGAGGCCGGTGTTCATCTTCCTTCTCGGGACGAAGATCATTCATCATCCGTTACGTGATTGAAATGGATGGTCATGATTTAATCTCCTAGAAATTCTATTTATTTCATTTAGGAACTGATTAATCCCCATCATCCAATCCAGATCGGATGGCAGACGAAAGTTTCCGCCTCGATGACGTCAGCTTTAAGATGTCAATCTCATGGCACCCGCGTGGAAAGTGTCCACATCAGCTCCCATGTGGCATTGATGGGATTTGGGGTTAATTAAGATTTAAAATGTGATTTAAATAGCTAAATTTCATAAATTCATAACTAATTATAGAAAAATAAGAAAAATATGAATGAACACATTTCGAAAAGATTGAATAGAGGAATTTAATAAAAATAATTTTCTAATACTTTGAATAGTGAGAGCTTAAGAGTTTGAATCTTTTTAATTAACTCAATTAAGCCCTACTCACTTAATTAATCCTAAATTAAATGTGTTGGTTCCATGGGATGTCCTCACTATTTTCTTGGGATTTATTGGTTGCTAATTAGGAGAATTTAAAATCTTAATCTTAATTATCCTCCTTAATCAAATTAACCATAAATAAAACTATTAAATATTGAAATTTCAATGATTAATAATATTTAGTTACTGTTAGCAGTGAGAATGATTAGGTTAAATGATTAAGGCCTCTTCCCTAATCATATACCTAATTATCTCTCCATGGAGTGTTTAATAAACTTATGATTTAATAAAAAAAATTAATTAAATGATAAAATTAATCAAATTGAAATGATAATTAGATCAAATAATCTAAATTCAATCCAAGGGTTCCTTTTTTGTGTTCAATAACATAAAGACCCTTAAGGAAAGTATATTAATTCATTGGTGTGGGAAAATTATAAAAGTACTTAATTAGATTCCTTAATCTAATTAATGCTTAAGCATGAGCCTATTGCATTAGGTCCTTAAGAGAATTGCAATTTTAATTTCTCATTTGCACATCATTTGAGGCTCATGAATAAGTGGTTAATTAAATTAAAGAAGCATAGGAAAGGGTAATTAAATGAATTTCTTAATGATTCCAACATAATTAATTTCTAAAATTAAACTAATTACTTCTCCAAACACATTAAATCATCAACATGGGATGGGATAAAAATAACAAGTGTTTCTTCCTCTCTAAATCTAATTAAAATCCAAAAATCATATTTAATAAGAAGCTTTGGTTTTCCTTAAGTAGTTTTATTTATTGTGATTGTCCTTAGGAATTAGTATATTTGAATGAATTATGTGGAAATGTTTGGCTATTCCTTTTCAATCACCAAAAATGTTTTATGTCATATGATATCATGCATTCATGCTTTCAAAATCAAATAATCAAAAGAATTTACTTATGTCAAGTTGCATGTGTTGGCTTAATCTTATTATATGTGATATTTTCATTAATAAATTTCAAAATTATTTTCAAAATTATAAATTGATAACTAAAATTTAGCGATATTAGCTATGAATATGTATGTAGGGTTTACATGTGTTTATACTTTAAGCATGTTAATTTATGGTTTTCTTTTCTATATTCATGTATGGATTTACATGTGTTTGAATGATAATAAGTATATATAGTCGGACATCCTGGAATATGAGGCTTTGTTTTTTAGAGGTCACTAGATTATCTCACTTTCATGGTTAACAAAGGCGCTTATTTAATTTCATTCTATGTATAGTTATACTAGAATTTAGATAGAGATTTACTTTACTCAACCAAAATATAATCTTTTGCATGATATTCATTCTTATTATTGTGTATACATTCATATGTATCTAAGATAATACAAAAATGAGGCTTTAAGTAGCCCTAAGGAGGTCATTTAATTATCTCCCTAGTTTAAATAACCACATACTTGCTTAAATCTTTTATACATGTCTGTATTGATTAAGAAATGAAAGTCCCATTTCTACCAAAATATATGCATCCATAATCATTTAAGCATATCAAAATATATTGCATGTATGAATATACTAAGTGTTAAATCATATGCATGTTATGGGTGGTGAAAAGGAATGGTGTAACATGTTTTATGTGATGGCAATTCAACCACATTAATTTTAAGATGCCTTTCATGTTAGATCTTTAAGATTAACCCAAACCTAAAATTAATAAAATATTTAATAAATCAATTACTAAAGGAAACTAAATCATAAAAATTCACTTTAGAAAATATTCTAAGATAGGGATCAAGAAGGTTAAACCTCCTTCTCTTTACAACCCACTTAGACATAAAGTGTATATTAGATAAAACTAAGTATAATACAAATTAAAATTTGCAAACCTTTGAATAACTTAAAATGAAATCATTCATCATGTTAAATTAAATCTCAAAATTAAAACAATCATAATTCAAAAGCCTAGCTAAGACATACCACACTAAGCCTAAAGCCACACATTAGAATACTAAGTCACTCCTTTTAGCTTTATGTTAGAACGGTGTATGTAATGATGATGTGTATTATTTTATGATGTAATATTTTAGATTGGATGTTAGGCTGTTGATAGCCTAATATTATTTTCTATAGGGGATTGTGCTTAAGGGCACGAAAATAAATATAAATATTTTACTTGCATGCCCCTAAGCATAATCCACTAAGAGTGGAATTGGTTACTCATATGTAGGGTGCTAAGTCTAAATTATGAAATATAATTGCTTAGGATGTATGTATCTTTAGCTAATTTCTATTTTTCATGTGCAGTTAGATTTTACTTTTTCCCATAAATATGTAACTTTTGCAAATAAGAATTAGATTAGTGTTATGAGGTTTAGGATGAGTAGTAGATAGAAGGCTATCCTAGGGTTTCTCGTGATGCCTTGGAGCAAGTCAAATCAAATCAAAAGAAGGAAGAAGATGAAATGAAAAATGAAAACCCCCATAGCATGTATTCAATTCTAAATTGTAATATTATTTTGTAATTCGTTATAAAGGGTGAAACACTAACTTTTCTCTTTTGGGTGTCTTTACGATCGACCTTTTATTCTTTTATAATAGTTTATACATGATTATTGTTGTGTTTAGATTGTGTAATAGAATATGCATATTATTCTTAGTTTTAAAACTTGATGTTTGAATGTGGCTTGGATCGATATGCTCTTAGAAAAACTAATTTTTCTACAAAATTAACAACTCAAAACTAAAATTTAAAACAACTTTCAACCTCATTTTAAAGCCTAGGTTATAATGAAGCTAACTAAAAGATTTTGCAACCCCTTAGCGAATATTGTATGTCCAACATCATGCATATCATATATACTTCTCTTGCAAAATGAGGGCCTCCATTCTTTGCACTTTAAGGATATTAACCTATGAAAGTACCTCCTTATGATGGAGATTCATCCTCTTTTTCTCTTGATTTTTTCAATACTAAATTTCATCATGCATTTAGGCATAAAATATCCTAAAGTCTTTAGTCCAAATTATTGTGTCAAAATAACCAAAAATTTGTTAAATTTTGCATTTTAGACTAAGTCATATTCTCATACCAGTCATGATCTAGTCTCTTAGGCAGTGGGTTTAGGACTTTAGTCTCTTTCTAAACTAAATAATAAGCCCGCCATAATTACATAAGAAAGCTTACATGATTTTGAATTATAGGATGTTAGCTATCACTCTAGGTAATTGTAAGTCTAAAAGAGGACAAGTTTATTCTCTCTTGTGGAGATAAACCCTTATGTTCCCTTTCCGCTTAGATTTAGGTTGCGCTTTGATTTGTACTAAAGCTTCCTAGATTTAGGATCCGAGGTTGCTTATTTTCTTCTGGCTATGAGCATAAATTCTCACCTCTTAGGCATTTCCATAATCTTGTGTTGATGGACTATAATCCCTAATTTTTTAAATAAAATTTCAACTCAAATAAAATAAATCTTCTCTCATTCAAATATATAAAGCCTCACCATAGATATCGAGTGCTTATTAGGCTTCATTGTATCATGTGTTCCTACTTATCTTCCTTTCCAAAATAAGTCTTCCAATTGAACATTCCCACTTGATTTTTCAAAATATCCAATCCTTTGATAATCTTAACCTTGAAATTTTTGTAAATAATTGATTGGCTACTTTAATCGAAAGTTTTCTTAAGAAATCTCATTTCCTAGGATGTAATTAACTATGGAGGCTTACTTCTATAAGATTAAACAATGCAGCATAAAATAAACCTTGCTTTACTTTTCTATGTAAAGTAGGGGAAAGATCTCTGTTATATTCGAAGGCACATCATGTCTTAGGAGTCCTTATTAGGTGATTAGGTCCATTATAGGTGATATTTATACAAGATAGTACATCATACATCAATCATACCTAATCAATTTAAGTATCCCATAAGATCTGTGGTGTCTACTCAATGACATCCAAAATAAAACACCACGGGAGTAAAAAATTAATTTCTTAAAGAGCCTACCATAACAACAAGCAATCAAGCTCTAAGAAACCTATGAAAAGCATGTATTTCTATTTTGCAATCAATATAAAACAAATTAATATTATTGATTAAAAGAAAAAAAAGGTTGGTGAGACCAGGTATCACCGTACACCCAAAAAAGAAAAAATATTAGGTACCCAAACTCTACCCTTATATAACTCAAATTAAAATTAATTATACAAATGAAAATAAAGCTATATATCTTGGCTTCATCTTAATCTTCATCACAAGGCTTCTCAACTCTAAGACTTCTACTCATTCCACATAGCTTTAATCATAATCCTATTACAAAAATTATATTTTATGAAATGAAAATCTAACTACACCTACAAAAAAAAAGATTAGTTTTAACATACACCAAGCGGTTATATTTTTTATACATTGGGGCTTCACACCATATCTGGGTCACCAAGCCCACTGTCTAATGGATTATGCTTAGGACTTATGCAACACCTGAGGCATTTATAATTTTTATTATAAGTCCTTTAAGCAGTAAAATATTATTAGTCTAATGTCCAAACTAAAAAAATAATCTTAACATCTAATCTAAAATACTACATCATAAAACAAAACATCAATCTATCATAAAGTTGTGAAAATCGGATCAGACATAGAATCAAGAGAGAGAGAGAGAGGTTCAAGATTTAAATGTTCGACCAGGGTTGAACCTAGGTTAAACCGAATAATTTAATTAATATTAAAATTATTAAATATTAATTTAATTAATAGATAAAATAATATAAATATATTAAAAAAGTAATATATATATATATATATATATATCTAATAATTATTAATTTTAAGATTGATATAAAGTTTAATAAGATATATATATATATATATTTTTAATTCTAATTATGTTTATATTAAATATATTTAAAATCTTAAAAATAATAATATGAATTTATAAATACAAATATAATTTATCATAAGAATATAATTTATTAAAAGTTTAGTTTATATTAAAAATATAAAATTTAGAATAAAAAATTATTTTAAAAGCCTTGTTAAATATAAATAATATAAAAATATAATATATAAAATATTTAAGCATTATTATAAATCATGACATATGTATATTAAAAGAATTAAAATTTATAATTTTTGATAATGTAAGTTTATGAATATAAATTTAATTTATAATATAAAAATATAAGATTATAATATAAACAAGTATATTAAAAAATTTATAAAATATTTATAAAATAATATTATGACTTTATATTCTTTAAACATATATATTATAAATTATAATTTATAATGAAAATATAAAGTTACTAATTAAAATATTATCTTTTTGTTCTTACATTTTAAAGCCCATTTCATTTTATTCTTACTAAAAGTTTTTCCATATTCAACTATTTTTGTCCCCACGTCATAAAGAGAAGATGGTGTATTATTATTTGAAAAGTAGAGCTCTTAAAAATGAGTTTGTAATATAATTAAAATAATTTGGTGGGAATGTTATTTATTTAATTCAAGCTCACTTATAATTATAAAATAAGGTTTATAATTATATAATTTCATCTAAAATATTATAAAACATATTTCAATAACTTTAATATTTAAATATAATAATTATATAATTTATAGAAAATGCATAAACATGAAATAAACATCAATTACAAAGAGGGCTTGGTCAAAATATCCAAAATCATCAATTATAAAAAAAAAAATCCAAAATCATCAATTACACTAAAAATATCAAAAATTAATTGAGGATTTTGATTTTATTGAAAATCTCTTTATTAGCTGAGCACAAAGAGGGCTTGGTAAACAATTTTCTGACTATACTAATTATTATAAATTTTCTAAATTTTAAGATAATTAATGATTTTATTAATTAAATGAAATCCCTTTAGAGTGATTTTGAGGAATAATAAAAACTAGAGATCATAATTAATTTTTTTGATCGCCCTTACTATTTTATTACATAATTAGTCTTTCATAATTAAATTTATAATTTTCTTAATTTTAAGTATTTATTAAATGCATAAAATGACTAATTTAGGTTTGAAAATTTGGATGTTCCAAATTACTTAGCAAATTAACCTAAAATTATTATGAGAGGCAAAAGTTATCTCATACGATAATCACACCAAATTTCAATCTAATCATGCAAGTGATTAAAGTCTAATTATACTAATTAAGTGAAACTTTAAACTTTAATTAATCATTATAAACTTGATAAAATTTAGGGCTTTTATTTTTTTTTAATTCTCCACTATCTAAGCTTTATATAGAGTGTTTATTTATATTTTTTTAGATTTTTCTAAAATTAGTTATAATTTTTTAAAAGTTTGCATAATTAAAATAATTAATTAATGCTTAATCAAATCTTAATTTAATTATTTTTATGATTTAATGTGATCTAGAGGGTCTAATTAATTTTTAAGATCTCGATGTTTATTAAAGTGATTTAAATTATTTTGATGAATTTTCATAATTTTATAATTTTGAATTAATTATTTATTTAAGATTAGCCACTTTATTTCAAATTTTAATAACTCTTAAACCAGAAGACTATTTAACTTAAAATTTTTATGATAGGTAAGCAATGACATTAAGTTCCCTTTATGAACTTTTGAACATAATAAGTTTAGTATTTTAAGAGTAATTAAAAATATATATAATTTTCATTAAAACTCAAATTACACCTAAAATATATAATCAAATTTGAGAATTTTGGGTTCATTAGATTCCACTTGAAAAGACAAATATAGAGAGCCCTTATTTGCACTTTTTAGTTATGTATTTTATTTTTTTGTGATTTTTTGAAGTTTCGGGTGAGATCTAATAGAATAAATAAAAAAGAGATCTAATCGTGGTCACCCATTTTATCCATGTAAGATGGACGACCCAAAGGTTGTCTTTCTTATGAGAGGCAGACCAAAAAAGGGTTAGATGGATGGGATCTACCCCAAACAACATCGGATCTTGCGATCTTATGGTGATCTTAGCCAAAAGTCACTTTATTTTGTCGGGGAGGGTTAAAATGAAAAGTGCAACATGGATCTAAGGGAAAAACCCTAGAATCACATCACATTTGAACAAATATTAAAACCAATGACTTTCATAAAGATTTTTATTAGAGATTATCTAACTTAAGCCAATATTGAGTGAATTTTTTTACGTCGAACTCAGTTCTTGCTTTTTAAGTGGAAGCTCCCACATGATCTTCCTCTCTTGCCTTCTGTTGGATTATCGTTATCACTGAACACCACCATATTTTATTGGATTACACTTTATTTTATATTTTTGAGAGTGAAAAAGGTGGAGGATGAGTCGGTCTTACTTCTTGGGAAGTGAAGAAGGTGTTGAATGCCAAAAGAGAGCCTTTTTCCTCCTTTTCCCCTTCTCCATATTACCGAAAATCATGATGAAAAGTGATATAGGGTGTGGCTATTGTTGGGATGGCAACTAGCATTCATTGTGGGAGTGGTTGGGTGATTCAAAATCACTCAAGCTAAAAAGTGGAGTAATAAGAGGGGATGTGAGGTGATTGAAAGTTTTGGAGCTTTGCATCTTTTTCACTCTTTTCTCTTTAATTTTAATTCTCCTTCACATGGGTTGAGATCTTAGCTCATGTGTGATGAGATTTCCTAGGGTTTAATGGGTTATGTTTGGGCTTGGGTTGACTTGAATCCATCTTGACCCAATTTAGCTTAAATAGGTTAGTTGGGTCCAATGTGTTGATTTGGCCAATTTGAGTTTAAATTAGGCTTTAATCATATTTACTGAGTTATTAAAGTGATTAAGTTTGATTGATTGTGTTTAATTTGGATTTATTTTGGGTTCATCCCGAATTGGCCTAATTGGGTCAATTTGGGTTCACTTGAGTCTATTGGCCATGTTATCCAAATTGAATAAATCAAACCATTTAATTAAAATTTTAAAATAATTTTATGTGATCAAGTTTATTTGATTTTAATTTATTTTTATTTTAGCTTAATAGTCTCATATAGGTCAAATTGCTTGACCAATTGGCCAAATAAGCTAAATTGGGTGAGTTGAATCATGTTAAATAATCAAATTAAGAATGATTGTAGGCATTGATTTGATTTAATTTGAGTTGAGTTGAGTTGAGTTTGGATTTAAACACATTTTAAACCCAAATTAGTCTTAGTAGGTTAAATTGGGTTCACTTGGGTCAAATGACCAATCTGATCTAAGTTAAAGGTGTATTCAAACTTCAATTATATTTGATTGAGTATTTAAAATAACTTAGAGTAATTAATTTTAATTATTTTAAATTTAATTTTGATTTAGATCCATTTTGCACCAAATTAGGCTCAATGGATCAAATTGGGTTCACTTGGGCTAAATGATCAAATCAAACCCAACAAGAGATTAAATTATGTTTAAATATGATTCTAAAGTATTTTGTAATATTTAATCTGATTTAATTTCAATTTATTTTGATTTTAAGTTCAATAGGGTCCTTTTGAGTTCACTTAGACTAAATAACCTGATTAATGTATTTAAGTCATCATTAGATTCAAATTTGTTTAATTTTATGTTTCATTATATTAATTTGATAATTTTTAGCCTTGGGATAAATTAAATTAATCAAATTTTGATTAGTTTGACTTTTGACTTGGTGGGGCCCACATAGGTCAAGTTAGGTCAAATGATCTAGTCAGTCATTTTGTGCCCCATATGCATTTAGTTTTATGTTTATTTATATTCATACATATGTTTAGTGCTTTTGGTTTGATTTAATTTAAATTTGTTTTGATTTTAATTGACCTATATTATTTTAAGGCCTAAATATGACAATTGGTTCAACCATGCCAATTATCTCAATCTAGGCTTAATAAATTTTACTTTTTAATAAATTCACATGTTTTAAATTTTTATTTAATTTTGTTGAATTTGATTTGATTGGACTCACATTGTCCAATTGGGATAGGTCAGGTCCTACAGGGTCCACTAGTCTAACCTAGGTATTCACCTCAATGTGTCGACTTCTTAGTTTAATTTTGATTTCATATTTAGTTTTATTTTGATTTATTATTTTCATTTCTGCTTTAGTTTAGGTTGTACACCTAGCTATTAATCATAGTATCCTAAGTGCCTAATTAAGAAGCTCTTAATTTAAGGTTGGTGTGGTGAAATTTTTATAAGAATTTCTAAAGAATAGAAATATACTGCCTCTTCACTCTATGGATAAAATGAAGATCAAAATATACTTCTTTTTTTTATGCAATTTTGACACCACATGATCCTGTTCTTATTGAGTGATGGGTATGACATTGAGAAATGTGTACTATCTCTAAAGATAGAAGTCACCACTCAATGGACATAATCACCTCAACAAGGACTCCTAAGGACAATGGGTGCATAGTACCAAAGATTTTCTTCCCCTACTTTACATGGAAAAGTAAAGTAGGGTTTATTTAAATTGGGTTCATTCCCTACGTGCAAGCTCCCATAGATAATTACATCTAAGGAATGAGATCCCCGTGAATACTCGATTAAGGTAAATGATCGTTGTCTCCAAAGATTTCAATAGGTAGGACTATCAATCGATTAGTTTGTTTTAGAAGATCAAATGGGATTGATCAAAGAGAGGTAGTTATTATTGAATCCAAAGGAAGATAAGTAGGAGATGTTCACGATGTAAGGAAATCTAACGAGCATCTCAAACTATCCTATGGTTGGGCTTTATATTTTTGAAATTGAATTATTCATTTGAGTTGACTTTTTATTAGAAGTTTAGGACTTATGATTCCATAACACAAGATTATGAAAATGCCTAAGAGGTGAGGATTTATACTTATGGCCCATGGAAGGGAGAAGCAACCTCAGAACATAAATCTAGGGAGCTTTGGTGAGCAAAGCACCAAATCTAAGGCGACAATGGGTATTTAGTTTGCCTCCAGAGAGGACAAACCACCCGACTGCTTGGACTTACAACCGCTTGGGTGTGGCCACCAACTAACTCCTCCTATGATTTTAAATTCATGTAGGAAAGTCATATGCTTTATGCGAGATAGCTAAGCTGTTATTTATTTAGAAAGAGACTAAGTCCTTAAACTCACTCCCTAAAGAAACTAGATCATGTAAGGGTATGCTTCAAATGACCTAAATCTAATGCAAATCATATTACATGTTATTTTCATTTTGGACAATCATTTGACTCAGCTTATAGATTCATATGCCTAATGCATGAGAAGTAAGATTATTGGCCAAAATCAGAGAGAGAGGAGGTGTATTTCCACCATGGCTCTCAAAGGTCAAGCCAAGTTTTTGGCAAAAGGTGGAAGCCCTCCAATTAAGAGTGAAAATAATATGCATTTGTGCATGATGTTATAAAAAGTACTCATCCAGTTAAGGGTTACTAATTCTTTTATCATGATTTTAACCTAAGCTTTAAATGAGGTTATGAGTTCTTTATTTTAACTTTGGAATTGTTAAATTTGGTAGAAGATTTATTTTTTCCTACAAGCCTAATCCACATCCAGGCCATGCATGAAGCAAGTACGAAATTAGGAAAAGGATGTCATTTTAATGCACAAGCTAAACAAATCATCAATCAGTTTATAAAGCTAACGTAAAAGAATAAAAGGCCATTTGTGGTCGGGCACCACCTCACAAACCTAAAAACAAATTGGGTAACCAAGCTCTACCCTTATACAACCTAGATTACAAATGAATTAAGTACAATTAAGCAAGGAACTCATTATTATGAGTCTTCAAGCTTCATTTCTTCATTCTTCTTTTCTTTTTTCTTCTTCTTCTTCTTTTCTTATTTCTTCTTTGGTTCCTTCTTTGATGGTTGGAAGGTGGTTGCTCCAAAGGTTTCACATGGTATATAAGATGTAATCTTGTGATAAATGCTCATCCTAATCCTCATAACAATCATTTCAAAATCTTAATTGCAAAAATTACATGAAAAGGAAAAGTAAATCTAGCTAACACCTATAATATAGAGATTAATTAAACAAACCACACAAATCCCAAGCATGTATATTGGACTTATCACCCCACACATGGGTAACCAAGTCCACTTGGCCTATTGGATTATGCTTAGGGGTATAAGCACCTACACAAAGAAAAGCTTTCATATATTTATTTATTACAACTCTTAAGCACAATCTACGTAAAATAATGATTAGACTAAATCGTCCTATCATTCATTCTATGCACATTCACCCTAACATCCAGACTAAAATATATATCATAAAATAAAAGCAAACATCAAGCCACACACCACCCTAACCTAAAGGTAGAAATGGTGACTTAGTCTAAATGTGTGTGCTTTAGAAGGTTTGTGTGATATGCTTAACTATGGCTTTAGGGTTTGTATTTTCTAAGTGTGGAAGTGTTCACCTTAGAGGATGGTTTCATTTAAGTTATTTTACTATTTTGGGTTGAATTTATTTTGTATTTTTATTTGATTTGAATGAATCCTAATTAATTACTGTTTTAAAGAGAGGGAAGAGAAGAGAACTTCTTTCCTTCCCTTAAGTAATTTCTAAAGTGGATTCATGTTTAGTTTCATTTAGTGAATGTTTTATTATGTGTTTTAATTAATCCTAAGTTTAGATTGATTCTAAACAAATTTAAAAAAGAAATACATTTTTTAAGATTAAGTAAAGAACTAACTAACAAAACACACATCACTTCATTTCTTTCCCAACATGTATAACATGCATATGAATGATTCCTAAGCATATCTATACATACAAATGAGAATGTTTAGCACATTATATAATGAATGATAGTAGTTTACTTAAGAAAAATTTGAATGCTTATGATGCATGATTTTCATTAAGTAGAAAAGGTTTCTTATCTAATTTTCACATGCTTACATGAATATATGAAAGGCATAAGTGAGTACACCATTGTTAGGGTGTAAGGTATAAGACTTACTTAAATACTTAAAGCCTCGCAATCTAGGGTTTTCCACTAACTATACCACTTTCCTTAAATACAAGCATAAAAGAAAATAAAAGAAAGAATGCAAAAGTTTGTGTTGGTTGATTTATTTTTGTTTATACAATTTATATGTACAAGTGTAGGTATCCTTCTTAAATAATAGCATAGGAATGTATAGAAATGGAATTAGGTAAGTGTTAGGTTCTTTTCAACAAAAAACACTTTACCAAATTCTATTCAAAACTAAGGGGAGAAGGAAAACTACACTAAGCACATCCTTATATTTTACTCACATACAAGCTTATAAATGAAATATAATTAACTCACTTTCAGTTTTGTTAATTAATTCATATAAAAAATAATTTGGATTTAATAATAATAGCCACTCATATTCTATTTTACCCAAAATATGCAATTTGACATAAAAGAAACATTTCACTATCATTATGGTTTTGGAAAAGAATGAATGAATGCACATACATACATACATTTAGCATGTTGGGAAGGAACTAAAATGATGAAAGCATGTAAACACATTCACCCTAATTAATTCTTAAAGACAATCTTATGAAATAAGAAAGCTTAAAGCAAATCAAATTATTTTTTAAAGAAGGTTTGGTTTTGTTTTGAGTTTGATTTAATTTGAGAAATGTGAGGTGAGTTTGTTGTTCTTAACTCATTCCCACAGATGTATGATAATCAAGTTTAATTTTTAGATGATTAGATCCATTTTATATTTTGATTAGGATAAGGTATGAATTAAGTGCATTACATATCACCATAGTAATCAAATGATTATGAGCTAATGAGATGACATAAAATCTCACAAGGAATTTAAATTTGCAATGAAGAAGAAAAGGCTTAATGCAATTTGGCTCATGATTAATGATTAATTAAACTAAGGGATTTTAACTTAAGTAATTTCATAACCTCTCTCACATGTGTGAGTTGGGTTTTGATTTTCTTAATTAACTTAAGCTCTTGAACACCTAAGCATCTATCCAAAATAGATTAATTTAGTTTTGAAAAGTTTCAGAATTTTACAAAATTATTAATGGGGTAATTGAATTAACCCTTAATTAAGGATGGATTATAAAAGAAAAGAGGGTTTAGCGAATATCTCTAGGAAAGTAATCCAAAAATATTCCCTAAACTTCACATCCACTTAAACAAAACTTAATTGACTCAATCAGATTAAACCACTAATTATACCCTTAATTAAGATTAATTACATTAAGGGAGTAATTAAGGAATGAATTAGCCCCCCCACTAATAAATCCCAAGAAAATTAGAGGAGGAGTCATCCCAATTAAGCAAAAAAAAGTTTGGGATTAATCAGGAGTAATTAAAGGGTATAACAAATTAACATTTCTAATAAAACCCAAATTTAGAAAATACTATTCAAAATCCATTGAAATTAATTTTAGAATATTCTATGTTCAATTATCTTTCATATGTATTTATTTTATATTTGTTTGATTTTTCTACACTTAGATATGGAAGAAGGTTTGGTGATTAATTAGGAATTATTTAAAGCTTAATTATATTATTAATCCCATCGATGCCATGTGCAGACACAAGCGCGCTTTATGTGCCCGAGATTGGGTTTTAACCTATCACATTGTAGCACGCATGGCGACAACGCTCCTTCAACCATCCGATCAAAGATCGATGGCTAAGATTAAATTCATGGATTTGAGGGAAGGAAAAATATATATATTACACATTTATCCCATCCAAAATGTGGATGGATGGCCAAAGATCCATCCATGCCACTTAGCCATGGACACCGCCCATGTTTGAAGTTAATCCGATTCGATTGAGCTCTGATTGATAAAACTCAACCCTCACCATCAACATGCAACCTAGATCACATCTAACAGCCTATGATTCTATGGATTAACATTCACTTCACAAAGCTCCAAACCATAGATTAAGCTAAAATGGCTAACCTCACCGGAGGTGATCAGTGCTCGATTCTTGGAGAAGCTTTAGTTGAGATAAAGCTTTGAAAGGTTTGGTTGAGTAGATGCTTCTATGGACCAACCCCTTGCCTTGAACTCGCCTTGATCAAGATAGCTCCTCCCTTGCTTTAGAAACTTAGGAAAGAGTTTGGGTGAGCTCGATTGAGGTCCGTGAGGGAGTGTGTTGAAGGAATTGCACTAGTTTTGAGTTTGGAGTGAGTTGGCTCTTCAATGGAGGTCACCTATTTTCAAGCTCTGAAAATTGAAAAATGAAGTTTTGAAATCACTCTAGGAATCTTGGAGAGGCTGAGGAATTGCTTCTCTGGCTTATCTAAGTTTAATCGAATTGAGAAATGTTAAGTTTGAAATGAATTAGGGGGAGTATATCTCCCCCCTTTGGCAATCGAATGGCCGAAGCTTGCCATGCCATTTTTGATCAATTGCCCTGATTTAGTGAGTTAGGTAGTTAGATGAGTCATTGAGTTTTTGGCGAGGAGTGGGAAGGTGAACTCCCATGTGCTCAAAACAAGTGGAGGCATGATTCCCATGTGGCCATTTCAAGGGGAGTTTGACCATTGGCTAGGTTGGGCTGACCCAAGGTGCACCACTCCTCCTTAGTGTTCACTTGATCCACGAGAGTGCCAAGTGGGTATGAAGAGGATTTAACCAAATTCCAAGTGAAATTGGCCAAAATTTACCCTATGGGATATGAGTAAAATGGTCATTTGACCTTGATTTCTATTTGGGTATATTTGATATGATGAGAAGAATATGAAGTTTCATTGAATTTGGAGTTGGTTTGATGTGATTTGGCTCATGTTGACTCATTTAGGTCAAAATGGGTCAACTTGGGTCAAGTTAACCAAGTGGTTAAATTGGGTCAACCAAGGTGAAGTCATATGACCATTTGAAATATTTTGGTGGCTTTGGTTTGATTCAATTTGGTTTATGTTTGAATTTGGTTCATATGACTTCATTTAGGTCAAATGATCAAGTTGACCAATTTGACCCATTTGACTTATTTGAGCTAGGTCATGGGTAGACTTAGGTTTGGTCATATGAAGAGATTTGTTTCTTTGTTTCCAATCAATTTTGGTTAAGTTTGAATTTGGCTCAATATGACCCTTTAGGTCAAGTCAAGTTCAAGGTCAATTAGGTTAGGTCTAGTTGGCCAATTGAGGCTTTGGTCAAGTTCAACAAGTGATTTAAATGAATGAACTTGACCCATTGGCAATTTGGCTTAGATCAAGTTTTGACATATTTTGACTTTTTAGGTCAAGTTGGGTCAAGTGGCCAATTGGGCTAGGTTAGGTTCAAATGTTGACTTGGTCAGGTTCAAACATTGACCATGAATGAACTTAGATCATTGGTTTCAATCAATTTTGCCTATGACGAATTTTGGCTATGTTGGGTTTCATTTTGGCTAAGTGTTGACTTGGTCAACCCTTAGATTTGACTTGGTTTGACCCAATTTGAGTGATTGATCATCTCATGAGAGCTTTGGTGAGTTTGATTCAATCCAATTTGGTTAGGATTAGAATTTGGCTCATAAGGGTACTTTAGGTCACTTTGGGTCAAGTGAATCTAAGTGGGTCAAATGGCTTGGTCAAAGCTTGATTTGAGTTTGATTGAACTTAATATATTATGATTGAAATATATTTGCAAGTGGTTTGAAGTCAAATGAGTTTTAATTATTTGAAAATTTCAAGTTCAAAGGGTGAACATGAAATGGATTTTGGCTTGATTTTTGAATTGAGTTTTGTAAGTGATTGAAGTTTGTATTTATATTTGGATTCATGATTGAAAGGATTGATAAATGAAAAAAATCAAGAGTTTGACTTGATTTAAAGTTGATTTGGCTAAGTTCAAGAATTTGACTTGAAAGGCTTAAGTTGAATTTTGATTGAATTTGAACCTGAATTTTGGAGTTGGTTTTGGTTATTTGAATTTATATTTCATTTATATATGTGAATATAAATGAGAATATAATAAATGGGTCATGAAAAATTTCATTTGAGTTTGAAGTGATTTAAGCTAAGTCCTTAAAAGAGGATCAAGGTGACTTAAGAAAGATTTATGAATTGATCTTGAATTTTGGATTTAGTTTGATTGATTTTAATTAATATTTCATTTATATATGTGAATATCAATTAGAATATAAATGAGTTGTGTGAAAATTTTATGAATTTGAATTGATTTGAAGATGATTTTAGGCTAAGTCCTTTAAGGACTTAAGAAGGATTTTGAATTAGAATTTGAATTTTGGATTTGATTTTATTGATTTGAATTTATATATTTCATTTATATATGTGAATAGAAAATATAAATGAGTTATGAAAAACTTTTATGAATTTGAATTGATTTGAAGATGATTTTTAGGCTAAGTCCTTGAAGGGAAATCAAAGGACTTAGGCAAGATTTGGAATTTGGAATTTCAACTTAGAATTTGTTTTGAATTTATATAAAATATGTGAGAATATAAATGGGTTATGGAAAAATTCATGAATTTGAATTGATTTGATTTTGGAAATATTTGGAATTTGGAATTTCAATCATGGGTTTCATCCTATGGCATTGATTTGAGTTTGGAGAAAATCAATTAGGCTAAAATTGATTTAGGTTTCATGTTGATTTGGAGTTTGACTTGAAGGAAGGAAGTAAGGAAAGTGGTCCAAGCTATAGGGTAGGCAAATTTTCTAACACCCCAAGGCATGACCTACCCCCCATGGCTAACACTTCTAAGTCTAGGGTTAGTTGAGTGTCCACCTAATCACTAGATTGTGTCTTAGGACCAAGGATCTCTTAAAGTCTAGGAGTCCTATGTCTAAGATGGAGGGGTTGAGAACTCATTCTAAAAATGAGGTCAACAATTGGAGATCCTAATTATTAAGATTAGGGTGATTATCAACCTCACTTGATGTCAACAAAACCTTAGAACCTAGATCCTATGTCTAGGAGGGTTGTCAACCCCACTAAAAGTGAGATCAATTACTAAATATTCATCCATTTATATGGCAACCATGATTGATATTTCATCTTCATTTTCTTAGGCATAATATTTTAAGTTTGTTTAAATGGTGGTTATGAAATAACATAAAATGACTTTATGTATAAAAATACATTTCTAGATCATTTCATAGATCATTTAGAGATCAAGATATATATATAGCAAGTTGCTTCATTGAATTTAATGACTACTACTATAGATATGGTTTAGCCATAACTCTCTACAAAATCATCTTAGCCACACCCGCAATAATAATAGTTGACAAGAACTATAATGTTTTTTCCATTCCCACTATTTATCTTCCTCTTCTCCATTCATTGTTGACATATTATGTTGGTTTAGAATAATTAGCAACATATTCCAAAACGATAATCACCAAAAGGAAGTATATGGGGCTTTGCATGCTACAATTTTTTGGCTGAGATCGATAACCAATAAAATGGCTAATGAAGGTGTGACAATGTGATGATGCTAGACAAATGGTAGAAAGGATTGTATCTAGTTATGGGGTGCTATAATGATCGATAAATGGTTTGCATGGAGCGGAAAGTGATGAATCAATGAGTAGGAGAAGGTTGGTAATGGTGTTTGATGGATAGAGAGTGGCAAGGCCACAACCCTAAACCTAGACCAAGGTGCTCTCACAATAAGATTATATGCATTTGAATATTCAATACTCCTTGAATTAAAGGGTTATTTCATTTGAAGAAGAACAACGATATTTAGAATGGACTTTAAGAATTTTGGTATTTAGTTTAAAAATTTTAAATGTAGTTTAAACTTTAATGTATTTCAAAATCACATTGTAGTTTTGATTTATTGTATTTAGACTTTATCAAATTAAATTTTTTTTTCAAATACACCATTTAGTGTGCCTCCCATCACATAGCCTCCATTATCCTGTTGAAATCATGCTATTTTACCATGCATTACATGATTTTACCAACAACAACAACAAAAGGCTTTTATCCCACTATGTGGGGTTAGCTAAATGAATCTTTTTTCTCCATTGTGTCCAATTAAGTGTCAAATTCTCATTTAATTCTAATAAATTATGGTCATTTTGTACATCTTTACTAAGTCTTTTTAGGTCTACCTCTACCTTTCTTAACATAAATAACATATAATACATATACTCTCATAACTGGGCCTTCAGATGACTGACGCTTTATGTAGCCAAACCATCTAAGGTGAATCTTTTTAATCTTATCTATCACTGGGATACTTCAACCTTATCACACATATTCATTTTGCATTTTATCGCGAAAAGCCACCACTTATCCACCTAATAGTCCTCATCTCTATAACACATAACTTAATTTTATGCTTCTCTTTTATTGGCCAACATTCTATGCAAAAAATCATTGCAAGTCTTACCACCCATCTTATAAAATTTTCTCTTAAGACTAAGTAGTACATTTTTATCACTCAACAAGCCAGATGCATTCCGCCACTTCAATCATCCAACTTGAATTCTACTAATAACATCTCCATCTATTTCACCATCATTTTGAACAATACACTCAAGATATCTGAAATGCTCACTCTTTTTAAGAGACTTGATCACTCAATATGAACCCACCATTAGATCTTCAACAACTAAAATTACACTTCATTTATTTAGTTTTAGATCTACTTAAATGAAAACCTTTAGACTCTAAGGTTGACCTCCATAATTCAAGTTTCTTTTAACTCCCTCTAGGCTTATCAACAAGAAGAATATTATTAGCAAATAGCATACACCAAGATACATCACTTGTAAATGCCTAATAAGAACATACATAACTAAAAAGGCTTAAAGCTAATCCTTAATGTAATCCAACACATATGATTTATTAATGATGGTTTATAAATTTGGCTAATAATTAATTAAAAAATATTTGATGTCAAAATTTATCTTTAGAAATATAAGAGACTGTATCCATGTATCTCAATCAAATATTTGTTAAATTATCTTTAAAATATATTTTAAGAGATATTTTAGAGCATCAAATTAATTGAACCAATATTTATATAAACATACTCAAAACAAAAAATACTTGAGATAGAAAAAACTAACTAATAAATATTAAATTAGCATCATTTATAAGTTTTTTAGGTCAAGTAAATAGATATATTATTTTTAAAAGGGAAATAGATATTCTTATGTCGCATCAAATAAGCAAAATAGTACCTTTTCTGCTAATGTAAAGAGATATATAAAAGGTTACATCTAAACATTTGTCATAAAACTAACTAATAAATATTAAATTATATTTTAACTAAATACAAGTAAAACTCTACCAAAGTTAAAGAGTTATTATTAACATTCAATGAAAATAATCTTAAGTTTATTTTTTATCTCCATAAGTCACAAATTCTTGATCACTCATTTATAATTGACTATTTTTTATTTTCAATAATATAACTTAAATAGCAACTAAGTATCATATGCTTTTATTAATTTTGCTTTCCAATTGTTAACGTTTAAAATCTAAACTTGTTTGGGTTCATATTTTATGCAATTAAAATATAATCTTGATTGTATAGAATCTGTCAGATTAGTATCCTTTAGTACCAATAAAAATAATGATTATTTATAAAAATATAATTCACTTGAATAATAGTTAAAAGAAATATTCTCTCTTTTCTCATACAAATTACAACAAATATGAATATTTACATAAGGTCTAGTACCCATGATGTGTATGAACATGAGTAAAATGTGCATAATGAATATGATTTTTAACAAACTATTTATTAGATGTAGTTCAAATTTGAGATTTAATCTAGCTTTTAATAAAATATTTTCTCTTTCAAGTTTATAAAAGAGTAATGAACAATCTAATAATGAATTATTTTAAGTTTTTAAATCATTATATTTATTTAAATAAAAATACATGTTAAGATTTTTGTGCTCTTTTTTAAAGTTTAATATTATATATCTAATTTTTTATATTTAATAATTAATTTATTAGTTGGATCATACAATTTTATAAGTAATTTCATCATATATTCCTAGAGAATTAGTCTAGTTTTTCTCTTATCATAAAATAAATGTTTTGCATGCTCATTCGAGTTATGTTTAAGTTTGATTCATCTAAATCTATGATTTTTCACATGACTTTCTGCTTATTCTTGAGGTGTTTCTTTTCTTTTCTTTTATTCTTTTTTTTTCTATATTTTTCTTGTTTGTATTATAAGATTTGGGCAATCCCTTTAGATACCTATATAGTTAGCAAATAATTCCCTTATCATTAATATTTTGTATAGTAAAACAACTAAATTATAAGAATTGATTTTATAACTTCCTTTTAATCACCATATTACCTAGAATATTTGTAAGGATTTAATAATTTTATGCTTAGAAAATCAATATGAAGATCTAAATTTATATGAGATATGAAAGGTTATATATATAATATTTAATAAAATAAATTTTTTTAATACTACTTTTTATTAAAATAATTTATTAACTTCTTAAAGATAATTAAAAGAACAAAAATATTTTCTTCTAACATGTATTAAAGTAGAAAAATATTACTCTCTGGTTTTATGTAAAAACAACACTTCATTCAAAATATTAGATCTAAAAATGAGCGGCAAGTTTGCAATATTTCTTGTCTCCATAAATAATTTATTTAATAATGCTTAACTGCTTAAATACACACAACTTGAAAAAGAAAGCTTTGAGAAGATTAAAATATTGGGAATTTGGATGTGGCTTATATATATATATATATATATATATTAAGTTATATATTAAACCTATATATAAGATCAAAAAAGTTAATTATTTTTTTTTTGACTTTTATTTTATTAATTTTGTATGAAATTATCATGTGTAGAGATCGATATTTTATTTATTTATTTTATATGATGAAATAAAATAAAACACTCAAATAGATAAATATCCCTAAAGAGTTGGTTCTTATTTTTCCTAACATTTATTTTTGAGTGGAAAGAATGCTCTCTAGAACACCACTTTAGATTTGGAAGGTCGAAATCTCATATTAGCTCTTTATGAATTCGCTCGATTAAATCTTCGATGACTTGACCCGAGCTCTAAGCATGATAAATCTATTTTTTATCTTCTTATGTTTCCAACAAGTGGTATTTACATTAATCATGAGAAATGGATTTTCCTTAATCTTTCACATTGAGTATTTGAGAATTTTAGATCAAAGTATATGATTCTATTTTGTGTACAAATCTCTTTGTCTTTTGCATATGAAATCGATATCTTTTAGATCACTTTCCTATTCTTGATTCAGAGCAAAAAGATATAGCCAAAATTAGAATTATACTTTGATCACATTTAAATTTTGATATAATAATGTGTTTATTTTCACAATTATGATCATATTTAAAAAAATAAAATTCATATTCAATCGTATGAATATGATTCAAACATGTTTCATCTTCTTTTTTTTCATTAAAAAAAAAGAGAGGCTGAAAATGAGTCGTTTCATCTACCAAATTTATATATATTTATATTTTTTTTGACTATTTACTTACTTAAAAATGGAGATGAGCTGTTTCAACTGCTAACATTAATCTACCACTTGAATATGAAATGTCATAATCAAAGGAGCTTAATGGTTTTATAATTAATATTGAACCATTTCTTTTCCTTGTCATAATAGTTGAATTTTAAAATAATTATATCATTTACATTGGCAGTAAAGAAATGCTTCATACTTTAATTAGAAAACATTCTTAACATTTTATTTAAACCATTTAAGGGCAACTAATTCCAATAGCTTATTAAACATTAATTTATTAGATTAAATGCAATAATTATATTCAATGATCATCATTTCTAAAGGTTTTCTATTTCATAAACATTTTATAATATTAAACATTTATGTATAAATACTTTGGTTTAAATTTTAATGATTATAGTTGCTTTGACATTCGATAAACATGTTTTGATTTAGTAATATATAATTGATTGGGCTTCTAATGTGAAATAGAGAATGCTCATTTTTAATTAATTATAACATTATGCATTCTTTTCTTTGAATATACATAGAATCTAACTTGAATTAATTACTTAATATAAATATGAGTTTACTACTTTGATTAAAATAGTTAACTAAAGTTTATATTATGGTCAAATATTTCAAGTTTGTATCAATTGAAATAGTTGCCGGAATAATATAGTTGATATTCATTATTTCAAAATAATTTAGATTGAAATAGTATGCCACCAAAGTGAACTCTATTGCATCAATTTATTTAATTTTGAAATATATGAATATTACCTAAGGGTTATGTTTGAATCTATGCGAAAAATAATCGCCCAAAGGATGATTATTTTTTTGGCCAGATTTTGTGTAGTAATAAATATATGATAATTTTATGTTAATCATGCATGTAATATATCGATAAAAAAAAGCATATTATTGATAGAATTTAGTATCAATATTTATTGACTGTAATATTTAAGAGTATCATTTACAAATTATTATTTTATCCACAGACTGAATTGCAATGTTGTGCTAGATATCTTGTATGAGCTCATCTTAAATATTTTATGCTAAGCATGTATATTGTCGATATTTTACTTACATTATATGTGCATAAAGAAAAGATAGTATTGTTAATTGTGAGTATATTTTATTCTTTTCTGTTAATATTTTTTTATATCTTCCAATTTGAATAACATTCATGTGCTTAACAGCATAAACTTTAAGAAATAGAAAGAGCATATTGCCATAGTTCATGAGTGTATTGATCTTGACTATGCGATCTAGACTGAATGTCCTCCATCCCTTAATGTGGAAAACACTATTAAATAAAGGGTTAATTTTAAAAAGTGGAAGCATTCTAACCGCATGAGTCTTTCGATCATGAAGCATTCCATTCCAAAAACCATAAGAGGTGTAATGCCTAAAGTGGAATGTGCTAAAAAGTTTCTAAGAAAAATTGGAGACTGTTTCATTATTTTTGAAAAGGGCAAAGCAAATATTATTCTTAATAAGCTCATTTCAATGTGATATGAAGGCAATAAAAATATAAGGAAGCACATTATGGGAATGTTTAATTTTGTTACTAGACTAAGAACATTAAAGTTAGAGATGTCTTATGACATTCTTGTACACTTAGTGTTGATCTCTTTCCGTGATAATTAATCTTTTAAAATAAGTTATAATACTAAAGAAAAGGGGACTCTTAATGAGCTCATTGCTCAATGTGTGCAAGAGGAAGAAAGATTGAAACAAGACAAGATAGAAAGCACTCATTTAGCTACCTCTCATGACATTATTATTAAAAGAAAAAAAAGACTTATAAAGGCAAAGGTGTTGTAGATAAAGAGACTTTATAGCATAAGGTGCAATAGGAAAAAAGCTAATATTCACTTATTTCTTTTGTAAGAAGGTAGATTGTCCCCTAATTGACTCATCAAAAGGGTAAACTTCTCAACTTTATTTAAGTTAATTTATTCACCGCACCACATCATATAAGATGGATAGATAAGGTGTAACTACTTACATAAGTGTGACTATGTAGATTATCTAAAGAGTCAAATGTACCGATGAAAAGATTCATCTATGTGAAAATGACAATAAGGCTCATATTAAAGCAATATGCTTCTATAGATTACATATAAAATCTAGTATTTGGAATTTATATGAGACTGAATTGCAAATTTAAATAGAATTTAATTTTTATTTCTTGTTTAGAAAAATTATTATTCTTGTTCATTTAGAAATAAAAAATTTAGTCTTTTTAGCATTCAAATATTTGGTACTAGTTATTTAGTTGATAATCTATATAAATTTGATATCTTTGCTTCATAAATTAATGAAACTTTGTAATTAATTTTGATATAAAGTGAAAATTAATGAATGAGAATTCATATATGTTATTACACAAGTATTTAGGACATATTTCTAAACAAAGAATTAAAAGACTTGTGTCAGATGAAATTCTTGATTCCCTTTATTTTTTTAGATTATTTATATTGAATGTATCAAGGGAAAATAAACAAAAGTCAAGAAAATTGATGTCAATAGAAGTTTAAGTATATTGAAATTAATTTATACTGATTTTCCTACAACTACCTGGAATGGACAATAGTAATTTATTACTTTTATGGATGATTATTCTTGTTATAGGTACTTATACTTTATTTATGAGAAGTCACATTCTTTGGAAATATTTAATTTTTTTAAAGATAAAGTTGAAAATTAACATGGTAAGAAAATAAAAGGTATCAAATATGATCATGGCAGTGAATACTTTGGTAAATATGATGGATTGAACAACATCCGTGTCCTTTTATCAAATATTTAGAGAATGTGTTATCATTCCTCAATACATCGTGCCTGAAACTCTAAGTTAAAATGGTGTAAATGAGAGACAAAATTGGACCATAATGGATATTATTAGTGTTAAATTATTTTTTGTTACCAAAATCACTTTGGCGAGAAGCCTTAAAGATCACAGTTTACATCCTTAATAGAGTTCCAAGTAAAATTGTAATTAAACCCCATATGGATAGGAAAAGAAGATATTATGCATCTTCCTATCTAGGGATGTCTAGTTGAAGCTAGGACATATAAACCTAATGAAAAAGTTAGACTCAAGAGCTATTATTACTATTTTGATAGAGAGAGTTTTAAATTTTATGACTCTTCAAATAAATCTTTTTTTTTGAGATGGTCAATGTTAAATTTTTTGATGATGTTGAATATGATGAGTGTAGTTAACTTAGAAATTTTATATTTAAAGAGCAATCTATTACTCTTCCTATAGTTACAATAAAAATGATTAGATAATTTCACTTGATCTTATTCAAGTTATAAATATAGATAATCAAAATATTCCTGAGTTAACTTTCACTCATATTGAGGAATCACATTAATCTTTAATTGATGTGTCATAAAGAAAATCTACTAGGGAAAGGAGATCAATAATTTCATATGATTATATTATGTTTATGACATTGACATTGGATTGGAAAGTGATCCAATCTCTTTTAGTCATGTCAAACAAAGTGTTAACTCCTATAAATGGAAAGAAGCCATGGATGATGAAAAAAATCAATGAAAGACTATGATGTTTGGGATCTTATTGAATTTCCCAAATTAGCAAACCGATTGGTTGTAAATGGATTTTCAAACCCAAAATGAAATTCAAAAGACAATGTCAAAAGATATAAAGTATGTCTAGTAGCCAAAAGTTTTACTCAAAAAGAAGGCATTGATTATAAAGAGAGTTTCTCTCTAATTTTTTTGAAAGGCTCTTTTAATCATTCACTAGTGGTTCATTATAATTTAGAATTACAGATGGATGTAATACTACATTTCAATGGTGACATTTAAACTATATATATTGTACAACAAAAAAATTTTCAATATTCTGATTAAAAACACCTTGTATGCGAATTAAAAAAAATCCATCTATGATTTAAAGTAAGCATCCATCAATGGTATAAAAAATTTGATCAAGTGATTACTTCCTTTAGTTTTAAAAAAATATATGAATTGATCAATATATTTATCAAAAAATCATCTTAATTGTATATGTTCATTCTACTAAGACGCAAATGATATAGGCCTTTTGCATGAAACCAAGAGATTTCTTTTAAATAAATTTGAAATGAAAGATCTTGGGAATGCATATTTTGTGTTTGGCATATAAATTCATCAAGATCATTCTTATGATATATTTGATTTATTACAAATGACATATATCGATAAACTGTTTAGTAGATTTGATATGAAAGTTTTTACACGAGGAGATACACCTCTTGCTAAAGGTGATAAATTTAGTTTGCTTCAATACCCAAGAAATAAAATTGAAAAGAAAGAGATGGAAAAGATCCCTATGTATTTTCAGAGAGTCTTTTGTATGCTCAAGTTTGAGCATACGATATTGTGTATATTGTTGGAATGCTTAGCAAATATTTAAGTAACCTGAATGGATCATTGGGAAGTAGTGAAATGAGTTATGCAATATGAAGAGAACAAAAATACTTTATGCTCACATATCGAAATCAAATCATTTAAGAAAGATTTAATTTTGATTTACCAATATTTTCTACAGAAGATATCTTAGAAGTGTTAAACTATTTTTTCTTATTACTTGGAAGTTGTATCTTGAAAATGTTAAACTATCACTATACTTCTTTCACTAAGAGTAGAATTAAAATAAATTATGATTTATGAGTTGTATCAATCAAGAAATATGTGACATTTTATTTGTTGTAAAATATTTTGAGTAGTTGAGAGAGACAATTAAAAATAATTATGATAATAAAGTCATTATATTCAAAGAATAATAAGAGGATCAAAATCAAAAATATTTGATTCTATATCAATATTTGATGTAAAATAGATGTTTCTATGAAGGTAGAAAGTATTAAACTCTAAAAGTCTTTAATAATGTATTATTATCAAGTAATATGTATGGCCCAAGTGGGAGATTATTGAGAATTTTAATTGGGTTCACACAAACACACACACACACACACACACACACACACACACACACACACACACACACACACACATATAAAAAGACTTGCTTGAATTAAAGAGCTATTTCATTTGTGAAAAAGAATGCAATGTATTTAGAATGCAAAACTTTAAGAGTTTTGGTACCTAGTTTAAAAAAAATTGAAATGTAGTTTAAATTTTAATGTATTTCAAAATCACATTGTAGTTTTGATTTAGTGTATTTAGAATTTATCAAATTTGAAAATTTTTTAAATACACCATTTAGTGTGCCACCCACCACATAGCCCTCCATTATCCAATTGTTGAAATCATGAGTATTTTACCTTGCATTACATGATTTTACCCAACAAATAACAGAAAGGTTTTATCCACTATGTGGGGTTAGCTAGATGAATATTTTTTCTCCATTATGTCCTATTGTCAAATTCTAAATTAATTCTAATAAATTAAGATCATTTTGTACATCTTAACTAAGTCTTTTAGGCCTATCTACCTTTCTTAACATAAATAGCATATAATACATATACTCTCATAATGGCCTTGACATCGATGCTTTATGTGGCCAAACCATCTAAGGTGACTCTTTTTAATCTTATATGTCACTGAGATACTTCAACCTTATCAGGTACACATTTATTTTGCATTTTATCACTAAGAGTAAAGACACTCATCCACCTGATCGTCCTCATCTCTATAACACCTAACTTAATTTTATGCTTCTTTATCTAACATTATGCCATAAATTATTACATGTCTTACCACTCATCTTATAAAATTTCTCTTAAGACTAAGCAAATTTTCTATCACTCAATAGGCCGAGATGCATTCCATTTCAATCATCCAACTTGAATTGTACTAATAACATCTCCATCTATTTCACCGTCATTTTGAACAATATACTCGAGATATCTAAAATGTTCACTCTTTTTAAGAAACTTGATCACTCATTATGACAACACCACCATTAGATCTTCAACAACTAAAATCACACTACATTTATTTAGTTTTAGATCTACTTAAATGAAAACCTTTATACTCTAAGGTTGACCTCCATAATTCAAGTTTCATTTTAACTCCCTCTTTAGACTAATCAACAAAAAGAATATTATTGGAATAAAGCATACACCAAGATACATCATCTTGTAAATGCCTAATAAGTAATACATAACAAAAGCAAAGGTATGGTTATAAATTAATCCTTAATGTAATCCAACACATATGATTTAGTAAAGATGGTTTATAAATTAGACTAATAATTAATTCAAAACAAAATTATTTGATGTCAAAATTTATCTTCATAAATATAAGAGATTGTATCCATGTATCTTAGTCAAATATTTGTTAAATTATTCAAATATTAAATTAACTTTAAAATATATATTGTAATTGATATTTCAAAGCATCAAATTAATTGAAACAATATTTATATAAACATACTCAAAACAAACAAATACTTATGATTATTATGATTGTTTCATGAATACATACCACGGTATTTATAAATATTACATTTATCATGAACACATGCATCATAAACAATGATCACAAAAAAATTTATCTAAGGTAAGCCAATAACTAAACTAAATTTAAAAATTTATTTGAGCATGTACATGTTGATATGGCATAGTCTTTAATGCCATACTCCAAAATCATTAGGGTGATTTTCAAATAAAAAAATTAAAATTAGCATCATTTATAAGTTTTTAGGTCAAGTAAATAGATATTATTACTTAAAAAAAGAAATAGATATTCTTATGTCTTCATCAAATAAGCAAAATAGTCTCGCTAATGTAAAGAGATACATAAAATGCTACATCTACACATTTGTCATAAAACTAACTAATAAATATTAAATTATTTTTTAACTAAATACAAGTAAAACTTTACCTAAAGTTATAGAGTTATGAACAATCAATGAAAATAATCTTAAGTTTATGTTTATCTCCATAAGTCACATATACTTGATCAATCATTTATAATTGACTATTTTTTTATTTCCAATAATATAACTTAAATAGCAACTATCTAAGTATCGTATGCTTTTATTTTTTTTATTTCCAATTGTTAACTTTTAAAATCTAAACTTGTTTGGGTTCATATTTTATGCAATTAAAATATAATCTTGATTGTATAGTATGTGTGATATTAGTATCCTTTAGTACCAATAAAAATAATGATTATTTAAAAAATATAATTCACTTGAATAATAGTTAAAAGAAATATTCCCTCTTTTCTCATAAAAATTACAACAAATATTAATATTTACATAAGGTCTTGATTACTACCCATGATGTGCGTGAACATGACTGAAATGTGCATAATGAATATGATTTTTAGCAAACAATTTATTAGATGTAGTTCAAATTTGAGATTTAATCTAGCTTTTAATAAAATATTTTCTTTCAAGTTTATAAAAGAGTAATGAAAATCTAATAATGAATTATTTTAAGTTTAAATCATTATATTTATTTAAATAAAAATACATGTTAAGATTTTTGTGCTCTTTTCTAAAGTTTAATATTATCTATCTAATTTTTTACATTTTATAATTAATTTATTAATTGGATCATACAATTTTATAAGTAATTTCATATATTCCTAGAAATTAGAGTCTAGTTTTCTCTTATCATAAAATAAATGTTTGCATGCTCATTCGAGTTATGTTTAAGTTCGATTCATCTAAATCTATGATTTTCACATGACTTTCTCCTTATTCTTGAGTGTTTCTTTTCTTTTATTCTTTCTTTTATCTATATTTTTCTTGTTTGTATTATAAGATTTGGGCAATCCCCTTTAAATATCTATATTTCATATAGTTATAGCAAATAATTCCCTTGTTCCTTGTAGGCCTTGGGAAGGCTTATCAATGGACTTTATTCTAGGATTACCTAGGATAGCTCGAGAGACATGATAACATTTTTGTTGTAGATAGATAGTTCTCAAAAATCATTTTTTTTACTTTGTTCAAAAACAAATGATGCTTCTTATGTAGCCAAATTATTTTATAAAGAAATAGTACGACTCCATGGTCTCCCTTTAACCATTATTTCTAACAAAGATGTTAAGTATGTCTCATATATTTGGAAAATATTATGAAAATTATTAGGTACCAAATTAAGATTTTCTTCTTGCATTTCACCACAAATTGATGGACAAACTAAAGTAGTCAATCATACCTTCAAAAATTTGCTAAGATGATTGATAGGTAAAAGTTTAGGAAATTGGGATTTATATTTACCAACCTTAGAATTTTTCTATAATAGTATTATTTCTAGAACTACAAAAAAAAAAATCACCATTTTCATTTGAGATAGTCCGTGGTCAAAACTCACGACAACCAATAGATGTAGCAAACCTATCATCTCATGTATTTTGATGCAACATTCTCATTTGCTAAAGATTTTCAAAGCCTCCATGAAGAAATAAGAAATAAAATTACTATAAGTAATGAAAATTATGCTTCTAAGGCAAATCATATTCGTTCAACAAAAGAATATAAAGAAGGTGACTATGTATTGATTTACATTCGACTTGAGTGTTATCAAACCACTAAATATAAGAAATTACATGCTTGAGCTTGTGGAACATTTAAATTTCTTAAGAAAATTGGGACAAATGCTTATCACCTTGATTTGCCTACTGATATGCTCATTCATCTAGTTATTAATATTGAAGATATTCTATCATATGAAGAAATTAGCAAACCTCCACTTGTTCAGTCTAACTCTTTAGCATGAGATATAACACTGTACTTGTAGAATCCCTCTTTTTTTTGAAGTTGACTATATTATCACCAAGGAAACACCCATTAATCTAGCTTCTGAACATCATTTTCTAGTTCCTTGGAAGAATAAGCTACCAGCTGAAGACACGTGGTTGACCCATACTGATTTGGAGACTCTAGCCCCATAATTAGTAGAAGATTTTTTAGATTTTAACTCTAAGCAGAGTTCAATTGAGCGAGTTGATAAACATCATGTGGATCCAAAAGTAGAGCTCTCTATTTACAAGATCTTAGGCTAAAGCCCAAGAAAATTCAAGAAAGAAGAATAGCCATTAGCCTCATTAAGGCCCATTTTATGATTTCATCATTTTTATTTATGTAAATTTTAATTTTCTTCTAGAAACTTCAGGTTTGAAATTTTGAATTTAAAAATTCAAAGCATGACATGTGAGGTTGAATTCACATAAAATAATAGCATGTGAAATGAGTAGATGACATAAAATATAAGGCAACTTAATGCTTCACATTAATGTGGCCACCACCATTCCCTCAAATGTTTTGAATTCTTTTATTTTGAAAGATGTTTGTAATGGCTATAAATAGTCCCCTTGCTATAATGAATGGAGATCCTTTGGCAATTACAAATTATTTGAGTTGTTCTTGTGGTTTAAGAGCCAAACCTTGGCAATCTTGGTGGGAGCCTAGTTATCCAACATATCTTCTTTTCTTACCTCCAATACCCAAGTTCTCTCAATCTCACCAAAAGAAAGAACACCCACCTCCATCACTTTATATGACATGAAAGGCTTCTTAAGATTAATCTAACTAAATTACTTTCACATGGAGCATACCAAATCATTCCTTTCCACCACATGTAGCATGCATATGATTCAATCTTAAGTATAACTATACATACCACGTTTTAGCATACTTAAATGATGAATGTATACTTTAGGATTTATATCTTATTTAATTGAAATATTTAATACATCTGGATTTAAAACTCTATCCAAATTATTATACAAAAATACATAACAACAATGGATCACGTGCCTTTGTTAACGGAAGTGAGGTAATTAAAAGACCTCCTTGGGGCTAACTAAAGCCTCGTATTCTCAGGATGTCTAGACTATATACCCATTGCTTATTCAAACATATGTAGATTTATATACATGATTATATGGAAGAAAGCTCTAAACCACATGATTAATTAATTTAATGACTTAAGTGATTATGAATGTATGTATTTTTATAAGAAAAGGAGGATCCTATTTCCTTAATTAAATATACATATGCATGTATAAAAGATATAAACAAGTACGCGTTGTTTTAACTGTGAGTAACCATATTACCTCATCTAACTAAAGCCTCAGATATTCTGGATGTCTAGACTATATACTTACTTTCTTAAATACATGTAGATGTATAGATAACCAAAGAAAAGAGAATTATGAAAGTTATATTTTTATTTGATTGAATTATTTATGCATGTGAGTTAAAGTTCTTTCCAAATTCTAATGCAAAAATACATATGAATGAGATCAAATAAGTATGTGTCATTGTTAACCAAATTATTCCTTGGGAACTAAAGCCTAGTATTCCCAGGATGTCCATACTATTTACTTACTTTCATTCAAACATATGTACATCCACACAAATTAAGGGAAAAATTTACTTCACATATGTAAGCTAAGTACAGTAAAACTTATGTATATTCATTACTACTCACACTTTAATCAATGTAATTGATTTATAAATTTTAAAAATAATTTGGAATTTATTAGTGATTAACCACACATATTATTAGTTTAAACCAACACATGCAAGCTTACATAAAGAAAATTCTTTTGATTAACTTAGTTTTGAAAAGATGAATGCATGGATTCAAATGACATACAATATTCAACATGATTGAAATTGAATAATTGAATATAAATACATGATTTCATTCAATCAAATTAATTCCTAAGGATGATTATATTAGATATAATCATTTAATATAAACCAAAGTTTATTAACACCATTTTTTTAACCTTATGCTTTGGTTGAATTTAAAGATATGAGAAAAAAACTTTCTAATCATAACCCATCCCCATGTTTGTGAATTGATTTGATTTAATGGGAATGTAATTAAGTAGATTTTATGAGTTAATTAAGTTGTATTATGTAATAAATGTATTAATTAACCCATTCCTATGATACCTTAACAAAGTTAACCAAGTAATTATAAGCAAATATGATATGCATGAGGAATTAAATTGTAATGATCCTAAGAAATGAAAGAGCCTAATGCAATTGGCTCATAATTAATGGTTATTTAAATTAAGTAACTTAATTAAGTACTTTTAGGGTTTCACCACACATGTGGGTTAACCATAATTTCCTTAAATATCTTTAGGTTCTTGAAAACCAAAAGATCTACCCTTGAAATACTTAATTAGGATTTAATGTGATTTACATTTTAATTAGATTAATTAAACCATTTAATTGATTAATTAGACTCATAATTAATTTCTTAACTAATTAACCTCTTAATGAAGTGGACTCAGGAAAATGACCAAGAGAATGGGATTGATCATTTTCCCTTATCACCTTCACTGTTAGGCAGTGATTAAGGCATTTAATTTAATAAAACTTTGTTGTTTATAAGATTAATTAACCAATTTATCAATTAAGAGAGTAACTAAGAGATAAATAGCTATTTTTCATAATTAAGTGAGCAATAAATCCCAAAAAAATTAGGAGAGACAGAGGTCATCCTCGTTAATGAGCTCACAAAGTTTGAGGTTAATTTTCTAAGTAATTAGGGCTTAATTAAGCTAATTAACAATTTAATTAAGTCCTAATTAAACTCTACTAACTGGTCAAAGTCAATTGAAAATATTTTCAATTGATCATCCTCTAAAATACCTTTAAAATGAGTATTTATTTGCAATTTTTAAATTTTTCTATAATTTGTTATGATTTTTTGAAGTTTCATCCATTAAAATGAATTAATTAGGCCTAATTAATCCCTAATCCCATCGGGGCCATGCGACATGCTCGCATGGTGCACTTTCCATGTGGTGCCGCTGGATTGGTTATTTAAAATGTCCCCATCAATGCTATCTCGGCTGACGGTGGATGCGTTTTCTCCTCCGCCGTTCGATCTAGGATCGAACAACTGAGATTTACCCCACGGTTCTTGAAGGATTAAATCATATTTATCTATCTATTTATTCACATCCGCTTCAATCATGCATAATGGATGGTGTGTGATCTATTTTCTCCGATGCGATGGAAAATGGACACTCCGCCTTCCACCGCCTACCCAGCTCATTGGAGATTGGATTGGGATTGATCCCACACCATCGGAGAGGATCCAAAGGGATCTAATGGTCAAGATCAAATGGCATCACACTTTCCTTCATAAAACACTAACTAAAATTCACCTATGGCTTAGTTTAGAGGAATTACCTCGCTGGAGCTCAAGACTGGTGGTGGAACTGATGAAAGTAGCTTCGTCTGGTAGAGGAGAAACCCTAATAAGAAGCTTGAGCCTTAACACCTCATCGGCGATGCTTTGGACCATGAACCATGAGAAAACTCGTCAGTGTTGGTCAAACTTGCACCTCAGGTGGTCGAGAAGATCTGGAAATGATTCATTTTTGCTCGACGGAGTGTGGGGAAAGTGCGGGTAAAGTTAATTTGAGTTTGTGAAGATTTGGACCAGAGGAGGCCTTGCCCTATTTTGGCTTTAGGTTTTTCGGCAATGAGGACGCTTGGGGAGCTTGGAAATCTCTCTATGGAGTTTGAAATGATCTCTAGAGGCTCACTAAGGGTGTGTGTATGTTTTGGATTGAATTGAGGGGGTATATCCCCCTCACTTCAATCAGAAGGATGGGATTCAATCTCGATTTTTGGCCGGTCAGCTGCCATCCAGGCATCGGAGTGGTCGGTGTCAACTCCACATGGCTCGACTTGGTTGGTGGGATGCTTGGCTAGTGGGTCAAGATAACAGCCCTCCCTCTTGGATCCATGGGGTCCAGCCATGGTTGGGAGGTGAGTTAACTCACCTCATCTTGGTCCATGGATGACCTAACCCACTTGGGTCAGTCTAGGCAGACAGGTTAGGTTCCATTTTGGTGTGAAGAGGCTGCCAAGTAGAAAGGGGAAGAGTTGACTTACCATATTTGGGAAGATCCTATGTGGGGAGGAGAATCCAATTAGGGATTTGCCTTAGGTTGAACCCAATTCAGGTTGGCTTAATTTTGGGCTGATCAAGAGTGAGTTTAGGATGGGTTGGATCAGGTCTCATTGGATTTGGGCATGGTTTGAGTGGGTTTGGCTCAATTTGACCATTGTAGATCAAATTGGGCTAGGTTGGGTTGGATTGACCAATTGGTCAAATTAAGTCAAATCAAATATTAGGTCAAGTTCAAATGATGATTTGAAGTGTCTTGGTATCATTGATTTGGTTTAATTTGATTTAGATTTGGTTTTGGCTCATTTGAGTTTAAATATATCAAATGGGTCAAGTTGACCAATTTGGCCGAATTGGCCAAACTACCTTGGGCTAGGGGTTGATTTAGGCTTGGTTGACCAATTGAAGATGATTGTAGGCTTCAATTTCAATTAAATTAGATTTGGGAATGAATTAATACAATTTTGGCAAAGTGAGTTAATTGAGCTCAATTGATCAAATTGGGTTCGATTGGGGCTTTGGTCAAGTTCAACAATCAATTTGGAATGAACTTGAGCCATTGCTTGTAATCAATTTGAGTTATATTTTGATTTGACCCAATTTGGCTTTTTAGGGATGAACTTAGGTTAAGAGGGTCAATTGGGTTAGGTTTTGCTAAGTTGATGGTCAAGTCATGTTTGAATATTAGTTGTGGGTTGGTAGGGATCTTTGGTTTCAATTAATTTGGTTTAAGATGAGATTTGACTAGTTTGGCTCATGTAGGTTAAGTGGGTTGACTTGGTCAAACAACCAAGTTGACTTGATTTGTCCCAATTGATTGCAATTGATCGACCTAGGATGACCCACAATTATTGTAGGACGGTTTATATAGGTTGGTTCAATCCAATTTGGGTTAGGTGAAAACTTGGCTCAAATTGATTCTTTAGGTCACTTTGGATCAAGTGAACCTAAGTGGGCTAGTTGGTTTGATCTTAAGATGACTTGAATTTGATTTGGGTTTATACATATGGATTTGAGATTGGTTTATAACTTTGATTGTAATTGATTTGAGTCCAAATGGGTTTAGATTCAAGGGATTTGGCTAAGTCCTTAGATTTGGATCATGAGCTTACGGTAGATTTAGTTTAGTTTAATTTTGATCATAGGTTTCAATCACTTGGTTTGGGATTCAGACTTGGACTTAGATTGAATTGAATTTGAGTTTTGGTTTAAGCCAAAGGGATAGACACATCTTGGGTTTAGGCTATAGGGTAGGTAAGTCATCCCAACCTCTAAAGCACAACCAAATCCTATGATTAACCCTTCTAATTCTCTAGACTTAAGTTAAGTGTTCACCTAATTGCTAGAAGTGTCTTATGACTAAGGAAGTCTTAGTGGCTAGAAGACTCTTAAATCAAAGATAGAATGGTTGAGTCCTCACTCCAAAAGTAAGGTCAACATTGATAAAAGAGAAATAAAAATAATTTTCTAAAACTAAGACAATGCTGGTCACTAGGAGGAAGGTACACAAGATTGAGGATCTTCATAAGAGTGTGTATAACAAGTTTGCAATTTAATTTGTTTTACTTAGTCATTTCATGCTTATATCAAATTTGATACTTCAAGTAGCATTAAAATGTGAGTTCATAGAAAGAGTTACAAATATATTTTGATATAATGATCGCGCATTTAAAGTATGCAACAATTAGGTGAAATTAAATATTCGTTAAACTTGAATCATGCGGGTTTATAAAAGTAGTTTTATATAATGACTTTGCATCTTTAATCTTCGACCGTTATATCAGTTAAATTTAATTAATACTCATTCATAGAATGATATTCGATCATTAATTAATATAGGAAATTAAGTAGCTAGCTAGAAATTCGAGAGTTTGGGAATATGAAAAATCATAGATTTTAAAATAATTAATAAATATAATAAAATACTATGTTGAATGAATTTAAGGGAAGGCCAGTATTAAATTAAGAAATAAATCTAAAATTTACTTTTAGATGAGATATTAATGCTTGAATTATTATTCATTTATTAATTTAAAAAAATTCAAAATTTTGAAAACGTAGAATTTCAAGCATCATAGATTTTACAGTAATAAACATCAATTAATATAATTATTATTTAATATGTACTAATTAATTAAATATTAATATTAATTGTTAGTTCTTATATGACTATGACTTGAAATCATAAAATCATTACCACATTAAAAAAGAAGAAAGGCTAGGATTTCATATTAGAAGAAACACAAGCCACTTTTATAATAGTAGTATAAACAGTTAAATAGATACACATTTATCGTAACATATATAAAGAAAATAATAATAATAATAAGCAATAATGCATACAAGATGTATTTTATTGAAATAAAATATAATCAATAGATTAGAAAGTCAAACAAATGAATAATTTAACAACTTAATTACATTGAATATAATTTTAAAACTAAGAAGAACATAATAATATAAGTTAAATTAATGGGTTCTTTAAAATAATTACCTTTGAATTTATTTTTATATATTATTTAAAAAAAGAAAAATTGATGTAAAATTAGTTTGTATTTAAACTTTTATTATTCTTGGCCTTATAATTAATATATAATGTCATTGTTTTAGATGGTAAATTAATGCTCGAATTATTATTCATTTATTAATTTAAAAAATTCAAACTTTTAAAAACGTGGAATTTCAAAGCATCATAGATTTTACAATAATAAACATCAGTTAATATAATTATTATTTAATATGTACTAATTAATTAAATATTAATATTAACTATTATTTTTAATTAAAATAATCAATTAACAAATTACACCTTCAATTATAGAAACGTTTTATGTAAATATGAATTATATAAATATAAACATATTTACATATAGAAATCTTTATATAAGTATATCAAAAATTTACAAATATAATAAATCAATTAAATTGTGTTTATACAAATATTTATATTAAATTTATATAAACATTTACAGACTGTATGTATAAAGATTTGATATTAATATATTAATAGCATATATGTGACTAATATAAATATAAATATTTCATAGAAAAATTTTATACAAATATTAATTATTAATAACAATTACAAATATAAATTTTTTTGTTTCAAAATATAACAATTATGTTACAAATAATTCAAAATATTAATAGCAATTATGTAAAATTTATTATTAATCATTTCAAAATTATTATAAAAATTTTTAATAGATATAACCTTATTTTTTGTTTCCAATTCTTTCAAAGACGTTTTAAATCAATATACTTTTAAAAAGATATTATAGAAATATTTTTAATTTGCATTAAGTCACTATACCTACACCACACATTACCCTCGAGCACACATCCGCTTCTCTCCTTTCACATATAAATATTAAGCTCGATATTTTCATCTTCATATATCAAGGATATTTTCATATCAAAGAAAACACTTTCATCAAACAAGTTCAACTATGGATAGCAAAAGGTTGGTTTCAGCCATGGTGTCATTTTCATCTCCCATTCATTGCAAAGCTGAGTTGGAAAGAAGATTAAGAATTGGAAAGGATGAAGAGAGTTTTTCATTCCTAGGAATAGCTCTCACTTCATTCAATCTTCTATGTAAATTCTCTTCCATAGACTTGGCTCTTCCACCATGTGGCAAAGCTACTCATCATGGAGTACAATCGTTAAAGACCAATATTCTCAACTATCATAATATATGCATAATACATATTTAATCTTTGTTTAATAAAAAAATATTTAATTTTAAAATTTAAAAAAACAACATTAATTAAAAGAAGAAAGATAGTACAAACAAGTTGTGCTCAAGTTAAATTCCGCTCGTAATGAAAATTACTCAGATTCAATTTTGAATTTTGAAATTAAATATTTTTTTATTAAACAGAGACTAAATATGTATTATGCATATATTATGATAGTTGAGAATGGTTGACTGCATGCCGATAGTGTACTCCAAGACGATGACGACGATAAGCACTGTCCACATGATGGAAGTGCTAAATCCATGGAAGAGAGGATTTACATAGTAGAAGATTGAGATGAGAGCGATAGCTATTCCTGCTTTGAGGGAATGAAGAACTCTTCTCGAGTCATCCTTTCCAATCTTCTTAATCTTCTTTCCAAACTTCATGAACTTTTGTAATGAATGAGAGATGAGAAATGGACTCCATGGGTTGAAACCAACCTTCTTATATGCCCCAACAATACTATCCATAGCTGAACTTGTTTGATGAAAGCGTTTTGGAGCTAAGCATTTTGATATGAAGAAATATAGTCTTCGGTGGATATGAGAGATGTTCGATAGTATGTCAATTGAGCTTAATATATATATATATATAGGAAAGGAGAGAGAAGCGAGGTGGCATGTGCTCGAGGCAGGTATGTGCTGCAGGTATAATGATTTTATGCAAATAAAAAATATTTCTATAGCATTTTGTTTAAAGTATATTGATTTAAAACGTCCTTGAAGGAACTGAAAACAAAAAATAAAGTTAAATCTATTAAAAAATTTTATAACAACTTCAAAAAGATTAATAATAAATTTTATGAAAGTATTAATATTTTGAATTATTTGTATAACTAAGTATATTTCGAAAAAGAAATATTTATATTTATAATTGCTATTAATAATCGATATTTGTATAAAATGTTTCTATGAAACATTTATATTTATATTAATCACATATATGCAAATATTTATATCAAATATTTATATAATATAAATCCATGTTGACCAAAAATTTGATCAAAATTATAACCAAGTGGAGAAGAAAAAATTAATTTTATACAAATACTATCGAACAAAATGGAGAACACTTTTGAGTGATTTACAACCACGTGGAGAAGAAAATGCAGGCTATATATTATAGACAAAAGATATAGATTTTAGCAGAAATTAAAGTGGTAGAAGAACAAACTGTGCTCTCTAATTCTTCTTAGTCAATGGATACACTATTCATAATCCTAGCTCCCCTTCCCTTGGCCATGTACAGTCCCATATGATGAAGCAAATCCTACAAAAAAGATAAATTATATTTACTTTCATTCCAACAAATTTTAACTAAAACACAACTTCTTAATACAAGAATGATTACGAAAGTATTCTTCCACTTGAGTTTGGGCATTTAGTAGAGCCCATTTATAGTTTAACCATGAGTTAAAATGCTACATAAGCACTTTATAAAGGGCCATTAGCAATCATGCATACCATATAATTCTTATATATTTCTATATATAACACTTAAACTTTGATATTTACATTCATAGCACTCAAATCTTTAATATCACATCCAAAATACCATTATTATTATTTTTATGATATTGCATGCACCCTTTCATGTATATTTAAAGTGTTATATGTATAAATATTAAACTTTAGGCATCAAATATGTAAATATGTAGGACTTGTATGCTATATATGTAAATCTTCTTGTATGAAAAGATAGAAATTAACGATATGTGATTCAGTGTGTTAGTAGTCTACTATCTAGAACTATGCATGAGTGCATTCAACAAGATTTCCTACAATTTTCAAACTTGAGGAAGAGAAATTTATTTTAGCCTCTCTGAAGCAAGGTTTATTGATCAACCACAATATAAAATTTACCTCCATCATATCAATGCCAGTAAAATAAAATGAACTTAATAGGACACAATGATGATGAAGGATTCAAGTAGCCAATCTCACATAATAAGATAAAGGCTTCTACTTCTTATTGAATGGGAAGATCATAGGTAGCACATCCATGTGAATAAACCACCACATCTTCCAGTGGGAGAATTCAACCAATGTTTCGAGCTGATAAAATAGAGCAAGTGAAGTCTAAAACACAGATATCGGTGCATATGCCGAGAACTAAAACCTACAACAAATAGTCAGCTAATAAGAACAATGGTAATGTTATCTGAATTAAACTTTCTCAAGCATCAGGAGTGCTTATATAGTCGATAGAAAACTTTAACTTCAAAAAAGAAGATTAAAAGTACTGCTAATAAAATAGATTCTCTTATACTCAAAGAGAGACAATACTCACAACTTTGATTTCATTTGCTTTCACCCAATCAACAAAAATATTAGAATCGTCCTTCTCCGTTGAGCAAAAGAATCCATAATGCAATCTTTATGCTTTAATGTAGCATTTGGATCCTTCTCTAACCACTGTAGAGCTACATATATCCATGCATGATAAATATCACATAATCACAAATAAGGTAGATTTACATACATACCACCTAATACCTAAAGTTCATTATATATATATATATATATATCTTTGCCTATGCATGAAAATATGCATTTCACTTTAAAAGTTAATGATGATAATATTTTTGAGATAATATTAAAAATTTTGATGTTATTTATATAAATATTAAAGTTTAAGTGTTATATAAATAAATATATAAAAATGTGTGGCATGTATGTAAGTGCTCCATTAAATATATGGTCTTCATGTGAAAAAAATATTAAAAATAGTGTTGAAGAAAATTGAAAGAAGGGGCAGAACCTGGAAAAAAATTTTGTCTCAAAGCCCCACATTCCTTTATAAAATCCCCATAATAAATTTTTATAATACATGAAAATTTTACAATGTTCTATTACTTTCCCTTCAACCAATATTTATAAGTCTTGCTATTATGAACCTTAGATAATAAGCCAAAGTGTTGCTTATTTGAGTAAATATGTCCTGAGAAATCCCATAAGAGACAATGCTCTCTAAGGAAAGCATTAAAATCTAAGCCCCTCACCCTAGAAGGATTGTCCTTTATATCTTTATTATATTATTTTATACATATACTAGATGCATAGTAGTTTTATAATTTTAATTATATTTTTTAGTCTAGACATTTAATTTATAATTAATAAAGTCTCCAAAAAACTCACATGGTAAGAAGAATGAAGAACTGAAACTTGGATATGCTTTAAAAACACATGAGTTTGAATTCAAATTTCTTTGATCCGTACCTTCACAATTCAAATTTTAATCAAATTTTTGCTGATCAAGTTGAGTCAATTTTTTTAGATAAATTCTTCATAAGAGATATATGGTTGAATCTCCCATTCAAATATAACTATTTGATTAATCCATTTTAATGGACTATAAGAATATTTGTTTTTATGGGCTACAAGAATATTTAAGAGATCTTATATTAATGTAAAATTAAATTTATAAAATTCATCTAATTACTTCTCCTAAAACACATTAAATCATCAACATGGGATGGGATAAAAATAGCAAGTGTTTCTTTCTCTCTAAATCTAATTTAAATCCAAAAATCAAATTTAATAAGAAGCTTTGGTTTTCCTTAAGTAGTTTTATTTATTGTGATTGTCCTTAAAAATTAGTATAGTTGAATGAATTATGTGGAAATATTTGGCTATTCCTTTTCAATCACCAAAAATGTTGGATGTCATATGATATCATGCATTCATGCTTTTAAAATCAAATAATCAAAAGAATTTACTTATGTCAAGTTGCATGTGTTGGCTTAATCTTATTATATGTGTGGCTATTATCATTAATAAATTTCAAAATTATTTTCAAAATTATAAATTGATAACAAAAATTTGAAGCGATATTAGCTATGAATATGTATGTAGGGTTTACATGTGTTTATAGTTTAAGCATGTTAATTAATGGTTTTCTTTTCTATATTCATGTATGGATTTACATGTGTTTGAATGATAATAAGTATATAGTATGGACATCCTGGAATATGAGACTTTAAGTTACCCCACAGAGGTCATTTGATTATTTCACTTTCCTGGTTAACAAAGGCACGTACTTATTTAATTTCATTCCTATGTGTAGTTATACTAGAATTTGGATAGAGATTTACTTTATATGTCTAAACAATTCAACCAAAAATACAATCTTTTGCATGATATTCATTCTTATAATTGTGTATACATTCATATGTATCTAAGATAATACAAAAAATGAGTCTTTAAGTAGCCCTAAGGAGGTCATTTGATTATCTCACTTCCCTAGTTTCAATAATGACACATACTTGCTTACATCTTTTATACATGTCTATGTGTATTGATTAAGGAAATGAAAGTCCCATTTCTACCAAAATATATGCATCCATAATCATTTAAGCATATCAAAATATATTGCATGTATGAATATACTAAGTGTTAAATCATATGCATGTTATGGGTGGTGAAAAGGAATGGTGTAACATGTTTTATGTGATGGCAATTCAACCACATTAATTTTAAGATGCCTTTCATGTTAAATAGGATTCTTTAAGATTAACCCAAACCTAAAATTAATAAAATATGTAATAAATCAATTACTAAAGGAAACTAAATCATAAAAATTCATTTTAAAAAAATAATCTAAGATAGGGATCAAGAAGGTTAAACCTCCTTCTCTTTACAACCCACTTAGATGTAAAGTGTATATTAGATAAAACTAAGTAAAATACAAATTAAAATTTGCAAACCTCTGAATAACTTAAAATGAAATCGTTCATCATGTTAAATTAAATCTCAACATTAAAACAATCATAATTCAAAAGCCTAGCTAAGACATACCACACTAAGCCTAAAGCCACATTAGAATGCTAAGTCACTTTTAGCTTTATGTTAGAACGTATGTGATGATGATGTGTTTTATTTTATGATGTAATATTTTAGACTGGATGTTAGGGTGTTGATAGCCTAATATTATTTTCTATAGGGGATTGTGCTTAAGGGGCCGCTGAAAATAAATATAAATATTTTACTTGCAGATGGCTTATGCCCCTAAGCATAATCCACACAAAGATAAGTGGGATTGGTTACTCATATGTAGGGTGCTAAGTCTAAATTATGAAATATAATTTCTTAGGATGTATGTATCTTTAGCTAATTTCTATTTTGCATGTGTAGTTAAATTTTACTTTTTCCCATAAATATGTAACTTTTGCAAATAAGAATTAGATTAGTGCTATGAGGTTTAGGGTGAGTAGTAGATAGAAGGCTATCCTTGGGTGCCCTATGATCCCTTGGAGCAAGTCAAATCAAATCAAAAGAAGGAAGAAGATGAAATGAAAAATGAAAACCCCCATAGCATGTATTCAATTCTAAATTGTAATATTATTTTGTAATTCAATTTATAAAAGGTAGAGCAAAGCTACCCAACTTTTCTCTTTTCTGGGTGTACGATGGTACTCGATCACATCGGCCTTTTATTCTTTTACGATAGTTTATACATGATTATTGTTTTGTTTAGATTGTATAATAAAATATGCATATTATTCTTAGTTTCTTAAAACTTGATGTTTGAATGTGTGGCTTGGATGCGGTATGCTCTTAGGGAAAACTAATTTTTCTACAAAATTAACAACTCAAAACTAAAATTTAAAACAACTTCCAACCTCATTTTAAAGCCTAGGTTATAATGAAGCTAACTAAAAGATTTTGCAATCCCTTAGCTAAATATTGTATGTCTAACATCATGCATAGCATATTATGCTACTCTTGCAAAATGAGGGCCTCCATTCTTGCACTTTAAGGACCGCTTAACCTATGAAAGTACCTCCTTATGATGGAGATTCATCCTCTTTTTCTCTTGATTTTCCCAATACCAAAATTCAACATGCATTTAGGCATAAAATATCCTAAAGTCTTTAGTCCAAATTACTGTGTCGAAATAACCAAAAATTTGTTAAATTTTGCATTTTATACTAAGTAATATTCTCATACTAGTCATGATCTAGTCTCTTAGGCAGTGGGTTTAGGACTTTAGTCTCTTTCGAAACTAAATAATAAGCCAAGCCATTTGGCAATTACATAAGACCAGCTGACATGATTTTGAGTTATAGGAGGTGTTAGCTAGCAGCACTCTAGGCAATTGTAAGTCTAAAAGAGGACAAGTTTATTCTCTCTTGTGGAGATAAACCCTTATGTCCCCTTTCCGCTTAGATTTTGGTTGTGCTTTGATTTATGCTAAAGCTTCCTAGATTTAGATACGAGGTTGCTTATTTTCTTCTGACTACGAGCATAAATCATCACCTCTTATGCATTTTCATAATCTTGTGTTGATGGACTATAATCCTTAATTTTTTAAATAAAATTTCAACTCAAATAAAATAAATCTTCTCTCATTCAAATATATAAAGCCTTGCCATAGGATATACTGGAGTACTTATTAAGCTTCATTGTATCATGTGTGTTCCCTACTTATCCTCATTTAAAATTCAAAATAAGTCTTTCAATTGAACATTCCCACTTGATTTTTCAAAATATCCAATCCTTTGATAATCTTAACCTTGAAATCTTTGTAAATAATTGATTGACTACTTTAATCAAAAGTTTTCTTAAGAAATCTCATTTCCTATGATGTAATTAATCATGGAGGCTTACCTCTATAGGGAATTAAAGAACGCAGCATAAAATAAACCTTGCTTTACTTTTCTATGTAAAGTAGGGGAAAGATCTCTGTTATATTCGAAGGCCCATCATGTCTTAGGAGTCCTTATTAGGTGATTAGGTCCATTATAGGGTGATATTTCTACCTTTCAAGATAGTACATCATACGTCAATATCGTACCTAATCAATTCAATAAGTATCCCTTAAGATCTGTGTGGTGTCTACTCAATGACATCCAAAATAAAACACCACAGTTGGAGTAAAAAATTTAATTTCTTAAAGAGTCTACCATATCGAGGCCATACAACAAGCAATCAAGCTCTAAGAAACCTATGAAAAGCATGTCATTTCTATTTTACAATCAATATAAACAAGCAGAATTAATATTATTGATTAAAAGAAAAAAAAAGGTTGGTAAGATAAGGTATCGCCATACACCCCAAAAAAGAAAATAAGATTAGGTACCCAAACTCTACCCTTATACAACTCAAATTAAAATTAATTATACAAATGAAAATAAAGCTATGGGCGTCTTCAGTTGTTCATCTTCATCTTCAATTCATAGATCGAGCACTCCAGGCATCACAAGGCTTCTCAACTCTAAGACTTCTGACCACTACTCATTCTAAACCCCATAGCTCTAATCATAATCCTATTACAAAAATTATATTTTTATGAAATGAAAATCTAACTACACCTACAAAACAAAGATTAGCTTAACATACACTTACACCAAACAGTTATATTTTATACATTGGGGCTTCACACCATACCTCGGGTCACCAAGCCCACCTGTCCTAATGGATTATGCTTAGGGACTTATGCAACACCTGCAAGTAAAAGGCATTTATAATTTTTATTATAACAGTCCTTTAAGCACAATCTCCCATAGAAAATATTATTAGTCTAATATCGCCCTAACATCCAAACTACGTAAAAATAATCTTAACATCCAATCTAAAATATTATGTCATAAAACAAAACATCAATCTATCATAAAGTTGTGAGAATCGGATCAGACATAGAATCGAAGAGAGAGAGAGAGAGAGAGAGAGATAGGTTCAAGATTTAAATGTTCGACCAAGGTTGAACCGAGGTTAAACCGAATTATTTAATTAATATTAAAATTATTAAATATTAATTTAATTAATAGACAAAATCATATAAATATATTAAAAAAGTAAAAAATATATATATAATATTTCTAATCATTATTAATTTTAAGATTGATATAAAGTTTAATAAGATATAATTATATATATTTTTTAATTCTAATTATGTTTATATTAAATATATTTAAAATCTTAAAAATGATAATATGAATTTATAAATACAAATATAATTTATCATAAGAATATAATTTATTAAAATTTTAGTTTATATTAAAAATATAAAATTTAGAATAAAAAATTATTTTAAAAGCCTTGTTAAATATAAATAATATAAAAATAATAATATATAAAATATTTAAGCATATTATTATAAATCATGACATATGTATATTAAAAAGAATTAAAATTTATAATTTTTGATAATGTAAGTTTATGAATATAAATTTAATTTATAATATAAAAATATAAGATTATAATATAAACAAGTATATTAAAAATTTATAAAATAATTATAAAATAATATTATGACTTTAGATTCTTTAAACATATATATATATATATATATATATATTATAAATTATAATTTATAATGAAAATATAAAGTTACTAATTAAAATATTATCTTTTTGTTCTTACATTTTAAAGCCCATTTCATTTTTATTCTTACTAAAAGTTTTTTCATATTCAACTATTTTTGTCCCACATCATAAAGAGAAGATGGTGTTGTATTATTTATATTGAAAAGTAGAGCTCTTAAAAATGCGCTTGTAATATAATTGAAATAATTTGGTGGGCATGTTATTTATTTAATTCAAGCTCACCTATAATTATAAAATAAGCTTTATACTTATATAATTTCATCTAAAAATTTTATGAAACATATTTCAATAACTTTAATATTTAAATATAATAATTATATAATTTAAAGAAAATGCATAAACATAAAATAAACATCAATTACAAAGAGGGCTTGGTCAAAATATCTAAAAACATCAATTATAGAAAAATAATCCAAATTCATCAATTACACTAAAAATATCTCAAACTAATTGAGAATTTTGATTTTATTGAAAATCTCTTTGTTAGCTGAGCATAGAGAGGGCTTGGTAAAAAATTTTGGATGACTATACTAATTATTATAAATTTTCTAAATTCTAAGATAATTAATGATTTTATTAATTAAATGAAATCCCTTTAGAGTGATTTTGAGGAATAATAAAAACAAGAGATCATAATTAATTTTTTTGATCGCCCTTACTATTTTATTACATAATTAGTCTTTCATAATTAAATTTATAATTTTCTAAATTTTAAGTATTTATTAAATGCATAAAATGACTAATTTAGGTTTGAAATTTTGGATGTTCCAAATTACTTAGCAAATTAACCTGAAATTATTATGAGAGACATAAGTTATCTCATACGATAATCACACCAAATTTCAATCTAATCATGCAAGTGATTAAAGTTTAATTATACTAATTAAGTGAAACTTTAAACTTTAATTAATCGTTATAAACTTGATAAAATTTAGGGCTTTTGTTTTTTTTAATTCTCCACTATCTAAGCTTTATATAGAGTGTTTATTTATATTTTTTAGATTTTTCTAAAATTAGTTATGATTTTTTAAAAGTTTGCATAATTAAAATAATTAATTAATGCTTAATGAAATCTTAATTTAATTATTTTTATGATTTAATGTGATCTAAAGGGTCTAATTAATTTTATAAGATCTCTGATGTTTATTAAAGTGTTTTAAATTATTTTGATGAATTTTCATAAATTTTATAATTTTGAATTAATTATTTATTTAAGATTAGCCACTTTATTTCAAATTTTAATAACTCTTAAACTAGAAGACTATTTAACTTAAAATTTTTATGATAGGCAAGCAATGACATTAAGTTCCCTTTATGAACTTTTGAACTGAATAGGTTTAGTACTTTAAGAGTAATTAAATATATATAATTTTCATTAAAACTCAAATTACACCTAAAATATATAATCAAATTTGAGAATTTTGGGTTCATTAGATTCCACTTGAAAAGACAAATATAGAGAGCCCTTATTTGCACTTTTTCGTTATGTATTTTATTTTTTTGTGATTTTTTGAAGTTTCGGGTTAGATCTAATAGAATAAATAAAAAAGATATCTAATCGTGGTCGCTCATTTTATCCATGTAAGATGGACGACCTGAAGGTTGTCTTTCTCATGAGAGGCAGACCAAATAAGGGTTAGATGGATGGGATCTACCCTAAACAACATCGGATCTTGCAATCTTATGGTGATCTTCGCCAAAAGTCACTTTTTATTAGAGATTATCTAACTTAATCCAATATTGAGAGAATTTTTTTACGTCAAATGCAGTTCTTGCTTTAAGTTGAAGCTCCCACATGATCTTCATCTCTTGCCTTCTCTTGGATTATCCTTATCGCTGAATACCACCATATTTTATTGGAGTATACTTTATTTTATATTTTTGTAAGTGAAAAAGGTGGAGGATGAGTCAGTATTACTTCTTGGGAAGTTGAGAAGGTGTTGAATGCCAAAAGAGAGCTCCTTTTCCTCCTTTTTCCCCTTCTCTCCATATTATCAAAATCATGATGAAAAGTGATAGGGGTGTATATTGTCGAATGGCCTAGCATTCATTCTGGGAGTGGTTGGGTGATTCAAAAATCACTCCAAGCTAAAAAGTGGAGTAATGAGAGGGGATGTGAGTTGATTGAAAATTTTGGAGCTTTGCATCTTTTTCACTCTTTTCTCTTTAATTTTAATTATCCTTCACATGGTTGAGATCTCAGCTCATGTGTGATGAGATTTCCCAGGGTTTTATGTTTGGGCTTGGGTTGACTTGAATCCATCTTCACCAAATTTAGCTTAAATAGGTTAGGATGGGTCCTATGTGTTGGTTTGGCCAATTTGAGTTTAAAATAGGCTTTAATCATATTTACTGAGTTATTTAAAGTGATTAAGTTTGATTGATTGTGGTTAATTTGGATTTATTTTTGGTTCATCCCGAATTGTCCTAATTGGGTCAATTTGGGTTCACTTGAGTTTATTGTCCATATTATCTAAATTAAACAAATCAAACCCAAATGAGGGTTAAATAGAGTTTAATTAAAATTTTAAAATAATTTTATGTGATCAAGTTTATTTGATTTTAATTTATTTTTATTTTAGCTTAATAGCCTCATATAGGTCAAATTGGGTTAGCTTGACCAATTGGCCAAATAAGCTAAATTGGGTGAGTTGAATCATGTTAAATAATCAAATTAAGAATGATTGTAAGCATTGATTTGATTTAATTTGAGTTGAGTTGAGTTAAGTTTGGATTTAAACACATTTTAAACCCAAATTAGTCTTAGTATGTTAAATTGGGTTCACTTGGGTCAAATGACCAATCTGATCTAAGTTAAAGGTGTATTCAAACTTTAATTATATTTGATTGAGTATTTAAAATAACTTAGAGTAATTAATTTTAATTATTTTAAATTTAATTTTGATTTAGATCCATTTTGCACCAAATTAGGGTCAATGGATCAAATTGGGTTCACTTGGGCTAAATGATCAATTTGGTAAAATCAAACCCAACAAGAGATTAAATTATGTTTAAATATGATTCTAAAGTATTTTGTAATATTTAATCTGATTTAATTTCAATTTATTTTGATTTTAAGTTCAATAGGGTCCTTTTGAGTTCACTTAGACTAAATAACCAAATTAATGTATTTAAGTCATCATTAGATTCAAATTTGTTTAATTTTATGTTTCATTATATTAATTTGATACTTTTTAGCCTTAGGATAAATTAAATTAATCAAATTTTGATTAGTTTGACTTTTGACTTGGTGAGGCCAACATAGGTCAACTTAGGTCAAATGATCTAGTCAGTCACTTTGTGCCCCATATGCATTTAGTTTTATGTTTATTTATATTCATACATATGTTTAGTGCTTTTGGTTTGATTTAATTTAAATTTGTTTTGATTTTAATGGACCTATATTGTTTTTAGGCCTAAATAGGACAAATTGGGTCAACCATGCCAATTATCTCAATCTAGGCTTAATAGATTTTAGTTTTTAATAAATTCACATGTTTTAAATTTTTATTTAATTTTGTTGAATTTGGATTTGATTGGACTCACATTGTCCAATTGGGATAGGTCGGGTCCTTTAGGGTCCGCTAGTTTAACCTAGGTATTCGCCTCAATGTGTCGACATCTTAGTTTAATTTTGATTTCATATTTAGTTTTATTTTAATTTATTATTTTCATTTCTGCCTTAGTTTAGGTTGTACACCTAGCTATTAATCATAGTATCCTAAGTGCCTAATTAAGAAGCTCTTAATTTAAGGTTGGTGTGGTGAAATTTTTATAAGAATTTCTAAAGAATAGAAATATACTTCCGTCTTCACTCTATGCGGGATAAAATGAAGATCGAAATATACTTCTTTTTTATTTTTATACAATTTTTGATACCACGTAGATCCGTGGATGTTCTTATTGAGAGTTATCGGGTACGATATTGAGGAAATGTGTGTTATCTTTAAAGATAGAAGTCACCACCCCACAATAGACATAATCACCACAACAAGTACTCCTAAGGACAATGGGTCTGCATGTGTACTAAAGATTATTCACCTACTTTACACGAAAAAGTAAAGTAGAGTTTATTTAGACCAGGTTCATTATGTTCCATACAGAGCAAGCTCCCATAGATAATTACATCTTAAGGAATGAGATCCCTCAGGAATACTCTCGATTAAGGTAAATGATTGTTGTCTCCAAAGATTTCAATAGGTAGGACTATCAATCGATTAGTTTATTTCCGAATATCAAATGGGACTGATCAAAGAGAGGGAGTTATTATTGAAGCCAAAGGAAGATAAGTAGGAGATGTTCACGATGCTAGGAAATCTAGCGAGCATCTCAAATTATCCTATGGTTGGGCTTTATATTTTTGAAATTAAATTACTCATTTGAGTTCACTTTTATTAGAAGTTTAGGACTTATGATTCCATAACACAAGATTATAAAAATGCCTAAGAGGTGAGGATTTATACTCATGGCCCATGGAATGGAGAAGCAACCTCAGAACATAAATCTAGGGAGCTTTGGCGAGGGTCGAAAGCACGACCTAAATCTAAGGCGACAATGGGTATTTGGTTTACCTCCACAAGAGAGGACATTCCACCTGACTGCTTACAACCGCCTGGGTGTGGCCGCCAACTAACTCCTCCTATGATTTTAAATTCATGTAGGAAAGTCATATGCTTTATGCGAGATAGCTCAGCTGTTATTTATTTAGAAATAGACTAAGTCCTTAAACTCACTCCCTAAAGAAATTAGATCATGTAAGGATATGCTTCAAATGACCTAAATCTAATGCAAATCATATTTCATGTCATTTTCATTTTTGGACAATCATTTGACTCAGGCTTATAGGATTCATATGCCTAATACATGAGAAGTAAGATTATTGGCCAAAATCAGCGAGAAGAGAGGAGGTGTATTTCCACCATGGCTCTTAAAGGTCAAGCTAAGTTTCTCTGGCAAAGGTGGAAACTCTCCAATTAAGAGTGAAAATAATATGCATTTGTGCATGAAGTTATAAACAAAGTACTCATCCAGTTAAGTGGTTATTAATTCTTTTATCGTGATTTTTAACCTAAGCTTTAAATGAGGTTATGAGTTCTTTATTTTAACTTTGGAATTATTAAATTTGATAGAAGATTTAGTTTTTCCTACAAGCCTAATCCACATCCAGGCCATGCATCAAGCAAGTAAGAAATTAAGAAAAGGATGCCATTTTAATGCACAGGCTAAACAAATCATCAATCAGTTTATAAAGCTAACGCAAAAAAATAAAAGGCCATTTGTGGTCGGTCACCACCTCACAAACCCGAAAATAAATTGGGTAGCCAAGCTCTACCCTTATACAGCCTAGATTATAAATGAATTAATTACAATTAAGCAAGGAACTCATTGTTATGGGAGTCTTCAAGCTTCATTTCTTCATTCTTCTTTTCTTCTTTCTTCTTCTTTTCTTATTTCTTCTTTGGTTCCTTCTTTTGGATGGTTGGAAGGTGGTTGCTCCAAAGGCTTCACATGGTATATAAGATGTAATCTTGTGATAAATGCTCATCCTAATCCTCATAATAATCATTTCAAAATCTTAATTGCAAAAATTACATGAAAAGGAAAAGTAAATCTAACTAACACGTGTAATATATAGATTAGCTAAACAAACCACACAAATCTCAAGCATGTATATTATATTTATCACCCCACACATGGGTAACCAAGTCCACCTAGCATATTGGATTATGCTTAGGGGTATAAGCACCTACATAGCAAAAGCTTTCATATATTTATTTATTATGGCGCCCCTTAAGCATAATCCCCTGCATAAAATAAAGATTAGACTAAATCGTCCTATCATTCATTATACGCACATTCACCCTAACATTCAGAATAAAATATATATCATAAAATAAAAGTAAACATCAAGCCATGCACCACCCTAACCTAAAGCTAGAAGTGGTGACTTAGTCTAAATTGTGCGCTTTCAAAGGTTTGTGTGGTATGCTTACCTATGGCTTTAGGGTTTGTATTTTCTAAGTGTGGAAGTGTTCAACTTAGAGGATGGTTTCATTTAAGTTATTTTACTAATTTGGGTAGAATTTATTTTGTATTTTTATTTGATTTGAATGAATCCTATAATTAATTACTAAGTTCTAAAGAGAGGGAAGAGAGAAGAGAACTTCTCTTTCCTTCCCTACCTTAAGTAATTTCTAAATTGGATTCATGTTTAGTTTCATTTAGTGAATGTTTTATTATGTGTTTTAATTAATCCTAAGTTTAGATCAATTCTAAACAAATTTATTCAAAAATAAATGCATTTTAAGATTAAGTAAAGTGAACTAAATTCACAAAACACACATCACTTCATTTCTTTCCCAACATGTATAACATGCATATGAATGATTCCTAAGCATATCTATACATAAAAATAAGAATGTTTAGCACACCTTATAATGAATTCTAAGTATTTTGCTTCAGAAAAATTTGAATGCTTATGATGCATGATTTTCATTAAGTAGAAAATGGTTTCTTATCTAATTTTCACATGCACACATGAATATATGAAAGGCATAAGTGAGTACGATGCCATTGTTAATTAGGAGTGTAAGGTATAAGACTTACTTAGGGCTACTTAAAGCCTCACAATCATGGGATTGTCCAGACTAATATACCAGCTTCCTTAAATACAAGCATATTTACAAAAGAAATAAATGGAAAAGAAAGAATGCAAAAGTTTGTTTTGGTTGATTTATTTTTGTTTATGCAATTTATATGTACAAGTGTAGGTATCCTTATTAAATAATAGCATAGGAATGTATAGGAAATGGAATTAGGTAAGTGTTAGGTTCTTTTCAAATGAACAAAATACTATACTAAAAAGGGGAGAAGGAAAACTACACTAAGCACATCCTTATATTTTACTCACATACAAGCTTGTAAATGAAATATAATTAACACACTTTCAATTTTGTTAATTAATTCATATATTTTAAAAATAATTTGGATTTAATAATGATAATAGCCACTCATATTTCTATTTTAGCCAAAATATACAATTTGACATAAAAGAAACATTTCACTATCATTTTGGTTTTGGAAAAGAATGAATGCATGAAATTTATATGACATACACATTTAGCATGTTGGTAAGGAACTAAAATGATGAAAGCATCTAAACACATTCACCTTAATCAATTCCTAAAGACAATCTTATGAAATAAGAAAGCATAAAGCAAATCAAATTATTTTTAAAGAACGTTTGGTTTTGTTTTGAGTTTGATTTAATTTGAGAAATGTTAGATGAGTTTGTTGTTCTTAACCCATTCCCACAGGTGTATGATATTTAAGTTCAATTTTTAGATGGTTAGATCCATTTTATATTTTGATTAGGTTAAGGTATGAATTAAGTGCATTAATTACCCCTTACCTATATCACCTTAGTATATTTAATCAAATGATTATGGCCAATGAGATGACATAAAATCTCACAAGAATTTAAATTTGCAATGCACCTAGAAAACGTCTATTGCATTTTGACTCATGATTAATGATTAATTAAACTAAGGGATTTTAACTTAAGTAACCCCTCTCACACATGTGAGTTGGGTTTTGATTTCCTTGATGTTCTTAGGCTCTTGAACACCTAAGCATCTATCCAAGATAGATTAATTAAGTTTAAGAAGGTTTTAGAATTTTATGAAATTAATTAAGGTGTGATTAGTGAATTAACCCTTAATTAAGGATGGATTAAGGAAGAAAAGGGTGTTTAGGGAATATCTCAAGGAATGTATCTCAAAATTATTCCCTAAGCCTCACATCCACTTAACCAAAACTTAATTGACTCAATTAGAGGGATAAACTACTAATTATACCTTTAATTAAGCTTAATTATATTAAGGGAGTAATTACGGAATGAACTAGTAACTCTCCTAATTAAGCCACCAATAAATCCAAAGAAAATTAGGAGAGGTAGGAGTCATCTCACTAATTAATAACAAAATTTGGAGTTAATCAAAGGAGTAATTAAAGGGTAATTAGCAAATTAACATTCCCAATAAAACCCAAATTTAGAGAAAAATACTATTCAAAATTCATTGAAATTAATTTTAGAATATTATATATTCAATTATCTTTCATATGCACTTTATTTCATATTTTTCTAATGTTTTTACACTTAGATATAGATTTTAAAAGGTTTGGTGATTAATTTTAAAAGGTTTGGTGATTAATGATCTTGATTTCTATTTGGGCATGTTTGATATGATGAGAAAATATGTTTGGTCAAGTTTCATTGAATTTGGAGTTAGTTTGATGTGATTTGGCTCATGTTGACTCATTTAGGTCATAATGGGTCAACTTGGGTCAAGTTAACCAAATGGTCAAATTGGGTCAAACTAAGGGTTGGGTCAAGTTCATATGACCATTTGAAATTTTTTGATGGCTTTGGTTTGATTATATTTGATTTAGGTTTAAATTTGGTTCATATGACATTATTTAGGTCAAATGGGTCAAGTTGACCAATTTGACCCATTTGACCTATTTGAGCTAGGTCATGGTTAGACTTGGGTTTGGTTGGTCATATGAAGTGGATTGGTATCTTTGTTTCCAATCAATTTTGATTAAGTTTGAATTTGGCTCAATATGACCCTTTAGGTCAAGTTGGGTTCAAGGGTCAAGGTTAGGTCTAGTTGGCCAATTGAGGCTTTGGTCAAGTTCAACAAGTGATTTAGAATGAAATTGACCCATTGGTTTCAATGAATTTGGCTTAGATAAATTTTTAACACATTTTGACTTTTTAGGTCAAGTTGGGTCAAGTTGGCTCAAGTGGCCAATTGGGCTAGGTTAGACCCAAATGTTGACTTGGTCAAGTTCAAACATTCATCATGAATGAACTTAGATCATTAGTTTAAATCAATTTGTCCTATGATGGATTTTGGCTATGTCGGGTTTCATTTTGGCTAAGTGTTGACTTGGTCAACCCTTAGGTTTGACTTGGTTTAACCCAATTTGAGAGATTGATAATCTCATGATGATTGTTGATCATGATGAGAGCCTTAGGTGAGTTTGATTCAATCCAATTTGGTTAGGATTAGAATTTTGCTTATAAGGGTACTTTAGGGTACTTTGGGTCAAGTGAACCTAAGTGGGTCAAATGGGTTGGTCAAAGCTTGATTTTAATTTGATTAAACTTACATATGGACTTATGATTGAAATATAAATCCATTTACAAGTGGTTTGAAGTCAAATGGGTTTTAATTCATTTGACAATTTCAAGTTCAAAGGGTGAACATGAAACTGATTTTGGCTTGATTTTTGTATTGAATTTTGGTTAAGTGATTGAAGTTTGTATTTATGTTTGGATTCATGATTGAAGGATTGATTGAATCATGAAGGAAAATCAAGAGTTTGGTGAGTTGATTTGGTTAAGTTCAAGAATTTGACTTGAAAGGCTTAGGTTGGATTTTGATTAAATTTGAACTTGAATTTTGGAGTTGGTTTTGGTTGTTTGAATTTATATTTCATTTATATAAGTGAATAAAAATGAGAATATAAATGGGTCATGAGAAAATTTCATGAGTTTGAAGTGATTTGAACATGATCTAAGCTAAGTCCTTAAGATCAAGGTGACTTAGGAAAGATTTGTGATCTTGAATTTTGGATTTATTTTGATTGATTTGAATTTAGATTTCATTTATATATGTGAATATAAATGAGAATATAAATGAGTTGTGAGAAAATGTTATGAATTGATTTGAAGAGATGATTTTAGTAAGTCCTTAAGAGAGGATTAAGGACTTAAGATGGATTTTGAATTAGGAGTTTGAATTTTGGATTTGATTTGATTGATTTGAATTTATATTTCATTTATATATGTGAATATAAATGAGAATATAAATGATTTATGAGAAAATTTCATGAATTTGAATTGATTTGAAGATGGCTTTTGGTTAAGTCCTTGAAGGGAAATCAAAGGACTTAGGCTAGGTTTGGAATTTGGAATTTTAACTTGGAATTTGATTTGAATATATATTTTATTTATATATGTGAATATAAATTAGAATATAAATGGGTTATGGAAAAATTCATGAATTTGAATTAATTTAAAGATGATTTTAGGCTAAGTCCTTACGAAGGAAATTATGGACTTAGGAAATGTATGGAATTTGGAATTTCAATCATGGGTTTCAATCCTATGGCATTGATTTGAGTTTGGGGAAAATCAATTAGGCTAAAATTGATTTAGGTTTCATGTTGATTTGATTTGGAGTTTGACTTGAAGGAAGGAAGTAAGGAAAGTGGTTCAAGCTATAGGGTAGGTAGATTTTCCTAACCCCTAGGCATACTCCCATGGCTATAAGTCTCTAGGGTTAGGTTGAGTGCCCACCTAATCACTAGATGTGTCTTAGGACTAAGGATCTCTTAAAGTCTAATAGGAGTCCTATTTCAAAGATGGAGGGGTTGAGAACTCATTCTAAAAATGAGGTTAACAATTAGAGATCCTAATTATTAAGATTAGGGTGATTATCAACCTCACTTGATGTCAACAAAACCTTACAACCTAGATCCTAGGTCTGGAGGTTGTCAACTAAAAGTGAGATCAATAACTAAATATTCATCCATTTATATGACAACTATGATTGATATTTCATCTTCATTTTATTAGGCATAATTTTTAAGTTTGTTTAAATGTTGGTTATGAAATAACATAAAATGACTTTATGTATAAAAATACATTTCTATGATCATTTCATAGATCATTTAGGAGATCAGTATCATAATATATAGCAAGTTGCTTCATTGAATTTAATGACTACTACTATTCAGATATGGTTTAGCCATAACTCTCTACAAAATCCTCTTAGCCCTACAATAAGAGTTGACAAGAACTATAATGTTTTTTTCCATTATTTATCTTCCTCTTCTCCATTCATTGTTGACATATTATGTTGGTTTAGAGTAATTAGCAACATATTCCAACTGAAGGTGATAATGAAGTAACTTTTAATAAAAAATACCAAACCTAATTTTTGAGAAGGAAGTATAGGGGGCTTTGCATGCTACAATTTTTGGCTAGTGAGATCACGATAACAAATAAAATGGCTAATGAAGGGGTTGTGAAGTGTGACAACGATGCTAGACAAATGGTAGAAAGGATTGTATCTAGTTATTGGGGTGTTATAATGATCGATAAATGGGTTTGCATGGAGCGGTGGTGAAGTGAATAGTAGTAGAATGAAGGTTGGTAATGGTGTTGCGATGGGTAGTGGAGAGTGGCAAGGCCATAACCCTAAACCTAGACTGAGGCGCTCTCACAATAAGATTGTATGCATTTGAATATTCACTACTCACTTGAATTAAAGGGCTATTTCATTTGTGAAAAGAAGTGTAACGTATTTAGAATGCAGGACTTTTAAGAATTTTGGTATTTAGTTTAAAAAATTTTAAATGTAGTTTAAACTTTAATGTATTTCAAAATCACATTGTAGTTTTGATTTATTGTATTTAGACTTTATCAAATTAAATTTTTTTTTTCGAATACACCATTTAGTTGCCTCCCATCACATTGCCCTCCATTATCCACTCGTTGAAATCATGCATATTTTACCTTGCATTGCATGATTTTACCAACAACAACAACAACAACAAAAAGGCTTTATCCCACTATGTGGGGGTTAGCTAAATGAATCTTTTTTCTCCATTGTGTCCAATTAAGTGTCAAATTCTCATTTAATTCTAATAAATTAAGGTCATTTTGTACATCTTTACTAAGTCTTTTTAGGTCCACCTCTACCTTTCTTAACATAAATAACATATAATAGATATACTCTCATAACTGGGCCTTCAGATGACTGAGGCTTTATGTAGCCAAATCATCTAAGGTGAATCTTTTTAATCTTATCTGTCATTGGGATACTTCAACCTTATCACGTACATATTCATTTTGCATTTTATCAGTAAGAGTAAAGCCACTTATCCACCTAATAGTCCTCATCTCGTACACATAACTTAATGCTTCTCTTTTATTGGCCAACATTCTATGCAATAAATCATTGCAAGTCTTACCACCCATCTTATAAAATTTTCTCTTAAGACTAAGTAGTACATTTTATCACTCAACAGCCGGATGCATTCGCCACTTCAATCATCCAACTTGAATTCTACTAATAACAACTCCATCTATTTCACCATAATTTTGAACAATAGACTCAAGATATCTGAAATGCTCACTCTTTTTAAGAGACTTGATCACCCAATATAACAACCCACCATCAGATCTTCAACAACTAAAATTACACTCCATTTATTTAGTTTTAGATCTACTTAAATGAAAACCTTTAGACTCTAAGGTTGACCTCCATAATTAAAGTTTCTTTTTAACTCCCTCTTTAGGCGTATCAACAAGAAGAATATTATTAGCAAATAGCATACACCAAGATACATCACTTGTAAATGCCTAATAAGAACATACATAACTAAAGCAAAAAAAAAAAAGGCTTAAAGCTAATCCTTAATGCAATCCAACACATATGATTTATTAATGATGGTTAATAAATTGGGCTAATAATTAATTAAAAAAAAATATTTGATGTCAAAATTTATCTTTAGAAATCTAAGAGATATTTTAGAGCATCAAATTAATTGAACCAATATATATATAAACATACTCAAAACAAACAAATACTTGAGATATAAAACTAACTAAAAAAATATTAAATTAGCATCATTTATAAGTTTTTTAGGTCAAGTAAATAGATATTATTACTTTTAAAAGGGCAATAGATATTCTTATGTCTGCATCAAATAAGCAAAATAGTACCTTTTCGACTAATGCAAAGAGATATATAAAAGGTTACATCTAAACATTTGCCATAAAACTAACTAATGAATATTAAAATATATTTTAACTAAATACAAGTAAAACTCTACCAAAGTTATAGAGTTATTATTAACATTCAATGAAAATAATCTTAAGTTTATTTTTTATCTCCATAAGTCACATATTCTTGATCATTCATTTATAATTGACTATTTTGTATTTTCAATAATATAACTTAAATAGCAACTATCTAAGTATCATATGGTTTTATTAATTTTGCTTTCCAATTGTTTACTTTTAAAATCAAACTTGTTTGGGTTCATATTTTATGAAATTAAAATATAATCTTGATTGTATAGTATGTGTGATATTAGTATCCTTTAGTACCAATAAAGATAATGATTATTTATAAAAATATAATTCACTTGAATAATAGTTAAAAGAAATATTCCCTCTTTTCTCATACAAATTACAACAAATATGAATATTTACATAAGGTCAAGATTACTACCCATGATGTGTATGAACATGAGTAAAATGTGCATAATAAATATGATTTTTAACAAACTATTTATTAGATGTAGTTCAAATTTGAGATTTAATCTAGCTTTTAAAATATTTTCTCTTTCAAGTTTATAAAGAGTAATGAACAATCTAATAAAGAATTATTTTAAGTTTTTAAATCATTATATTTATTTAAATAAAAATACATGTTAAGATTTTTGTGCTCTTTTTTAAAGTTTAATATTATCTATCTAATTTTTTATATTTTATAATTAATTTATTAATTTGATCATACAATTTTTATAAGTAATTTCATCTTATATTCCTAGAGAATTAGAGTCTAGTTTTTCTCTTATCATAAAATAAATGTTTGCATGCTCATTCGAGCTATGTTTAAGTTCGATTCATCTAAATCTATGATTTTTCACATGACTTTCTGCTTATTCTTGAGGTGTTTCATTTCATTTATTCTTTCTTTTTTTATATATATATTTTCTTGTTTGTATTATAAGATTTGGGCAATCCCCTTTTAGATACCTATACTTCTTATAGTTGTAGCAAATAACTCCCTTACTTACCATTAATATTTTGTATAGTAAAACAACTAAATTATAAGAATTGATTTTATAACTTCCTTTTAATCACCATATTACCTAGAATATTTGTAAGGATTTAATAATTTTATGCTTAGAAAATCAATATGAAGATCTAAATTTATATGAGATATGAAAGGTTATATATATAATATTTAATAAAATAAATTTTTTAATACTACTTTTATTAAAATAATTTATTAACTTCTTAAAGATAATTAAAAGAACAAAAATATTTTCTTCTAACATGTATTAAAGTAGAAAAATATTACTCTCTAGTTTTATGTAAAAACAACACTTCATTCAAAATATTAGACCTAAAAATGAGCGACAAGTTTACAATATTTCTTGTCTCCATAAATAATTTATTTAATAATGCTTAACTGCTTAAATACACACAACTTGAAAAAGAAAGCTTTGAGAAGATTAAAATATTGAGAATTTGGATGTGGGCTTATCTATATATATATTAATTATGCATTAAGTGCTATATTATTTTTAAACCTATTAATTTTGTGATCAAATAAAGAATAATTATTTTTTTGGCTTTTGAGGTATCTTATTAATTTTTGTAAGAAATTATCATGTGTAGAGATCGGACATTTTATTTATTTATTTTTATGATGGGCTAAAATAAAATAAAATGCACTCAAATATAAATAGAGTCATAGTCCCCCAGTCTAAAGAGTTGGTTCTTAGTTATCCTAACATTTCATTTTGGGTGGAAAGAATGTTGTCTCTCTCTCTCTCCCTCTCTCTCTCTAGAACACCACTTTAGATTTGGAAGGTCTGAAATCTCATATTAGCTCTTTTATGGATTCATGTATGCTTCCGATTAAATCTTCTCGATGACTTGACCTGAGTTCTGAGCACGATAAATCTATTTTTTATCTTCTTATATTTCCAACAAGTGGTATTAGAGCATTTATTATGTTGAATCATTGAGAAATAGATATCTCTTAATCTTTCACATTGAGTATTTGAGAATTTTAGATCAAAGTATATGATTCAATTTTGTGTACAAATATTTTTGTCTTTTGCATATGGAATCGATATCTTTTAGATCACTTTCCTATTCTTGATTTAAAGCAAAAAGATATAGCCAAAATTTGAATTTTACTTTGATCACATTTAAATTTTCATATAATAATGTGTTTATTTTCACAATTATGATCATATTTTAAAAAATAAAATTCATATTCAATCGTATGAATATGATTCAAACATGTTTCATCTTCTATTTTTTCATTAAAAAAAGAGGCTGAAAATGAGTTGTTTCATCTACCAAATTTATATATATTTATATTTTTTGACTATTTACTTACCAAAAAATGGAGATGAGCTTTTTCAACTGCTAACATTAATCTTCCACTTGAATATGAAATGTCATAATCAAAGGAGTTTAATGGTTTTATAATTAATATTGAACCATTTCTTTCCCTTTTCATAATAGTTGAATTGTTTTAAAAATAATTATATCATTTACATTGGCTAGTAAAGAAATGCTTCATACTTTAATTAGAAAACATTCTTAACATTTTCTTAAACCATTTAAGGGCAACTAATTCCAACAGCTTATTAAACATTATTTTATTAGATTAAATGCAATAATTATTTTCAATGATTATCATTTTGAAAGGTTTTCTATTTCATAAACATTTTATAATATTAAACATTTATGTATAAATACTTTGGTTTAAATTTAAATGATTATAGTTGCTTTGACATTCGGTAAACATGTTTTGATTTAGTAATATATAATTGATTGGGCTTCTAATGTGAAATTGAGAATGCTCATTTTTTAATTAATTATAACATTATGCATTCTTTTCTCTTCAGTGAATATACATAGAATCTAACTTGAATTAATTACTTAATTTAAATATGAGTTTACTACATTGATTAAAATAGTTAACTAAAGTTTATATTATGGTCAAATATTTCAAGTTTATTTCAATTGAAATAGTTGCTAGAATAATATAGTTGATATTCATTATTTCAAAATAATTTAGATTGAAATAGTATGCCACCAAAGTGAACTCTATTGCATCAATTTATTTAATTAAGAAATATATGAATATTACCTAAGGGTTATGTTTGGATCTATGCAAAAAATAATCGGCCCAAAGGATAATTATTTTTTGGCCAGATTTTGTTTAGTAATAAATATGTGATAATTTTATGTTAATCATGCATGTAATATATCGATAAAAAAGCATATTATTGACATAATTTAGTATCAATATTTATTAAGTGTAATTTTTAAGAGTATCATTTACAAATTATTTTATCCACAGACTGAATTGCAATGTTGTGCTAGATATCTTGTATGAGCTCATCTTAAATATTTTATGCCAAGCATGTATATTGTCGATATTTTACTTACATTATATGTGCATAAAGAAAAGATAGTATTGTTAATTGTGAGTATATTTTATTCTTTTCTGTTAATATTTTTATATCTTCCAATTTTAATAACATTCATGCTTAAAATAAACTTTAAGAAATAGAAGAGCATATTATAGTCCATGAGTGTATTGATCTTGACTATGCAATCTAGACTGAATGTCCTCCATCCCTTAATGTGAAAAACACTATTAAATAAAGGGTTAATTTTAAAAAGTAGAAGCGTTCTAATAGCATGAGTCTTACGATCATGAAGCATTCCATTCCAAAAATCATAAGAGGTGTAATGCCTAAAGAGGAATGTGCTAAAAAGTTTCTAAGCGAAATTGCAGACTATTTCATTATTTCTGAAAAAGGTCAAAGTGAATACTATTCTTAATAAGCTCATTTCAATGTGATATGAAGGCAATAAAAATATAAGGAAGTACATTATGGGAATGTTTAATTTTTTTATTAGACTAAGAGCACTAAAGTTAGAGATGTCTTATGACATTCTTGTATACTTAGTGTTGATCTCTCTTCCTACATAATTAATCCTTTTAAAATAAGTTATAATACTCAAAAAAGAAAAGGGGACTCTTAATGAGCTCATTGCTCAATGTGTGCAAGAGGAAGAAAGATCGAAACAAGACAAGAAAGAAAGCACTCATTTAGCTACTATCTCTCATGACATTATTACTAAATGAAAAAAAGACTTATAAAGGCAAAGGAGTTGCAGATAAAGAGACTTTATAGCATAAGGTGCAATAGAAACGAGCTAATATTATCACTTATTTCTTTTGTAAGAAGGTAGATCATGTAAAGAAGGATTATCCCAAGTATGCTAATTGACTCATAAAAAAGGGTAAACTTCTCAACTTTATTTATTCGGAAGTTAATTTATCCACCGCACCACATCATATAAGATGGATAGATATAGGTGTAATTACTTACCTAAGTGTGACTATGTAGGATTATCTAAAGAGTCAAATGTCACCTGATGCTGAAAGATTCATCTATGTAGAAAATGATAATAAGGCTCATGTTGAAGCAATATTCTTCTATAGATTACATATAAAATCCAGTTGTATTTGGAATTTATATGAGACTGAATTGCAATTGTTTAAATAGAATTTAATTTTTATTTCTTGTTTGGACAAATCTGGTTATTCTTGTTCATTTAAAAATAAAAAATTTAGTCTTTTTAGCATTCAAATATTTGGTACTAATTCTTTAGTTGATAATCTATATAAATTTGATATCTTTGCTTCATAAATTAATGAAACTTTGAAATAATTTTGATACAAAGTGAAAATTAATGAATGAAAATTCATATATGTTATGACACAAGTATTTAGGACATATTTCTAAACAAAGAATTAAAAGACTTGTGTTAGATGAAATTCTTGATTCCCTTAAGTTTTTTAGATTATAAATTTTATATTGAATGTATCAAGGGAAACTAAATAGAAGTAAAAAAAATTGATGTCAATAGAAGTTTAAGTATATTGAAATTAATTTATACTGATTTTCCTACAACTATCTAGAATGGACAATAGTAATTTATTACTTTTATGGATGATTATTCTTGTTATAGGTACTTATACTTTATTTATGAGAAGTCACATTCATTGGACATATTTAAATTTTTTAAAGATAAAGTTGAAAATTAACATGGTAAGAAAATAAAAGGTAACAAATATGATCATGGCGGTGAATACTTTGGTAAATATGATGGATTAGTTGAACAACATCCGGGTCCTTTTATCAAATATTTACGAGAATGTGTTATCATTCCTCAATACATGGTGCCTGAAAACTCTAAGTTAAATGGTGTAAATGAGAGACAAAATTGGACCATAATGGATATTATTAGTGTTAAATTGCTTTTTGTTACGAAAATCACTTTGGCGAGAAGCCTTAAAGATCACAGTTTACATCCTTAATAGAGTTCCAAGTAAAATTATAGTTAAACCCCATATGAAATATGGATTGGGAAGATGCCTAGTATTATGCATCTTCCTATCTAGGGAGGTCTAGTTGAAGCTAGGCCATATAAACCTAATGAAAAAAAGTTAGACTCAAGAGCTATTATGTACTATTTTGTTAAGATAGAAGAGTTTTAAATTTTATGACTCTTCAAATAAATCTTTTTTTTGAGATGGTCAATGTTAAATTTTTTGAAGATGTTGAATATGATGAGTGTAGTTAACTTAGAAGTTGTATATTTAAAGAGCAATATGTTACTCTTCCTATAGTTACAATAAAAAATGATTAGATAATTTCACTTGATCTTATTTAAGTTATAAATATAGATAACCAAAATATTCCTAAGTTAACTTTTATTCATATTGAGGAATCACAATAATCTTTAATTGATGTGTCATGAAGAAAATATACTAAGGAAAGGAGATCAATAATTTCATATGATTATGTTATGTTTCTCTATGAACATGAGTTTGACATTGGATTGGAAAGTGATCCAATCTCTTTTAGTCATGTCAAATAAAGTGTTAACTCCTATAAATGGAAAGAAGCCATGGATGATGAATTAAAATTAATGAAAGACTATGATGATTGGGATCTTGTTGAATTTCCCAAATTAGCAAAACTGATTGGTTGTAAATGGATTTTCAAACCCAAAATAAAATTCAAAAGGCAATGTCAAAAGATATAAAGTATGTCTAGTAGCAAAAAGTTTCACTCAAAAAGAAGACATTGATTATAAAGAGAGTTTCTCTCTAATTTTGTTGAAAGGCTCTTTTAGAATCATTATAGCACTAGTGGCTCATTATAATTTAGAATAACATCAGATGAATGTAAATACTACATTTCTCAAAGGTGACATTGACGAAACTATATATATTGTACAACAAAATTTTTTTCAATATTTTGATTAAAAACAACTTGTGTGCAAATTAAAAAAAATTCATCTATGATTTAAAGTAAACATCACGTCATTGGTATAAAAAATTTCATCAAGTGATTACCTCCTTTAGTTTTAAAAAAAATACTGTTGATCAATATATTTATCATAAAATCAGTGGGAGTAAATTCATCATCTTAATTATATATGTTGATGATATTCTACTAACACGCAACGATATAGGCCTTTTGCATGAAACCAAGAGATTTCTTTCAAATAAATTTAAAATGAAAGATCTTGGGAATGCATATTTTGTGTTGGGTATATAAATTCATCAAGATCATTCTTATAATATATTTGATTTATTACAAATGACATATATCAATAAAGTGTTTAGTAGATTTGATATGAAAGATTTTACACTAGGAGATACACCTCTTGCTAAAGGTGATAAATTTAATTTGCTTCAATACCCAAGAAATAAAATTGAAAAGAAAGAGATGGAAAAGATCCCTTATGTCTGGGTAGAGTCTTTTGTATGCTCAAGTTTGTTCGCATACAGATATTATGTATATTGTTGGAATGCTTAGCAAATATTTAAGTAACCCAAGAATAGATCATTGGGTGAAATGAGTTATGCAATATCTGAAGAGAACAAAATATTTTATGATCACATACCAGAGATCAAATCATTTAAGGATTGTAGGGTACTCTAATTCTGATTTTATTGATTACCTCGATAGTAAAAGATCCACTTCAGGTTATATTTTCTTATTACTTGGAGAAGTTGTATCTTAGAAAAGCGTTAAACTATCACTCATAGCTTATTTCACTATGGAAGTAGAATTTATAGCTTGTTATGAGGCATCAAATCAAGAAATATGGCTGTAAATTTTATCATTTGGCTAACTACTTTTGATGAAGTAGAGAGACAATTAAAAATAAATTATGATAATGAGTCATTGAGTTGTATTCAAAGAACAATAAGAGTTTATCAAAATCAAAATATATTGACATAAAGTTTCTTGTTGTAAAATAACTAGTTTACAGTTCTGAGTTATAATATAGGACTAGTTAGAAATAGACATGATATATAATCACATTATATAAAATATTTATGCTACACATTCATACATAATTTATGTAATAACCCGAAACTTAGAATAATAAAAATAAACCAGCGCGACGGTTAGCCGTAAGGAGAACAAGATCGAAAGTCGGGCTCGGTTTCGACAATCAAACCACCAAAACATACTGAGAGAGGAAAGGGAGAAAAGAGAAAGAGGAATTGCACTCACAGAACCCCTCGAACGTCGTCGAGGAAGGAGGAAGGAAAAGCAGACGTCGTCCCAGGCGTCGCGTCTGAAGGAGAAGAAGGGGAAGCGACAAGCTCGTCGCCCACAGCGTTGTGGCCATTGGCCATTTGAGTGAGAACCATCCGTGTCGAGGAAGAAGGAAGGAAGCGTATGCGTGCGTCGTGAAAGAAAGTGTAGGGCCGAACTTGTGTCTTAGGGCAAAACTGAGAGGAGGTAAGTAAATAATTTATATAATTATTTTTAATTGAAATTTGATTGTTATGTTATTAGCTTTGATTTAGTGCTATTTCAAGTTAACTTAGGGTTTATAATTCTAACTTAGGGTTATAGATTTGGGGACTTTAAATTAAAATTAGGTAGCATAAATTAAAATTTAGTTTAAGAATCATTTTAAGATCATTTCAAGAATAAATTTAAGAAAAATAAGGAAAGGGAAGTATTAGAATTTAGGAGCACATATAAAGGAAATGTATATTATCGTTAATTAGATTAGAATCATTTGATGGGGGTATGATAATCAATTAATGTTATATATTAAGTAACTTTAACAATATTTTATGTTATAGGAATTGCAATTAAGGAAGGAATCATTAAAGGAAAGGAGGTTCAAGAGGAAAACCGCGAGTTAAAAAATTATGTTCTTACATTTATGGTAAAAAATGTTTACTTTCTGTGATAAAATGCATGTTTAGATGATTTTGACTTTTTTTCTCCGTGATGATTTTCCGCTTTTATATAAATTGTGAATAGTTTCTTTTTAATAATCAATCTGATCGTATTATGATTCATTTTATAAAGCTCATTGATTTCTTCTTGTTATGAATTTGTCCCATATGATGATTGTATGTTATGAATGTGTATGTTGAAGCTTGAGTTCACCCCCATAGTCTTATGGGGGGATATATGCTGCACATATATGATTCAAAAGGGCCAAGGAAATTGGCAAATGGTAAAAGTTATGGATACTCATCCTTTAGATGAGTATAGACGGTGACTCATGGCGGGTGATAAAAGTAAAGTTCATATCTTCTTGTTAAATGTTTATGAATATGACCCCATATCTTTTAAATGTTTATGTATACGACCATATCTTCTAAATGTTTATGTATACCACCCCATATCTTCTAAATGTTTATGCATACTTACCTCACATATGATTGATTGTTTGGAGATTATTTTCTTTTATATGTACCGTGATAGTAGAAAAGCGGCATGCATACTTTTCTTCTTCTTATAGTGTAATAGCATAATTGACCCATTTGAATTATATTCATTTGTTAGTTAATCTTTTCGTGTAATAATCCTAATTAAATGACTGATAGACGGGAAAGTCAGGTTTATCGTCGTAGAGGAACTGCAGGAGATAGGTATTTATGTCAGTAAATTATATTGAGTTATGTTAAAGTGTATTTTTCCTGAATCTGTATTAGAACATTTATGTATGGACAGATTTTTAGATCATTGTGGATTGTAGTGGCTCTTTTATGATTGTATAGTTGGAGGCTTTAAATTTATATTGGAATTGTTATAGAAATATTTTCTTTTATCAGATCGTCATTCCCTTGGTATTCCGCTCCGTCGTGACAAGAGTGGTATCAGTAGATTTTAGATTTAGGGATATAAGTATGATCATAATCAAAGAGCCATTAGGAAGATGATAAAATTTAGGAAGAGAATTACATATGATTATATTGATTGATGTGTAACGGTTATAATTAATTTGTGCTTCGCAGGCCTATGGAATCAATTCAAGAAGATGATATGAGTGAAAATAGAGAGGCACAAACCACAGCATCCGAATTTGGTGCAACCACCTTCACTTGCAATAGATGCATTTACTCAAATGATGGAAGCAATGACTCAAATGATAAGGAATCTACCCAAGCTAGTGGAAGTGGTGGGGTTTATTGATAAGAATCAAACTATTTCAAGATATGAGACCACCTCTTTTCTCGAGGCGGGACCTATAGAATCAGAAAATTGGTTGATGCGGATAGAAAAAATCTTAGAAAGTATGTCATGCCCTCCAGAAAGAAGAGTTGCTTTGGCTTCTTTTGAGGGTGAAAAGAGAATGGTGGCGAGGACAAGAGAAATTTGAAGGAGGTCTTTCTTATTTCATGGGAGGACTTTATGAAGACTTTTAGAGATTGGTTTGTACCCCTCTCAGTTAGGAGACAAATGCAAGATAAATTCATCAGATTGATACAGGAAGATCGCTCTATAATGCAATATGAAGCTGAGTTCACAATGCTTTCAAGATATGCACCTCAATTGATACCAAATGCAGAAGAAAAAATGCCATAGATTTCTATCTAGACTGAAGGATGTAGTCAGACAGCCCTTGATTCCTCTGGGTATTGATGACTATGTCTTGGTGGAGCGGCTAGAAGGATAGAATTGGATGTGCCACTCGGAGGAGGAATGATGATGATAAAATTTAAGCAAAATGTTCCGAAAAATCAAAGCTAAGTCGGATACATGCCGAGTAGTAGTATTGCCACATGCCCAAGATGTGGAAGAGCACATAAAGGAGAGTGTCTCTCAGGCACAAACACTTGCTTTTGGTGCCATCAGCCAGGACATATGGCAAAATATTGCCCTCTCTTGAGTCAGGGATCTTCAATGGATGCTAGGACAAATATTCAACCTCCCAGGAGGCTGGTAGGCAAAGGATGGCCAATCAAGCAGTTCCTCACTCACAAGAATACGACTGAAGTTTATGCACTCACGACGAAGCAAAAGACTGCGATGTTATTGTATGTCTTTATTTATATTAGCTACACTTTTATTATTGTGCTAGATATAATTGCTTCATATGTCTATTCATTATAGGTATCATCTTTATTGAAAGTAACTCAGTTAGAGTTTTATTTGATACTGGAGCATCACATTCATTTATATCTGAAGATTGTGTGAGGATTTTGGGATTACAAATTATGAAAATGTCTGAAGTACTTTCAGTAGCAATGCCAAATGGGTGTCAAATGAATGCTGAAAATGTTTGCAGTGTGAACCTAAACATCTGTGAAAGAAGCTTGAATGCAGAATTAATAGTACTGCCAATATATGAATTCGATGTAATTTTAGGAATGGATTGGCTAGCTAAATATCATGCTACTATAGATTGTTCTAAAAAGATAGTCAAATTCAATATTCCTGGAAAAGAAGAATTCAGATTCATGGGGCATAGGGGAGTATTAGCTATGATGGTGTCTTGCTTGAAAGTTCAAAGATGCTTGCAAAAGGCTATGAAAGTTTTCTTGCTCAAATTGCGATGTTACTAAAGAGGTAAAGAAGATGGAGGATATACCGAGTAAAGGAAGTCTTTGGATGATTTCTGGGTTTACCTCGGTCGGAGATAGATTTCTCTGTTGAGTTAATTCAAGGTGCAAAACCATGTAGCAATATAGAATGGCTATCAAAGAATTACAAGAGTTGAAGAATCAGCTATAAGAATTAGAGAAGGGATTTATCGGGGCCTAGTACATCTCCTTGGGAGCTCTGTATTATTTGTAAAGAAGAAAGATGGGAGCTTAAGGCATGCATCGATTATAGAGAACTTAACAAACTCACCTTGAAGAATAAATATCCCTTACCAAGAATTGATGATCTTTTAGAAGGAGCTTCAGATTTTCAAAGATTGATTTAAGATCGGGTTATCGGTTGAGAATTAAAGAAGAAGATATACCAAGGCGCATTGATTAAGGTATGGGCATTATGAGTTTGTGGTGATGCCTTTTGGCTTAACAAATGCTCTAACTGTATTTATGGATCTCATGAATAGAATCTTTAAACCTTTTTAGATTCATTTGTGATTGTATTCATAGATGATATTCTAATTTATTCTAGAGATGAAATAGCTCATGAAAACCACCTTCACATTATTTTGCAAGCTTTGAAAGGAAATGAATTATATGCAAAGTTTTCAAAGTGTGAATTTTGGTTAAATAGCATCATATTCTTGGGGCACATGATTAGTAGTGAAGGGATTTCAGTGGATCAGGGTAAAGTCAGAGCAATATGCTGAGACCATCACGCGAGAAGTTTCTTGGGTGGCGGATATTATAGGAGATTTGTTGAAGGGTTTTCACGATTGTCATGCCACTATCGAGATTAACTCAAAGCTCAAGTTTGAATGGTCGGTCGGTGTGAAAAGGCTTTTCAAAATTGAAGAATTATTTAATGCACCCATATTAACTATTCCATCGAGACGAAGGATTTCAAATTTATAGTGATGCATCATTAAGAGGCTTGGGATGTGTACTTATGCGAATGGAAGAGTGATTGCTTATGCTTCAAGGCAATTGAAAAATCATGAAAAGAACTATCCCACCCATGATCCGGAGCTAGCGGCGTGGTATTTGCATTAAAATTTGGAGACATTATTTATATGAGTAAGGTGTGAAATTTTGATCATCATAAGCTTGAAATATATCTTTACTCGAAGGAGCTAAATTTAAGGCAAAGAAGATGATTGGAATTCATTAAAGATTATAATTTGGATATTCAATATCATCCAGGGAAAGGCAAATGTAGTTCTTTGATGCTTTGAGTAGAAAACATCGTAGTGCTTATTGGTTGATCTCTCGAGGAGTTGATTAAAGATTTAGAAAAATTGGAAATTTCAATTATCAAATCTGAGATGATCATGCTATTGCTAAATCGGATATATAAATCAAATTTGAAAGATAAAATAAGATGCTTTACCTCAAGATGGTGAATATCGAAAATTTTAGATTTGGTAAAGGTAGGTCATCTGAAGATTTTGAAATCAATGAAGAGGGATTATTGAAATATCATAGTAATTTGCATTCCAAATATTGGAGAATTAAGAAAAGACATATTACATGAAGCACATCATTCTAAATATACAATTCATCCAGGTAGTAGAAAAATGTATCAAGATCTTAAGAAAATATTTTGGTGGTCGATGAAAAGTGTAGGCGAATTTGTTTGTCTCAAATGTCAATCATGTCGATGATTAAGTGAACATCAAGCCAAGTGGACTTTTCTGACCACGATTCGAGTGGAAATGGGGCGATGCTATGGATTTTGTGGTTGGCTTGCTAGATCCGTAAGAGGCGTGATCTTATTTGGGTTATTATTGATAGGTTGACTAAATCACACTTTATACCTATAAAACAATCGATCTTTGTTGAAAAACTAGCAAGAAAATATGTTGATGAAATCGTGAAGTTACATGGTGTGCCAAAATCTATAGTGTCCGTCGGGATGGCGATTTACATCTAGATTGTGGAGAAAAATTCAAGAAGCTTTAGGTGCAACTTTCGATCTTGCATTCCATCTCCGATGGCGGTCGAAAGAACAATTCAAACACTTGGAAGATTTGTTGAGACTCGTGTTCTTAATTTGGAAAAGTTCATTTGCCTTTGATTGAGTTTGCTTATAATAATAGTTTTCAAGCAAGTATTGGTATGGCTCCTTATGAAGCAGTATAGAAGGAAATCTGAGACACTTTGTTGGGTGGAGACAGTGAAAGAAGAATCATTAGTGCGGATGTAGTAGATGAAACTGAGAAGATCCAGATTGATCCGTGATAGATTAAAAGCGTTAAGATAAAGAAGAAGAAAATGCTAAACATCGACGGAGAATTTGAAGTGGGAGAATTGGTATTTCTTAAAAGTATGAAAGGTATAAGCGATTTGGCAAAGTTGGAAAGTTAAGCGTTATATTGGTCCATATGAAATCTTGGAAAGAATTGGGAAAGTGGCTTATAGACCTTTACCTTCTCACATGCAAGGAGTGCAATGTGTTTCATATTTCTCTTACAAAATATATTCTTGATGAGGATTAATGCGATCCTATTGATATTGGGATCTCACATTTATGGAGGAGCGAAGAATTATAGATTATGATATCAAGCATCTCGAGAATAGAAATTCCATTTGTTGTGTCTTGTGGAAACATGGATTAGATCGAGCTACGTGGGAGAAGGAATCAATCGAACTATACCCTCAATTATTTAAGTAAAGGTATGTGTATTTCTATTTATTGTCATTTAAATTTCGAGGACGAATAAGAGGGAGAGATTGTAATAACCAAACTTAGAATAATAAAATAAACCAATATGACGGTTAGCAAGAATCAAGTCGGACTCGGTTTCGACAAATCAAACCAACCACCAAAACTGAGAGAGGAAAGCGGAGAAAGAGAAAGAGGAATTGCACTCACCGTGAACCCCTCGAAACGTCGTCAGGAAGGAGGAAGGAAAACCAGAGGCGTCTTCCCTAGGCGTCGTCACTAGAAGGAGAGAAGAAGCGACAACGCTATCTACCAAAGTTGTGAGCTGAAGCCTGAGCCATCCGTGTCGTCGTAGAGGAAGAAGGAAGGAACCAGCGTTGTGTGAAGTGAAAAGAAACCGATGTAGAGTCGAACTTGTGTCTTAGCAAAAGCAAGAGGAGGAGGTAAGTAAATAATTTATATAATTATTTTTAATTGAAATTTGATTGTTATGTTATTAGCTTTGATTTAGTGCTATTTCAAGTTAACTTAGGGTTTATAATTCTAACTTAGGGTTATAGATTTGATGGGACTTTAAATTAGAATTAGGTAGCATAAATTAAAATTTAGTTTAAGAATCATTTTAAGATCATTTCAAGAATAAATTTAAGAAAAATAAGGAAAGGGAAGTATTAGAATTTAGGAGCACATATAAAGGAAATGTATTTATATTATATTATCGTTAATTAGATTAGAATCATTTGATGGGGATAATCAATTAATGTTATATATTAAGTAACTTTAACACTTAATATTTTATGTTATAGGAATTGCAATTAAGGAAGGAATCATTAAAGGAAAGGAGGTTCAAGCTGCGAGTTAAAAGTGGGTAATTATGTTCTTACATTTATGGTAAAAATGTCTTTACTTTTCGCATAAAATGCATGTTTAGATGATTTTGACTTTTCCCGCCACGTGATGATTTTCACTTTTATATAAATTGTGAATAGTTTATTGTTTCTTGTTGGATAATACCACATCTGAATGTCATATTGCCATTCATTTTATAAAGCTCAATTTGATTCTTCGTTATGAATTAATGTCCAGTGATATGATTGTATGTTATGAATGTGTATGTTGAAGCTTGAGTTCACCCTTATGAGGTTGCTGGGGATGTAATGCGTACTGCATATATGATTCAAAAGGGCCAAGAATTGGCAAATGGTAAAGTTATGGATACTCATCCTTTAGATGAGTATAGAGATGACTCATGGTGATAAAAGTAAAAGTTCATATCTTGTTAAATGTTTATGAATATGACCCCATATTCTAAATGTTTATGTATCGACCAGTATCTTCTTGCTATGTTTATATCTTAAACATATCTTCTAAATGTTTATGCATACTTACCTCACATATGATTGATTGTTTGAGCAGATTATTTTCTTTTATATACCTGTGTACTTGTGACAGCAGAAAAACTGGCATGCATACTAATTTCTTCTTCTTGTTTACTATAGTGTAATAGCATAATTGACCCACTGAATTATATTCATTTGTTAGTTGCTTAATCTTTTTCAGGTAATAATCCTAATTAAATGACTGATAGACGGGAAAGTCAGGTTTATCGCCGTAGAGGAACTGCAGGAGATAGGTATTTATGTCAGTAAATTATATTGAGTTATGTTAAAGTGTATTTTTTAAATCGTATTAGAACATTTATGTATGGACGATTTTTAGATCATTTGGATTGTAGTGGCTCTTTATGGTTGGAGGCTTTAAATTTATATTGGAATTGTTAGAAATGTTTTCTTTTATCCTTGTCATTCATTCGCCTTGGTATTCCAAGCTCAGGCGTGGTGTGTTTATGTCATTAATTATATTAATTTAGTGATCATTGATGGATCTTATTATAGAAAAATTATGACAATGATCACTTTGATTCTATATCAATATTATTAATGAACCAGATTATCTATAGATGTTCCTCTATGAAGGTAGCAAGTATTAAACTCTAAAAATTTAATAATGTATAATTATCAATATGTATGACTCAAGTGGGAGATTATTGAGAATTTTTAATATGGGTTCACACACAGACACACGCACACACACACACACACGCACACACACACACATAAAATGCAGGACTTGCTTGAATTAAAGAGATATTTCATTTGTGAAAAGAAGTGCAATGTATTTAGAATGCAGAACTTTTAAGAGTTTTGGTACCTAGTTTAAAAAAATTTAAATGTAGTTTAAATTTTAATGTATTTCAAAATCACATCGTAGTTTTGATTTAGTGTATTTAGAATTTATCAAATTTAAAATTTTTTAAATACAATTAGTACCCCACCACATAGCCTCCATTATCCAATTGTTGAAATCATTAGTATTTTACCTTATCATTTTTCGACAACAACAATAGAAAGGTTTTAACTCATGGGTTAGCTAGATGAATCTTTTTTTTCCATTGTGTCATATGTGTCAAATTCTAAATTAATTCTAATAAATTAAGATCATTTTTACATCTTAACTAAGTCTTTTAGGCCTCTAACTTTCTTAACATAAATAGCATAAAATACATATACTCTCATAATCGGGCCTTCGTGATGCTTTATGTGGCTGACACTTTTAATCTTATTTGTCATGAGATACTTCAACCTTATCAACATTCATTTTGCATTTTATCACTAAGAGTAAAGACACTCATCCACGATAGCCCTCATCTCTATAACACTAACTTAATTTTATGCTTTCTTTACCTAACATTCTACATAAATTATTACATGTCTTACCACTCATCTTATAAAATTTCTCTTAAGAAGCACTTTCTATCACTCAATAGGCCAGATGCATTCTTCCATTTCAATCATCCAACTTGAATTCTACTAATAACATCTCCATCTATTTCACCATCATTTTGAACAATATACTCGAGATATCTGAAATGTTCACTCTTTTTAAGAAACTTGATCACTCATTATGACAACACCACCATTAGATCTTCAACAACTAAAATCACACTACATTTATTTAGTTTTAGATCTACTTAAATGAAAACCTTTATACTCTAAAGTTGACCTACATAATTCAAGTTTCATTTTAACTACCTCTTTAGAATAATCAACAAAAAGAATATTATTGGCAAAAAGCATACACCAAGATACATCATCTTGTAAATGCCTAATAAGAACATACATAACAAAAGAAAAAAAAAAGGTGGTCGGGGGTTTAAAGCTAATCCTTAATGTAATCCAACACATATGATTTAGTAAAGATGGTTTATAAATTAGACTAATAATTAATTCAAAACAAAATTATTTGATGTCAAAATTTATCTTCATAAATATAAGAGATTGTATCCATGTATCTTATTCAAATATTTGTTAAATTATTCAAATATTAAATTAACTTTAAAATATATTTTAATTGATATTTCAAAGCATCAAATTAATTGAAACAATATTTATATAAACATACTCAAAACAAACAAATACTTAAGATTATTATGATTGTTTCATGAATACATACAACCGTATTTATAAATATTACATTTATCATGAACACATGCATCATAAACAATGATCACAAAAAAAATTTATTTAAGGTAAGCTAACAACTAAACTAAATTTAAAAATGTATTTGAGCATGTACATGGTGATATGGCATAGTCTTTAATGACATACTCCAAAATCGTTAGTGGCGATTTTTAAATAAAAATTAAAATTAGCATCATTTATAAGTTTTTTAGGTCAAGTAAATAGATATTATTACTTTAAAAAAAGGAAATAGATATTCTTATGCCTTCATCAAATAAGCAAAATAGTACCCTTTCTGCTAATGTAAAGAGATACATACAATGCTACATCTACACATTTGTCATAAAACTAACTAATAAATATTAAATTATTTTTTAACTAAATACAAGTAAAACTTTACCTAAAGTTATAGAGTTATTATGAACAATCAATGAAAATAATCTTAAGTTTATTTTTATCTCCATAAGTCACATATTCTTGATCAATCATTTATAATGACTATTTTTTTATTTCCAATAATATAACTTAAATAGCAACTATCTAAGTATCGTATGCTTTTAGTTTTTTTTTATTTCCAATTGTTAACTTTTAAAATCTAAACTTGTTTGTGTTCATATTTTATGCAATTAAAATATAATCTTGATTGTATAGTATGTGTGATATTAGTATCCTTTAGTACCAATAAAAATAATGATTATTTATAAACATATAATTCACTTGAAATATTCCCTCTTTTCTCATAAAAATTACAACAAATATTAATATTTACATAAGGTCTTGATTACTACCCATGATGTGCGTGAACATGAGTAAAATGTGCATAATGAATATGATTTTTAGCAAACAATTTATTAGATGTAGTTCAAATTTGAGATTTAATCTAGCTTTTAATAAAATATTTTCTCTTTCAAGTTTATAAAAGAGTAATGAACAATATAATAATAAATTATTTAAAGTTTTTAAATCATTATATTTATTTAAATAAAAATACATGTTAAGATTTTTGTGCTCTTTTCTAAAGTTTAATATTATCTATCTAATTTTTTACATTTTATAATTAATTTATTAATTGGATCATACAATTTTTATAAGTAATTTCATCATATATTCTTAGAGAATTAGAGTCTAGTTTTTCTCTTATCATAAAATAAATGTTTGCATGCTCATTCAAGTTATGTTTAAGTTCGATTCATCTAAATCTATGATTTTTCACATGACCTTCTCCTTATTCTTGAGGTGTTTCTTTTCTTTTATTCTTTCTTTTTTTTTCTATATTTTTTTTTTGTATTATAATATTTGGGCAATCCCCTTTTAAATATCTATACTTATAGTTATAGCATTCCCTTATTTTCCTTGTAGGTGGGAAGGCTTATCAATGGACTTTATTCTAGGATTCTAGGATAGCTGAGGACATGATAACATTTTGTTGTAGTGGATAGGTTCTCAGCATTTCATTTTTTACTTTGTTCAAAACAAATGATGCTTCTTATGTAGCCAAATTATTTTATAAAAAAATAGTATGACTCCATGGTCTCCCTTTAACCATTATTTCTAACAAAGATGTTAAGTATGTCTCATATATTTGGAAAATATTATGAAAATTATTAGGTACCAAATTAAAATTTTCTTCTTGCCTTTCACCCACAAATTGATGGACAAACTAAAGTAGTCAATCATACCTTAGGAAATTTGCTAAGATAATTGCTAGGTAAAAGTTTAGGAAATTGGGATTTATATTTACCAACCTTAGAATTTTTCTATAGTAGTATTATTTCTAGAACTACAAAAAAAATCACCATTTTCATTTGAGATAGTCTGTGGTCAAAACCCACGACAACCAATAGATGTAGCAAACCTATCATCTCATGTATTTTCTGATGCAACATTCTCCTTTGTTAAAGATTTTGAAAGCCTTCATGAAGAAATAAGAAAGAAAATTACTACAAGTAATGAAAATTATGCTTCTAAGGTAAATCATAATCGTTCAATGAAAGAATATAAATAAGGTGACTATGTATTGATTTACATTCGACCTGAGTATTATCAAATGACTAAATATAAGAAATTACATGCTCGTGCTTGTGGAACATTTAAATTCCTTAAGAAATTTGGGATTAATGCTTATCACCTTGATTTGCCTACTGATATGCTCATTCATCTAGTTATTAATATTGAAGATATTCTATCATATGAAGAAATTAGCAAACCTCCACTTGTTCAGTCTAACTCTTTAGCATAGATATAACATTATACTTGTAGAATCCCTCTTTCTTTCGAAGTTGACTATATTATCACCGAGGAAACACTCATTAATCTAGCATTTGAACATCATTTTCTAGTTCCTTGGAAGAATATGCTACCAGCTGAAGACACGTAGTTAACCCTTAATGATTTGGAGACCCTAGCCCCACAATTAGTAGAAGATTTTTTAGATTTTAACTCTACGAAGCAGAGTTCAATTGAGCCCAGGGGAGTTGATGCAGAACATCATGTGGATCTAAAAATTAGAGCTCAAGGTCTATTTACAAGATCTTAGGCTAAAGCCCAAGAAATTCAAGAAAGAAGACCTACTATGGTCCATTTCATGATTTCATCATTTTTATTAATGTAAATTTTTATTTTCTTCTAGAAACTTCAGGTTTAAATTTTGAATTTAAAAATTCAAAGCATGGCATGTGAGGTGGTTGAATTCACATAAAATAATAACATGCAAAATGAGTAGATGATATAAAATAATAAGATAACTTAATGCTTCACATTAATGTGGCCACCCACCATTCCCTAAATGTTTTGAATTCTTTTATTTTAAAAGATGTTTGTAATGGCTATAAATAGTCCCCTTGATATAATGAATGGAGATCCTTTGCCAATTAGAAATTATTTAAGTTGTTCTTGTGGTTTAAGAGCTTGGTGGCCAAACCTTGGCAATCCTTGGTGTGAGCTCTAGTTATCCAACATATCTTCTTTTCTTACCTCCAATACCCAAGTTCTCTCAATCTCACCAAAAGAAAGAACACCCACCTTCATCACTTTATACGACATGAAGGGCTTCTTAAGATTAATCTAACTAAATTACTTTCACATGGAGCATACCAAATCATTCCTTTCCACCACATGTAGCATGCATATGATTCAATCTTAAGTATAACTATACATACCACGTGTTTTAGCATACTTAAATGATGAATGTATACTTTTGGGATTTATATCTTATTTAATTGAAATATTTAATACATCTGGATTTAAAACTCTATCCAAATTATTATACAAAATACATAACAGTGAAATCAAATGGATACGTGCCTTTGTTAACCAGGGAGGTGAGGTAATTAAATGACCTCCTTGGAGCTAACTAAAGCCTCGTATTCCCAGGATGTCTAGACTATATACCCATTGCTTATTCAAACATATGTAGATTTATATACATGAGTATATGGAAGAAAGCTCTAAACCACATGATTAATTAATTTAATGACTTAAGTGATTATGAATGTATGTATTTTTACTAGAAAAGGAGGATCCTAATTCCTTAATTAAATATACACATGCATGTATAAAAGATATAAACAAGTGCGTTAAACTAAGTGAGGTAACCATATTACCTCATTGGAGCTAACTAAAGCCTCATATTCTCGGGATGTCTAGACTATATACTTAATTTCTTAAATACATGTAGATGTATAGATAACCAAAGAAAAAAGAATTATGCAAAGTTATATTTTTATTTGATTGAATTATTTATGCATGTGAGTTAAAGTTCTTTCCAAATTCTAATGCAAAAATACATATGAATGAGATCAAATAAGTATGTGTCATTGTTAATCAAATTACTTCCTTGAGGCTAACTAAAGCCTAGTATTCCCAGGATGTCCATACTATTTACTTACTTTCATTCAAACATATGTACATCCACACAAATTAAGGGAAAAAAAATTTACTTCACATATGTAAAGTAAAACCTATGTATATTCACTACTAGTCACACTTTAATCAATGTAATTGATTTATAAATTTTTATAAATAATTTGGAATTTATTTGTGATAATAGCCACACATATTATTAGTTTAAACCAACACATGCAAGCTTACATAACGATAATTCTTTTGATTAACTTAGTTTTGAAAAGATGAATGCATGGATTCAAATGACATAGAATATTCAACATGACTGAAAAGGAATAATTGAATATAAATACATGATTTCATTCAATCAAATTAATTCCTAAGGATGATTATATTAGATATAATCATTTAAGATAAACCAAATTTTATTAACACCATTTTTTAACCTTATGCTTTGGTTGAATTTAAAGATATGAGAAAAAAACTTTATAATCAAAACCCATCCCCATGTTGTGAATTGATTTGATTTAATGAGAATGTAATTAAGTAGATTTTATGAGTTAATTAAGTTGTATTATGTAATAAATGTATTAATTAACCCGTTCCTATGTTACCTTAACAAAGTTAACCAAGTAATTGTAAGCCAACATGATATGCATGAGGAATTAAATTGTAATGATCCTAAGAAATGAAAGAGCCTGCAATTGGCTCATAATTAATGGTTATTTAAATTAAGAAAGCGTAATTAAGTACTTTTAGGGTTTCACCACACATGTGGGTTAACCATAACTTAAATATCTAAATATAGGTTCTTGAACAAAAGATCTACCATTGATTTACTTAATTAAGATTTGATGTGATTTACATTTTAATTAGATTAATTAAACCATTTAATTGATTAATTAGATTCATAATTAATTTCTTAACTAATTAACCTCTTAATGAAGTGGACTCAGGAAAATAACCAAGAGAAGGGGATTGATCATTTTCCCTCATCGCCTTCATTGTTAGGCAGTGATTAAGGCATTTAATTTAATAAAACTTTGTTGTGTTTAAGATTAATTAACCAATTTATCAATTAAGAGAGTAACTAAGAGTTAAATAGCCAATTTTCCTAATTAAGTGAGCAATAAATCCCAAAAAAATTAGGGGAGGCAGAGGTCATCCCCGTTAATGAGCTCACAAAGTTTGAGGTTAATTTCCTAAGTAATTAGGACTTAATTAAGCTAATTAACTTTTTAATTAAGTCCTAATTAAACTCTACTAACTGGTCAAAGTTAATTGAAAATATTTTTAATTGATCAACCTCTGAAATACCTTTAAAATGAGTATTTATTTGCTATTTTTGAATTTTCTACAATTTGTTATGATTTTTGAACTTTCAATTAAAATTATTAGGCCTAATTAATCCCTAATCTCGGCGTCATGCGACATGCTTGCATGGTGCACTTTCCATGTGGATTGGTTATTTAAAATGTCCCCATCAATCAATGTCTAGCGGACGCTTTCTCCTCGTCGTTGATCAGGATTACCTACAGTTCTTGGAGGATTAAATCAAATTTATCTATCTATTTAATCACACCGTCAATCAGCAATGGATGGTGTGTGATCTGTTTTCTCTGATGCGATGGAAAACGGACACTATTCGCCTTCCGCAGCCCAATTCAAGCTCATCGGAGCTTGGATTCGCTTGGGATTGATCCCACACCATCAAAGAGAGGATCCAAAGGGATCCAATGGTCAAGATCAAATGACATCACACTTTCCTTCATAAAACACTAACTAAAATTCTCCTAAGGCTTGGTTTGGAGGAATTACCTCAGGGAGCTCAAAGGCGGCGAGGCGATGAAAGTAGCCGTCGGTAGAAGTTGAGAAGCTTGAGCCTTAAAACCTCGTCGACGATGCTCTGGACCATGAACCGTGAGAAAACTCATCGGTGTTGGTCAAACTTGCACCTCTGGTGGTCGAGAAGCTCTGGAAATGATTCATTTTTGCTCGACGAAGTATGGGGAACGTGCGGGTAAAGTTAATTTGAGTTTGGTGAAGATTTGGGGGAGTTGGATCGGAGGAGGCCTTGCCCTATTTTTGGCTTTAGGTTTTCAATGTGAAGGCTTGGGGAGCTTGGAAATCTCTCTATGGAGTTTGAAATGATCTCTAGAGGCTCACTAAGGGTGTGTGTATGTTTTAGATCCAATTGAGGGGGTATATCCCCTCCCTCAATCAGACAGATGATTGATTTGTACCATCCAGAGCCGGAGTGGGGTGGTGTCAACTCTGCTCGACTTGGTTGGTGGGATGCTTGGTGGTGGCTCAAGATAGCGATCCCTCCCTCTTGGATCCATGGGGTTGACCATGGTTGGGAGGTGAGTTAACTCACCTCCTCTTGTCCATGGCCTAACCCACTTGGGTCTGAAGCAGACAGGTTCCATTTTGGGTGTGAAGAGGCGCCAGAAAGTAGAGTTGACTTACCATATTTGGGAAGATCCTATGAGGGGAGGAGAATCCAATTGGCGATTTGCCTTAAGTTGAACCCAACTCAGGTTGGCCTAAGTTTGGGCTGATCAAGAGTGATTTTAAGATGGGTTGGAACAGGTCCCATTGGGTTTGGGCATGGTTTGAGTTGGTTTGGCTCAATTTGACCATTGTAAATCAAATTGGGCTAGGTTGGGTTAGGTTGACCAATTGATCAAATTAAGTCAAATTGAACATTAGGTCAAGTTCAAATGATGATTTGAAGTGTCTTAGTATCATTGATTTAGTTTAATTTGATTTAGATTTGGTTTTGGCTCATTTGAGTTTAAATATATCAAATGGGTCAAGTTGACCAATTGGCAATTAAAACTACCATGGCTAGGGTTGATTTCTTGGTTGTGGAAGATAATTGTAGGCTTCAATTTCAATTAAATGGGAATGATTTGGGACAATTTGGGCTAAGTGAGTTAATTGGGCTCAATTGATCAAATTATTTGGGACTTTTCAAGTTCAACAATCAATTTGGAATGAACTTGAGTCATTCTCAATCAATTTGAGTTATATTTTGATTTGATTTGGCTTTTAAGGATGAACTTAGGTTGGACAATTTAGATTTTGCTAAGTTGGTGGTCAAGTCATGTTTGAATATTAGTTGTGAGTTGGTAGGGATCTTTGGTTTTTAATTTGGTTTAGGATGATTTGACTAGTTTTCATGTGGGTTAAGCGGTTGACTTGGTCAAACAACCAAGTTGATTTGATTTGTCATGATTAATTGATCAACTGGATGACCACAAATTATTTACAGTTTATTTATTTGGTTCAATCCAATTTTGGTTAGGTGAAAACTTGGCTTTGATTGTAATTGATTTGAGTCCAAATGGGTTTAGATTCAATGGATTTGGCTAAGTCGTTAGATTTGGATCATGAGCTTACGGTAGATTTAGTTTAGTTTAATTTTAATCATAGGTTTCAATCACTTGGTTTGGGATTGGACTTGGACTTGTTGAATTGAATTGAGTTTAGGTTTAAACCAAAGGGATGACACATCTTGGGTTTAGGCTTAGGTAAGTCATCAACCTCTAAGGCACAATCAAATCCATGATTAACCCTTCTAAGTCTCTAAACTTGGTTAAGTGTTCACCTAATTGCTTAAGTGTCTCTTAAAAGTCTTAGTGGCTAGAAGACTCTTAAATCAAAGATAGAGAGATTGGGTCCTCACTCCAAAAGTAAAGTCAACATTGATAAAAGAGAAATAAAAAATACGACTTGTCGAAACTAAGACAATGCTGGTCACTAGGAGGAAGGTACACAAGATTGAGGATCTTCATAAGAGTGTGTATAATAAGTTTGCAATTTAATTTGTTTTACTTAGTCATTTCATGCTTATATCAAATTTGATACTTCAAGTAACATTAAAATGTGAGTTCATAGAAAGAGTTACAAATATATTTTGATATAATGATCTCACATTTAAAGTATTCGACAATTAGGTGAAATTAAATATTCGTTCACAAATTTGTTAAAAACTTGAGTTAGAGGTGAAATTAAAACTTGAATCATGCGGGCTTATAAAAGTAGTTTTATATAATGACTTTGCATCTTTAATCTTCGACCGTTATATCAGTAAACGTTAATTAATACTCATTCATAGAATGATATTCGATCATTAATTAATATAGGAAATTAAGTAGCTAGCTAGATTTTAAAATAATTAATAAACATAACAAAATACTATGTTAAAAAATAGAAAAAAAATAATAAGAAAAAATATACAAAGAAAAAAATATAATAAGCAATAATGCATACAAGATGTATTTTATTGAAATAAAAAATAATCAATAGATTAGAAAGTCAAACAAATGAATAATTTATTGAATTTTTTTTTCATTGTTGTTGCAATTTAACAACTTAATTACATTGAATAAAATTTTAAAACTAAGAAGAACATAATAATATAAGTTAAATTAATGGGTTCTTTAAAATAATTATCTTTGAATTTATTTTATTATATTATTTAAAAAAAGAAAAATTGATGTAAAATTAGTTTGTATTTAAACTTTTATTATTCTTGGCCTTATAATTAACATATAATGTCATTGTTTTAGATGGTAAATTAATGCTCGAATTATTATTTATTTATTAATTTAAAAAAATTCAAAATTTTGAAAACGTGGAATTTCAAAGCATCATAGATTTTACAGTAATAAACATCAGTTAATATAATTATTATTTAATATGTACTAATTAATTAAATATTAATATTAACTGTTATTTTTTAATTAAAATTTTGATAAACCTTATCATTATAAGTAATTACAATTAAAATGAATTACAAGAGAAAGTAGATGAATAAAATGTAATAATATCATTTTCATAATTTTTTTCAATTTTTTAACATTATATATATCGAAAAAAATAAAGGGAGAAAATTAGAAGAAAATGATAAATTTTTTATGAATAAACATATAATAAAAAATAACTAACATCTAAAATTTAATATATGAAGGCTATAAACTTTTATTTAATTGCATAAAATATAATTAATATATAATGTCATTGTTTTATTTCTAACATTGTATAAAATATATTTTATGAAAAATTAATAAAAATGATTTATTTATGATTTGAAGATCTTTTTGGAAATAGTATAGATATTACGACTCCTAGCAAATAGTTGTATGTTTAAAAGTATACATTTTAATAAATTATTATACATTTTAATAATTTTACCATATAACCTAAGACAGCTCATAATGTATTATGCTTAAAAATTAGTTTATATTTTAAGCCTATATATATATATATGGATTACGTATTTATTTATTAACTATACTAAATTGTTTTCAATAAAATAATTAATTAACAAATTACACCTTCAATTATAAAAACGTTTTATGTAAATATGAATTATATAAATATAAACATATTTACATATAGAAATCTTTATATAAGTATATCAAACATTTACAAATATATTAAATCAATTAAATTGAGTTTATACAAACATTTATATAAACATTTACAGAACGTATATATAAAGATTTGATATTAATATATTAATTGCATATATTGATTAATATAAATATAAATATTTCATAGAAACATTTTATACAAATATCAATTATTAATAACAATTGCAAATATAATTTTTTTTTGTTTCAAAATATAACAATTAAGTTACAAATAATTCAAAATATTAATAGCAATTACCCAAAATTTATTATTAATCCTTTCAAAATTCTTATAAAATTTTTAATAGATTTATTTTTTTGTTTCCAATTCTTTAAAGACATTTTAAATCAATATACTTTAAAAAAAATATTATAGAAATATTTTTTATTTGGATAAAATCACTATACCACACCATATACCTCGAGCACATGTCGCTTCCCTCCTTTCATATAAATATAAATATTAAGCTCGATTGATATTCATGAACATCTCATATCCAGAAAACTATATTTTATATCAAAATCTTTTCATCAAACAAGTTCAACTGGATAGCTGATGGGGAAATGAAAAGGTTGGTTTATTATTGTCATTTCATCCATTCATTGCAAAAGCATGAAGGGTTGGAAAGAAGATTAAGAAGATTGGAAAGGATGGAGAAGAGTTTTCATTCCCAAATGAATAGCTCATTCATCTCATCTTCTATGTAAATTCTCTTCCATGACTTGGCTTCCACCATGTAGGCTTAGTCGTCATGGAGTACAGATATCATCAACATTATTTCATAATATGCATAATACATATTTAATCTTCATTTAATAAAAAAATATTTAATTTTAAAATTAAAAAAAACAACATTAATTAAAAGAAGAAAGACAAACAAGTTGTGCTCAAGTTAAATTCCGCTCGCAATGAAAATTACTCATATTCAATTTTGAATTTTGAAATTAAATATTTTTTATTAAACAAAGACTAAATATGTATTATGCATATATTATGATAGTTGAGAATGGTTGACTGCATGACTATATGTACTCCAAGACGATGATGACGATAAGCACTGTCCACATGATGGAAGTGCTAAATCCATGGAAGAGGATTTACTATAAGATTGAGATGAGTGATAATATTCTCGCTTTGAGGAATGAAGAACTCTTTCTCAGTCATCCTTTCCAATCTAATCTTCTTCCAAGCTTCATGAACTTTTGTGAATGAGAGATGAAATGGACACCATGGGTTGAAACCAACCTTCTTATATGCCCCAACAATCTATCCATACCTTGTTTGATGAAAGCATTGGAAAACTTTGATATGAATAAATATAGTGTGGATGAATATAATGATATGTCAATGAGCTTTATATATATATATATATATATATATATATATGGAGAGAGGAGAGGTGTATGTGTAGGCATGTGTTGCAGATATAGTGATTTTATGCAAATAAAAAATGTTTCTATATTTTTTTAAAGTATATTGATTTAAAACGTCCTTGAAGGAACTGGAAACAAAAAATAAGGTTAAATCTATTAAAAAAATTTATAACTTCAAAAGGATTAATAATAAATTTTGCGTAATTGCTATTAATATTTTGAATTATTTGTAACATAACTGTTATATTTCGAAACAAAAAAATTATATTTATAATTGCTATTAATAATCGATATTTATATAAAATGCTTCTACGAAATATTTATATTTATATTAATCATATATGCAAATATTTATATCAAATCTTTATATAATATAAATCCATATTGACCAAAAATTTGATCAAAATTATAACCAACTGGAGAAGAAAAAATTACGTGGAGAAGAAAATGGAGAACACTTTTGAGTGATTTACAATCACGTGGAGAAGAAAATGCAGGCTATATATTATAGACAAAAGATGCAGATTTTGGCAGAAATTAAAGTGGTAGAAGAACTAACTTCGCTCTCTAATTCTTCTTAGTCCATGGATACACTGTTCACAATCCTGGCTCCCCTTCCCTTGGCCATGTACAGTCCCATATGATGAAGCAAATCCTACAAAAAAAGATAAATTATATTTACTTTCATTCCAACAAATTTTAACCAAAACACAACTTCTTAATACAAGAATGATTACGAAAGTTATTCTTCTACTTGAGTTTGGGCATTTAGTAGAGCCCATTTATAGTTTAACCATGAGTTAAAATGCTACATAAGCACTTTATAAAGGGCCATTAGCAAGCATGCATACCATATAATTCTTATATATTTCTATATATAACATTTAAACTTTGATATTTACATTCATAACACTCAAATCTTTAATATCACATCCAAAATACTACTATTATTATCTTTATGGTATTGCATGACCCTTTCATGTACAGTTAAAGTATTAGATGTATAAATATTAAACTTTAGGCATTAGATATGTAAATACATAGGACTTGTATGATATGCATGTAAATCTTCTTGTATGAAAAGATAGAAATTAACGATACATGATTTAGTGTGTTAGTAGTCTACTGTCTAGAACTATGCTTCAGTGCATTCAACATGATTTCCTACATTTTTCAAACTTGAGGAGGAAGGGAAATTTTTGTTAGCCTCTCTGAAGCAAGGTTTATTGATCAACCACAATATAAAATTTACCTCCATCATATCAATGCCAGTAAAATAAAATGAACATAATAGGACACAATGATGATGAGGATTCATCTAGCCGATCTCACGTAGTAGGATAAAGACTTCTACATTTTATTATTATTGTTATTATTATGAATGCCAATAAAATATATTTTCTTCTTGTTTGTTTCAAAAGAACAGCACATATGATTGGCCAAAACAGTAAAAAGGGGAATAGAATTAAATGAATCCATATGATTCAAACCTGGGGATGAGCTAAGGCCCCTTCGATATGTCTGGCGACATGAATGAGAAGATCATAGGTAGCACATTCATGTGAATAAACCACCACATCTTCCAGTGGGGGAATTCGACCGATCTTTCGAGCTGATAAAATAGTGCAAGTGATGTCCAAAACAAAGATATCGGTGCATATGCGGAGAACTAAAACCTGCAACAAATATTCAGCTAATAAGAACAATGGTATCTGAATTAAACTTTCTCAAGCATCAAGAGTGTTTATATAGTCGATAGAAAACTTTACCTTCAAAAAATAAGATTAAAGATACCGCTAATAAAACAGATTCCCTTATATTCAAAGAGAGACAGTACTCACAGCTTTGATCTCATTTGCTTTCACCCAGCCAACAAAAAGATTAGAACCATCCTTCTCCGTTGAGCAAATGAATCCATCAATGTAGCATTTGGATCCTTCTCTAACCACTGTAGAGCTGCATATATCCATATATGATAAATATCACATAATCACATTATCAAATAAGGAGGATTTACATACATACCACATAATACCTAAAGTTATATATATATATATATATATATATATATATATATATATATATATATATATATATATATATATATATATATATATATATATATATCTTTGCCTATGCATGAAAATATGCATTTCACTTTAAAAAGTTAATGATAATAATATTTTTGAGATAATATTAAAAATTTTGGTATTATTTATATAGATATTAAAGTTTAAGTGTTATATAAATAAATATATAAAAATGTGTAGTATGTATGTAAATGCCCCATCAAATATATGGTCTTCATGTGAAAAAGTATTAAAAAAAGTGTTGAAGAAAATTGAAAGAAGGGGCAGAACCTGGTACAAAATTTTCTTCTCCAGAACCAATTATACAATGAGGAGGGTATGGAGGCTCGGGTTTATCTGGGTAATGCGTGTCAAGAAAAGCAAAAACAGGCCAATTCCTCTTACAGAATGCCTTGGCCAGCCTTGATGCCTCCACTATGGTGGATATTTGTTTATTGGGATCAGGAGCCTGCGAAAACAAAGCATCATCAATTAATATCAAATCATGTAACCAAATTGAGAAAATATTACTGTCCACGATAAATTTCTCTAAAAAGGAAATACAAGCAACTGAAAACTAATGATGTAAAATATAAAAGATGAGCAATATATTAAAAGAATATTACCACAAAACAAAAAAAATGATAAGCATTTCAAGCTGATTGTCACTAGAGCAATAACAACAACAACAACAACAACAACAAGCCTTTATCCCACTAAGTGGGGCCGGCTACATGAATCCTTCGTCTCCATTGTGTCCTATTATGTGTTAAATTGTCATTTAATTCAAATATACTAAGGTCATTTTTTATACATCTTAATCGAGCCTTTTTAGATATACCTCTACCTTTCTTAACATAAGGCAAATCTAATGCATCTACTCTCCTAACCGAGTCATCGGACGGCCGACGTTTTATGTGGCCAAACCATCTAAGGTAGCTACTCCAACTTTTTTCCGAACATACTCATTTCGCATTTTATCTCTAAGAGTAAAGCCACTCATCCACCTGAGCATCCTCATCTCTGTAACACGTAACTTAGTCTTATGCTTCTCTTTTATTAGCCAACATTCTGCACCATAAGTCATTGCAGGTCTTACCACTATCTTATAAAATTTTCCCTTAAGTTTAAGCGGAACTTTTCTATCACACAACAAACCAAATGCATTCCTCCACTTCAGCCATCCAACTTGAATTCTACTAATAGCATCTCCATCTATTTCACCATCATTTTGAACAATAGAGCCTAAATATCTGAATCGCTTACTCTTTTTAATGACTTGTTCATCTAATGTCACAACACTACCACTAGAACTTCTACAACTAAAATTATAAGATCTACTTAAATGAAAACCTTTAAACTTTAAGGTTGACCTCCATAATTCAAGTTTCTCTTGGACCCCCTCTCTAGTCTTATCAACAAGAAGAATGTCATTAGCAAAAAGCATACACCATGATACATCTTCCTGTAAATGCCTAATAAGAACATCCATAACTAAAGCAAAAAAAGATAAGGGCTTAAAGCTGATCCTTGATGTAATCCAACTGAAATAGGAAAATATTTTGTCAATCCTCCTTGTGTTTGGACACAAGTAATAGCTCTAGTATTTTAGAACTCTCTAAAGAACATCTATTGAAACTTTATCATAAGCTTTCTCTAAATTAATAAATATCATATGTAGATCCTCCTTACTTTCTCTATACTCCATCAAACCTCTTAACAAATGTATAGCATTCATAGTAGATCTACCTGGCATAAAACTAAACTGATTATGAGAAACTTTTGTATCACATCGTAACCTATGCTCAATTACTCTCTCCCATAATTTTAATGCATGACACATTAACTTAATTCCTCTAAAATTTGCACACTCTTGGGCATCACCTTTATTCTTAAATATAGGAACCAACAAACTCTTTCTCCACTCATCTAGCATCATTTTAGTCTTTAAAATAACATTAAAAAGATTTGTAAGCCAAGAAATTCCTTGATCTCCAAAACATTTCCACATTTCTATTGGAATATCATCAGGTCCTACTATTTTTCTACATTTCATTTTCTTTAAAGCTTCTCTAACTTTAGATTTACTAATAAGACGATAAAAATAAAATTCTCTATTTTTGTTTTGAGGGGTATTAAGATCCTTATCACTTTCAGCCTTCATAGTTTAACAAAATACCTCATCCACCTATTTTCAATATCCTTTTCTAAGAAAAGTACTTTATTGTTTTCATCCTTGATACACCTCACTTGAACCAGATCTATATTTCTCCTATCTCTTTGATTGACTAACTTATACATATATCTTTTACCTTCTTTGGTATCTAATCTCCGATTTTTTACATCTAAACTAAATTTTATAATAATGTTTATTATTTCTTATCTTTCTTACACACTCTGACTCTACCATTAACTATTTTTATTAAAAGAAGCTTTTTCTTTTGATTTTTCAAATACCTTTTTAGCAACTTGCTTAATTTCTCTTGCTACTTTTTCCCACATAATATTAGCTTCCTTATGAATATCCCAAATTTTAAGCTCTTGTAACTTGCTCTTAAAATTTTTTTTATTTGTGTTCTTTAAGTACCCTCATCTAATCATAGGACAATAATTTGATTTATTTTTCCTCTTATAATCTTTCATATTAAAATCTAAAACTAACAATCGAAGTTGGATACTTAAACTTTCACTTGGAATGACCTTACAATCTTTATAATCTAAATGATATATTTTTCTTATCAGAAAATAATCAATCTGTGTTTTACTAAATTCATTTTTATAAGTAATAATATGTTCATCTCTTTTCTTAAATAAAGTATTAATAACTATAAAATCATAAGCTAAACCAAAATCTAATAAAGTCCCACCTTCTTTATTAATCACTCCAAATCCATAACCACCATGAATACTTTTAAAATCTTCTACCACTCTACCAATACACATTTAAATCTCCAATAAATATTTTATCTTCAAGATGTATCTTTTGTATTAATCTCTAATTCATTCTAAAATTTTTCTTTTGAGCTACATCCAAACCTTGAGCATAAGCACTTATAACATTGATAATCTTAAGTCAATAATCTTAAAGCTATAATTCTATCTCCACATCTATTAATATTTATAACATTATCCTTCAAACTTTTATCTATAATCACCTACGCCATTTCTAGTTCCTTCTACCTCAATACCAAAGTTTAAAACCTAAACTATTCTCGCCTTCTCCCCAACCCATTTAGTTTCTTGAACACAAAAAATATTTATCTTTCTATGAACTATAATATCTATTAATTCCAATAATTTACCTGTAAGAGTACCTATATTCCAAGTTTCTAACCTAATTTAGTTCATGGACTAACTTATTTGCCGCATTCATCCATAATGGGAACCCTTGCTTATTTAACACGACTGCACGTGCTGCCTTGCACATTTTTCATCAGATTCGCATACAATGCCGCTCTGGAATGCCTAGATTAACACAATGATTTAAAGGATTCATGTCATGATTATTTCGACAAGTTTTATGTTGACTGTCGACTACCTATTGCAATCCTTCACTTTTCACATACGGACTTGGGATCGACAAAGGTAGTGTTAAAGGTTTATATTTTAATATAGGTTTTTTGTTTGGCATCATATAAAAAAAATGGAGGAATTAATGCATATGTAAAAAGTCGATTCAATCTTACAATGAGTTCCATAAAAATCATGAATTGATGCAATTATCTAATCTAATGTTCATCATGAAAGATTGACATCATTCTATGGTTTCATGATTAGGAAATAAAATAAAGAAGATCAAGTTTGGTCAAGTACACTAATGGTCAAGTTAACTTTCAGCCTAAAAGCTTAAGCTTATGGTGGAAGTTAACAATTTTGTATTTTTATACTAACATATTTTCAAACTATGTTAATGGACTAAACTCAAAGCCTCACATTCCTTTATAGAATCCCCACAATAAATTTTTATAATACATGAAAATTCCACAATGTTCTATTACTTTCCCTTCAACCAATATTTATTAGTCTTGCTATTATGAACCTTAGATGATAAGCCAAAGAGTGTTGCTTATTAGAGTAAATATGTCCTGAGAAATCTCGTAAGAGACAATGCTCTCTAAGGAAAGCATTAAAATCTAAGCCCCTCACCCTAGAAGGATTGTCCTTTATATCTTTATTATTTTATTTAATACACATACTAGATGCATAGTAGTTTTATAATTTTAATTATATTTTTTAGTCTAGACATTTAATTTATAATTAACAAAGTCTCAATAAACTCACATAGTAACAAGAATGAAGAACTGAAACTTAGATATGCTTTAAAAACACATGAGTTTGAATTCAAATTTCTTTGATCCGTACCTTCACAATTCAAATTTTAATCAACTTTTTGCTAATCATGTCGAGTCAATTTTTTTAGATAAATTCTTCACAAGAGATATATGGTTGAATCTCCTATTCAAATATAACTGTTTGATTAATCCATTTTTATGGACTATAAGAATATTTGTTTTTATGGGCTATAAGAAAATTTAAGAGATCTTATATTAATGTAAAGATCTTGAAGAATTTATTTATTGACTTTGAGAGAACTTGTGTTGTATTTTATTGACTTTCAAAAATCATATAATATCATATGAGATCTTATAACAAATTTTGTATCTCCCTACATATTCCTTGCTACCACTATATATAGAGCATTAGAAGAAAGGGTTTAACTTCCCATATTAATAAGCAAATACAATGAAGAAACTAGTTGAGAGAATAAAGGAAGGAGTTGTTTTGGTGCATATAGGGGAGAGAACTTCTGATTCACATTTTGAAAAAAAGAAGTATTGTTAGTTTTGATTCATCAAAATGAGATGTTGAACTTCAAATTCTAAAAGATGCAAATAAAGGGTTGTTTATAACAACTCGATTAACTGGTAAGGGGAGTAAAGTGACAATTTGTTGATTATAGAGAGTGAAATTTGATGGCATACAAGCTCCAGAAATCATTCTCCTATGCCGTAGCATGAATCTCAAATTCAACATTCTAAGCAAAACCATCACACCAGGCGTCATGAACACACTCTTGGAAATGTATGAAAAGCTATTCATAGGCAACATATAATGTGTAAGTTTTTCAATATCAGGTCAAAAGGAGCTCCAATCATCAATTGCATCAATAAATTCAATCTAATAGAAAAAAGAAATTCACGAACATCAAGAAGGATAACAAGGTCCATGGCATAAGTTGTTTCTCATCAGAGAAGTAAGATAACATTATATTAAATAAAAGCATTAGTGGCTCTTATGGATCATCATTTATGAAGATGTCAAAGATTCATCTCAACAAGAATATTAAATAGCATAAGAAAGGTGAAAGTAAAACAATTTTTGTTTTAAATGCAAACACCAAGAGCATTATTATAACAAAAGAAAAAAAACAAATCAAAATCTTATGAAATCACCAACTAAATCACAATAAATTCTTCAAATTGACAGCATGGATGCAAGCATTAGAGAAACCCTAATGAAATAATGCATGAAGAAAAAGCATGAATAATACCAATCGAAATAAACAATGAATGTCATCATGATTGATATTTAAGATGATATTTATTACAAATACTCGATTAATAAAACATGGAGATTAGACTCATACAAAATTTTCAATCTTGTTCAAACATAAATCTAATGATAAAATATTACCCATACAATCATGGCAAAATATTTCTTGTTGATAAGAAACCCTTGAATATTATGTGTGTTGAAGATGTGATAATCAACATAACAAATAAAAAACTCTTGAAGCTAAGCAAAGCCGTCACATCCTTAGTTTAAGGGCAAACTTGACCTCTATTGGATAGTTAAATGCAAAAAAATGTCTTGTCAATTTAAATGCTAATATTTAAAAATCGACGAAAGTTTCTTAATGATTGCTTAGGTAATAAAACAAACACTCCCTAGACTAACACCAACACAAGAATAATAAGAGTCAACATTAATGCAAAAGCAAATTTAAATATATTGTATCAAAAGCTAGACTATAAAAGTGAGAAAAACTTAAAAGTTCTCCATGCAAACAAAAACCTTCAAATTTAAAGTTTATTAAATCCAATTTATATATCAAATCGTTTAAGCTAAGCTTGATAAAAAAAAATCCAAGACATGTTAATTCATTGCACATTGTGAAAATATGTTTACTATAAATGTAGGAATAAAGAAACTAAAACAATCAAAGTAAATAAAAAATAAAAAAATTATCTTCAATGAATTCATATCATATAACGGCAAGTTAAGCATTGTTACAAAAGAGACCTCCACTCAGAGCATATTAAGAAGAGATATTTGTTCCAAACCAACACACAAATTTTAGGAGCAACCTAAGGCCAACATATTTGTGATCCAAGTTAAAAGATCACACATAACTCATTAACCAATTAATCAATATTGTGCAACTCAAATGTTTTAACAAGACATACATGTTAAGGATATTATGAAGTGAGAGCTTGTCATGAAAAAATAAATTGTCACACATAAAAGTGCTTAAACACTTACCGCTAATAGTTATATAAGAAATTTTGTCTCCAAGTAGGAGATTATCAAAACATGTGAAATCAAAATTTCTTATAAATAAAATTTTCATAAAATATGATAGAATCTCTTAAAAAAAATCTTTGACTAATAAATTTTTGTGGGCTGCAGAAATATTTTGAAGATCATATATTAATATAGAAATATTGGACAAATCATTTATTGGATTTGAGAGATCTTCTGTTCATTTGATAGTTTCAAGTCCATCAAAAAAGAAGCTTTTGGCCATACAGGAGAAACTCTCACAACAGAAATAAAAGAGCGCACTAGCACCAACAAAAACTTTTCATCTTTAGGCTCTAATTTCGTCTTCTCCAGAGATTTTTATATTTTTTAAATTATTGGCACAGAAAATAATATGCCTATTCTTATATATCTTCTTATTTATCTAAAGGCAAATTCGTAATAATCATTTTTTTTGAAACTTAGTAAAATATATGACATTTATATAGATGTGAACTCAGTGATCTGACTAAATAAGTGTATTTGACTTGTGTTTGTGATCTCTAATATATTTATACTGGCATTTTTATCTAATTTTTGTTTCATATTTAATTACAGAATTACAGTCCTAACACTTTCCAACAAGATGATTCGTCTAAAATATTGATAATTAAATGTCCAAAAAAATCATTGTTTAACATATCGCAGATATTGCTAAATGTAGGGCGATTAAAGTACAAATCTTATCTTTTCAGTTGAGTTTGTGATATGCATAATTTATTCGTACGAGACAATATATTCTTCATAAAAAAAAAAAAAAACATATACCCACTAATCAGAATCTTATGAAGGACCCATCTTTATTTAAAATAAGCTAGAAAGATGAGAACTCTAGTGTTTGATAGCAACCACGAAAAATCCGAAGATCACACAACGGAGGCGATCAGGGATTACACAAAAATCCAAAAAAATGTAAAGGCCGCATGTTACTCCGATTCTGATAGCATCCGTATGAATAAACCAATCTCCAAATCAACCAAAATTTATTAAAAAAAAGTACGAGAAATTTCGTCCGATCCTATTGGCATTTAATTGGGAACCGGAACACCAAATCAATTCAATTAATAGCAGAAACTTTGAGGTGGAAATGGAGCAAGGGAAACGTACGAGGTAGCCGGCTCCGACTGCAGAATCCATTGACGATGTCTATGAGAACGAGGCCGACGATCCCTCTCCGACGGAGGAAAAAAATCACCTTCTTCATCGACAGGGGTCTCCGCTCTAACTGCATCCACCGTCGTCGTCTCCGACCTCATTTCTCACGCGCGCTCTCTCTCTCTCTCCCTCTCAATGGCGTCACCGCTGCGTTTTTATTGTTGTGCTTGCTAAAGGTGGTGGAATCTTCTAGAAGTTTTTTTTTAAATAAATATTAAATAAATATGAATTTAATTTTTAAACGGCTGCGTTTTTATTGATTAATGCGCTTGCTAAACGCACAGTGAAATCTTCTAGAAGTTTTTTTAAAATAACTATTAAATAAAAATGAATTTAATTTTTAAATATATTTTTTTTAAATTTAAGTTTAGATATAATCACCTGATAAGTAGGTAGTGGACCTCATCCCGAGATATATAATTAACATCGTCATGATTATGAGACTACTTATTCTTCGGCCTAGCGCCGTTCTCGAGGTGCTAACCCGTCTCGCCCAGATAATCAAGCGACTTGTCTGCAGTCTTTTTTTTTTAAAAAAAATAAGAAGTATTTATTGTACTAAAGTTGTATTTGTCTGTAGTCTGCAATTATAAATTCAATCTGATATCAATAATAGTAGCAGTAATAGCATCAAATCAAAAAAATTAAAACTACTTAAAAACTAGTTTTTGGAAGAGTTACCTTGTAGTAAATGAAACAATAAACTACTATATATGAACGATTTGCACAAGTATACAAAATACATAAGAATTTGCATTCATATATTAAGTATACCGAGTTATAAATACAGAATACAGATCCGGAACTATCGTAGCGCCATGCCTATGTTATCGCGATTACACATTGAGTGTGCATAGGTGGTCGCGTCGACGATTCGTGGGCGATGAGAGACATCATGTAGTCCCTGATCTTTGCCTGCAACATCAGAACACAGTCCTAGCTGTGAGTCTCCTAAAGACACCCAATCTGGTGAAGGTGCAACGTCTATATGGTACTGAGATTGAGAGCTCTGCTGATAAGTGAAAAGCCGGACCGAGAGTAAATGGGCCGCATTCATGTCTGGCACTGTAGTAGTGAAATGTACGTGGCATATGCTTTGTTGTTGTGATGGATCAGAATCGCTAATGTTCGCAATCTCAAATCATGACATATCTTCTCATACCTATTTATAGCCATCTGAAAGTCTGAGTCACCTAGGCGTCCAAAGAAAGGCTAAAATATGTCTTCCGTCGCCAAGATATGCTCCGTCTGTATTAAACTAATGTAAAATATTACTATGAAAAAATTTAAACAAAGATACTTAAGAAAATTTATAGTTAATACTATTATCTTACATAGGCTCGCTCGGCAGGTGCTCTGGGATAGTATGTCATTGGTGGATCAATAGGGGCCTTCAACAAGTACAATGAAGCCCACGACCTGAACCATAACATGTACGGTGAAGGGCTTGTTGTCCATCTCCATCAGTGTCATCGACATCGATAATATGATCCCTCCTACCCTCCCAAGTTGTACAACTGATGATATTGAACCCAATCAGTATCATCTTTCCCTTGACCATCAACTCTTTTGAAGCTGGGATCCATTGCGACATCAATGCGTGGTAAGTGTCCAAACTAACGAAGAACTCTGTCAGGAAGGTGCCACTCCACCCTCTTCCAGCTGATAATAGGAACGCGTGCTAACCATATAGCCTCACTAGCAAGACAAATATCAAATAGGCGAGCTCTAGTTAGAATATCATACGACTCTTAAGTAACCTGCATGTATGAGTAGTTATTACTCAGTACCGTGTTAAATTTCAGAAAATAGACTTTAACAATTAAGATTAGTACCTGACTCAGTAGTAGTCCATCAAACTCATCCCGATGTAGGGCTCCATGAAAAATGTCCACCACACTCGACATCATCTACAAGTGCAGCTAGCCATCCGAAAGTAGAATGGTGCGGCGGGCCATGATATATATATGGGGTGACCGTAACTTCGCGGCGGTCAAGCCAACTCTACCACCGCTTCCCCTCTCCAACTATAATAGGGTCAATGATCATGGCTCCATTTACATGCAAGCCCAAAATCATCGCAACTTCCTGCAATGTAATAGTCATCTTGTCGATAGCTAAGTGAAAAGTGTTGGTCTGAGGAGACCATCGCTCAACTAATGCTGTCAACAAGTGGTGATCCAATCGAATATAATGCATCTAACCAGCGCGGTCGAGCCTTTGGGGTAGATGTGAACCTCGGGTAGGTAACAGGTCACTCCCTCAACATAAGGAGATGTGAAGCTGCCTCCAAAATAGTGCCCTATAACAGAAAGAAAATAATGTCAATTCATGTTATCAGTGAAAATATTTTTACATAATGTATTAGAAATTAAACTCATACCGAATCCGGATGCGCGACGCTATGTCTGCCACGCATGAAGGCTATGCTGGGATGGACCTCTAAAGATGTTGGATTTGGTGCATCATCGGCCATCTCGGCTCTCCGACGTCCTCGACTAAGGCTCTGGTCATCAGGTAGAAGAACAAAGAAAAATGGGCAATGTTAGAAGTCATTAATATTTATATTGCGGTAAAGTATGAAAGAATTAAAAATATTCCTAAACCCTATATACATAACATAGTGCTACACTATCCATACTAACCTTCTACTACTCGGGTTGTGTGGGCACGATGTCCGGTAATGACCAACTGATTTACATATACTGCAAATATGATTGCTTTGTCTCGCACTCTCGTCCATATTATTCTTATATACTTGTATACGATATGTCTGATCTTATTTTAACATTGGGTGGTAGCAAAAATACAGCCCCCACTCCGCATCAAAGTCTAACTAGTTATTTCAATCTAGCAGAACATGATAGTTCGCAGAGTATGTATGTCCATACATTTCCATTGTGTAATATTTTAACACGTAGGCCAAATGATTTAGCCTCCGATGGATTAAAGCAGCAATGGAATGACTACATGGCATATGATAAATCAGTATCCGGTTACAACTACAAGAACATAACTGATCAATTATAAAGTCAATTCTACAAGATCGATAACCCATGTCGAACACTTGCACTTCATTAGCATTGATTTTGACTGGTTATGGATAGTGTCTAGCCTCACACTCGAATCTGCTGAGTACAGTTTGTGCTCTTGGAGAGAATGTAAATTCATCATTTGATTCTCCTAAGTCTATGATACTGGACCTCTTAAAAATTAAACTGGCAATATTATAATAAACCACTGTGATTAAGGTTTAAAATGGCAATCCCCATGCACGTTTGAGAACTCCATTAAAACATTCAGAAGCATTTGTCGTCATCATAGTACCATATCGCTTACCACCATCATGAACTAACAACCACTTATACACATCAAGCTCTACTAACCATTGGTATGCCTCTGCTTTAATATTCTTTATGGATGTCATATGTCGATTGAATATGTTTATGTCATCCGTACTACCAGATATATTCATTTTCTTACATATAAATTTAACATCTGCAATACCCATTCTTCTCACTATTTTTTTGAAGTTTCCTCTCAGATTCCTTAAGCAATGATGATGCGCAGCCCAAGGAAATACATCTCGATAACCACGTACCAACCCCGCATACTTATCTAAGATAAATTCAACATCTGCAATACACATTCTTCTCACTATTTTTTTGAAGTTTCCCCTCAGATTCCTTAAGAAATGATGATGCGTAGCCCAAGGGAATACATCTCAATAACCACGTACCAACCCCGCATACTTATCTAAGATAATACACAAATCACTCATTGTTGAAATAATAGGCAACGGCTGCTGCATGCACATAATGAACTAGAGCCAGGATTCATTATTTTCAGATTCAACTACAGCGAAGACAAGTGAAAATAATCCATTGTTGGCATTAATACCAATAGCTGTGAGAAAAGTACCATGATACTTTCCAAGTAGGAATGTCCCATTCATGCTCAAAACTAGATGACAAAATTCCCAACCATATATCGATGATCCAAACGCCCAAAATAATCTTTGAAACCTACATATATTTGATGATAGAATTCTATAAACAGTGCATGGAAAAATAAAGCATAATGAATTTATGAATAGGCCAAGAGAGCAATACGAGTCCTCTCAACCCCCAAATATTGTTCTGATACTCTGACGCCGCGCATCTCATGTCTTCATGTAAAATACATTAATATTAAATTTTGATTACATCCTTCCAATGATCTCTTTTGGTTTCAAGTCTATCTGAGATCGCATAATTAGCACTATGAAATACCTAATGAACTTAAATGTACATTAATAATGTCCAGAACTACTAATAGTACTGATGCATGTATGTGATGCACCTACCATTGATATTCTCCAAGTATCTCTCAACTATTTGCTCCTGCTACAGTGCATGCGTCGTTGGCATGATCAGCTAGGATTATTATGTTGCGCATATAAAACTATAAAATTCTTTTGATTTGAAGTAATAGTGAGAAACTGAACATTGTTTATTATTGACCAACCAGTGACTGCAAACTAAAGCTCCTTCTTATTTGAGAAACACATATCTTCACATAATTCAATGGGGACTTCAATATCATCTACAAAAAATGTACTATTAGATGGACCATCAAACACAATGTTTGCATCCCAATCTTTTGTGGTTTCACATGTGCGGACATAGTCGTTATTACATATCATATAATCATAATTTACAGAATTCTAGATTGAATGATTCCTAATTAGTTCATGACCAGCATTATTGTCACATAAACTATTATTACTAAGGAAAGAATCCTCTTCAGCATAACTATCATCAGATGCATCACTTGATTCACAATTCATTGTGCCATACTCATCATCAGACAGAAATCTAGATGCACTGGGTTGCTCATGCAATCATGCTTCGACAGGCATTTGAGTTCTGCATAAAGAAAATCAACATCATTAAAACATGATGCGAGATAGGTTGAACCATAAAATCAACATCCTAATAGTGATTTTAAGGTAACTACTAACCTTAGTTCTGAGTCGTCATAGCAGTGTTGCGGTACATCTATTGAAAAAGTGAAATCATGTGCGTAATCAGATGAAATATTATACTGTATGCGATTAATATCAGTTGTAACTGAAGTACTAAAGTGTGGCTTGACTTTCATATAAAGAATCAATGTTTGATGGGAAGCTCCATATAGTACAACACTGCAGACTTTATCGTCAGAAATCATAGATGCTATAAATCCCAAGCCAACAGGGAAATGACATGTTAGCTCCACTATAAAGTTATCTACATCATAACGTAGAGATCTCAATACTTTCTGCTTTAAATCTTCTAAGCTTGCATGACGTGTGACTCGCATGGCACGATTTCTTCCACTGACATAACTTGGAATAAACTAATCATCAAGGATCAGTTGTCCATCATAGAAAATGATCAATGCAATGAGCTCTTGACTCATCATAAAGTATGTTTAGCAACCAACCTACAATACTATATGCTTAACTAATTGAAAATTTAATTTAATCAACTTTCCTAAACAAAATGAAACTTTATGAAAAAAATGAGTATCCTACTTCATCAGCATCTTCCTCTTAGATGCGATCTTTGATCGATGCCTCTAATGAATTTTTGTCTTGAAGTGCAAAATATGTATTTCTTCTATTGGAGAATTGCGAAGCTGACCTCCTCTCGAAGATATGGAGCTAGTTGACGACGGGATCTCCTAGATGACTCTCCAAGGTGTCGACTGTCAAAAAGTTCATCACATATGACCCTTCTCTTAGGTACCCATTCTTGACAAGTTCTATTCTATAGGAGTACAGTTCTGATGTTATGCTGCTGTCTTTCTTTAATATAGTTTCACTTCGAGGCTTTGGCCTCCAAATTTTCTTACTTTTTTGCTTGGTCCTTTCGACGGTGGATTCTTAGACCTATGATCCAAGTGTCACGCCTCGATGCTCACCATGTGGGACTTGAATTGGTTGACAACTTGTCGGGGTTGTAGGAGGAGGTCTTTTTGAAGGAGCAACTCTAACCTCCCTAATGACAGGACTTTGATATTTTAATTTCATCAATCTTTTCTCCTTAACAACTTTGAGGACCTAATGCACTCTTACATATATAGTTTTGAGTTTTCTCACTGGAGAAGCTGGAACTTGACGTTGTCGGGTTCAGAAGAAATGTTTGATTTGACCAATAAAGCTATTTCACTTTACCCATCTTAGGTTGTCAAACCTGTTATGGGTTGAAACCCTGGCTTTTAGTTTTATAACTAGTTGTATACATTTCTACTTGAACAATAGTTGTTAAGCACACAGTTCATCATTTCTCTTTCTCCGTTGCCTCTAAGTTAGCTTACTTCCAGATGAAGAAGCTTCTATATCACTACTTTTTCTCGAGGCTTTGGCCTCCATATTTATTTTTCTTTCTACCAGGATTTTCAGTAGTGGATTCCCGAATACGTAGTTCAGGTGTCACACCCCAATGCTCACCATGTAGGAATTGCTTAGGTCTATCTTGAGCTCTTACTATCACTGGTGGTAGCTTATATACTTGAGCATTCTCGGCTTCTCAGGTAATTGGCCTTTAATATCTTTTATTCAGAAGACCTTTTCTTTTACAACCTTTAAAACTTTATGTACTCGAGTAGATAGAGTTTCAGGTTGTTTCCTCTGAAGGGTTGAAGCTAACTGTTATTGAGCCCAAAAAGATTGCTTAATATCACCAGTAGAGCTATTCCTTTTCACCCATTTTAAAATTTCAAATTTATTGCAGGTAGGAATACTCACTTCTAGTTGTAAGGCTGGTTGCATGGTTAGTGATTCAGGGAGCAACTACTGAGCTCGCAGTTTAGCATTTCTTCTCCTTCTTTGCCTTCTACTCAATTTTCCTCTAGAAGAGGATGCTTCAGCATCATGCCTTCCTAGTGCAAAAGGTTCAATTGATAAAGTGATATCATTCATAGGTATGATTGAAACTTTTTGCCTGGTGATGATTCTTTTCGTGACTGACACCTGAGAATGACCCAATCTTTTGAATATGAAGGCTCTCTTCCGAGGAATCTCAGTAGAAGTAGTAGTCATTCCAATTATCCTCCTCCCAAAATTAGATGGTAGCTCCAGCATCTCCAGTTTTGATTATAACATTAGTCAGATAGATGTTGGCTCTGTGACTTAGCTTCATGATGAACTGTGTGCTCTGAAGTTCCATTAATATAGAATGCAAACAAATTAGTCATAAGGACATGATTGGTTTAGATTTAGTTTCATTGATAATTGGTTCTTCTTCTTTTTTGAATTTTTATTATACTTCACTATTACTATAGCTTAGATTCGACTAGCCAAATATGGAAAGAGAAACCTGTCCCCAATGGAGTCGGCAAAAATCTGTGGGCCCCAAAAATTTGCCACCGACCTCTCGATGAAGAGAGTGATTTGAATGTTAGTGAAATTTTCAGAAGGTAGATGGAATAGTATATAAGACATTACCTAGAGATTTTGCCCTTAATTTGTGAGGACTTCAAATCTGGTTACAGGTTTCCTATAGGCGCAAGCACCTATAGTTAATTATCCCTCTCAATGCTGAGAGAAAACTTTCAATTAAGGCTAGTCGTTAGGTCACTTAATGCGTAGCGTATAGTAGCAGCATGTGGAGTTATGAATTTTGAATTATGAAATTCATCATTCTTTAACTTGAAGCAAATGATTGGGGGAATGATGATGCACCCGATCTAGATCTCATGGTTCCATCATCCCGAGCTGTCGTGGTCCTTCTACTGTTAGAGGAGTGACAACGAAAGGGCCTTATTAACCATGGGTTATGTCGTCCAAAGAACATTGTAGACCTGGTGTGGTGTTTGTCTAAGAAAAGAAGTTTAAGTCCACCTTAGCTGACAGAGAGTCTTTTTCCCTATCAAGTGTACCCTATGGTTCACAAGTCAAGGTACAAAGCCATTATCGAGCATACGGGCTGCAGTCATGACCATAATATAATGATGTCATTTGGCGACAACCACCAGGTCAGAGGACTCTGGTCGTAACTATATCATATGTGAAGCCTACTGGCCAAGCCACTTAGTCAGAGGATACGGGTCACGTCCTTACTGACATGAGATTGATTGAAAGTGAACATAGTTGAATACTTGATTTGATATTGGCTCCTTTGTGAGCTCAAGTTTTTTTAATTTGTCACTTCAAGAAATAGTGTGGAAGGTAAGTTGAATTTTAGCTTTAAGTTTTTAGATATTGAATTTCATTTAGACATATATAACTTAATGATTTATCTGATTTTTAAACTTATAATGATAATTAATTTAGATTAATCTGATTTGAGCTTGTAAGCACCTTTTGATAGTAAGTATCCCCTCCAGTTGAAATCTCTATTCAACACAACCATCATCGGGGTATGAATAATTTGAATATTCACATTACAATTTTAATAATTTCATTTTTAATATAGAACCCCTCCGATTGAAATCTACAATCAGCGCAATCATCACTAGGGTGTAGACCTTGTCAACGCTACTTCTTTGTTGGCAGAGGATCGGATCTATAGCTAAAGTTTGCAATTATATTTTTTCATATCAAATTAGAGAGTTTAGGATTTTAAATAATTCTTCTATTAAAACCTTTGACAGTCATATGCAAGTGTAAAATAGAATCTCTCTCAATAACTGAGCATTTGATTTAAAATCAATCATGTCAACTCTTATTTTGCAAGGAGGATTGGATTGATTAAGTTGGACTTACGACTTCACCATATAGATAAAGCGGCCCAGGTAAATTTGTTTTCAGTTTCATTGAATTTGCTACAATTTGTGAAATTTACACGTTCTACATTGTAGAACAGATTCCTAAGTCTATTCAACACATGCACTTCTCGGTGCACTATACTTGAATTTACTTCCTTTCATGAAATACATGTGTGAACCATTTTGTCATTTACATGAATCCTAAAGCATCAATTTCAAGTGTAAGCATGCCTCGTAATGCATGTCATATGTGGTTTGAATTATTGGCATGCATTTCAACACATTATATTTGAATGTAAATTCTTTGAAATATGAGTTTAATTAACTTGTGATCCTTAATTTCGCATGCATAACAATGTATTAAAAAAGTATTGAATTGCCTCAAGATGTGTGCACCGTGACATGAAATTGAATGTGGATGTACGCTCACTTTGAAGTACGTGCTAATCACATTCTTAAATAATTGGCACATGTTTCAATATGATAGCTTGAATGCTAAATTATATTGCAATTTATCCAAATTTGATTAGCTTGCATGTACTTCCACATAATATGAGATTGTCATTATATGCATATTAGACTCTCTCAGATAATTGATTCACATGCATTTCAATATAACATGCCTTAGTATGAAGGCGGGGCTACCTTGAAGTATGCGTGTCCTCATGTGTATGCATTTTTTTATTTTAAAATTATTTTCACATCTTTAAACATAAAGATTTGAAAAATATATTATATTGGGAAATACACATGACATGTTTAATAAAGCATTTCATGAGGGATTCTCATCATTTTTTTTGTCTTTTATACTTATAATTTAGTAATATGAGGCTCATAAAAGATTCCTTCTCTTTTTTTTTATAAATAGTGAGGAATGTGAGCACATTTTCACCATCCTTCAACTCACATTCAACTCTTACATAAAGCTTCATTTGAGGATTTGAGTTGGGCTCCCTTTTTTGTTTGTTTTTGTAATCTCATGCAAGCTTCTCAAGTCCTGTAAATCCTTTTAATTTTGCATTTTAATTTAGTCTTGCAATTCTCTTTTTGTTTTATCTCTTATTTAACTTGATATAATAGGCTTATTCACTTAGTGAAATTTAAGTCTCTTGTATATGTATTTTTTTAGATTACTCGACAAGATTTCGATCACCTCCCGCGGTTATCGATAACATTGGGTTGAAATGCCAAGAAAGAGGCGTGTATGAGTGGTCGAGCGAAAGCGTCATCCACCTCAAGAAAGATGCGAATAGGATCTTTGACATGTACAAAATAGCACATTTTTCTGCCACACCAAAAGGCGTGTATGGTTACTTAAATTTTACAATATTATAATTTATCACAATACATTATATTTTTTGCAAGAATGAGAATGGGCGATAAAACCTGCATATATATATATATATATATATATATATATATATATATATATATATATCTCTTTCTTTGTTTTCTGTTTTGTTGTATCGGAGAGAGAGAGATTTTCTTCTTTATTTTTACTTTTCCTACAACTCATGGCAAGAGGGAGGGAGAGAGAGAGAGAGAGAGAGAGAGAGAGCAGGAGAAAGAGAAAGGGAGGTGGTGAGATTTGCTGTGGAAAAAACATGAGTAAAAAGAAAATTTTCTTTTTTATTGTTTCTTTCTGGATCCGAGATGGAGAGAGAGAGAGAGAGAGAGAGAGAGAGAGAGAGAGAGAGAGAAAGAGAGGGAGGGCTGAGGTTTGCCGTTGCTTGAGGTGTGCTGCCAGCTCACGTGAAATGAAGAAGAGAGCATAGCTGAGCTCGGCACATGACATGATTGGACGGCGAGGAGGAATGGATTTGGAGATTCACGTGGAGATGAAACGGATGGCATGAAGTGCTGGAGTTCGGTGGCTGGCTAGCCGACATGGAGAGTATGGGTGAAAAAAATGGAAATGCGAGAGATGGAGCAGTTGTTGGATCTCGGCTAAGCTATTAGGATGAAGCAGGAGTGGCTATATCATCCACTATGCTAACTGGGTTTACAGTTGAAGACAATCCAAGATAAATGAAGACAGCCCAAGATAAATGGAGTAGTGAGAAGAGAGGGTGGTGGAACGGCTGGAGCTCTGGTTGACGACGAGCATCAAGAAGAGAGAGGCAGCTGTTGTCTTCTTAAGTCACTTGAGCTTTCTGAATTGAGGAGAGAGTGATTGCTTTCTTTAGCATGAGAAAGGAGTTCGGTGGTAGAGACTTGCTGCTGATAGAGAGTGTGGGGGTTGGTGGGTTGACTGATCAAAGACGAGGGGCTCAGTTTAAAATCAACGCAAGGAAAAATAAGAGCTGAAGAGAGGGAGCAGTGAAAATTAAGAGAGAATTATGCAGGAAGACGGAACCGAAAATCTGGAGGAGATCTGTTGGGTAGTGCTTCTAGTTCTCACTTTTGAATTACTTTTTTATTTTTTTTATTTTGATGAGGAAAAGACGTGACGGATGATGGAGGGTGTGAGGCAACGGCGGAGCAGCGTGTGAAATCTCAGAAAATCAGGATCACGTGAATGAGCTGTTTCATGGGATAAGGTATTTAATTATGTTTCACGCATGATTAATATATGTATTTCAGTTAAAAGCCCATGAAACTCTCATAGCCCAATAAATTCAAAAGTCCATTGCATCTTATCAATCTTAGATTTCTGTTTTACATTCAAGGATATATAGATTCAAAACAGATTTAATTAAACTAATGCTTCCGTCACTTCAACTTTATTTTGACAAATATGAATTTAATTTAATTCAATTTTTATAATGTATATAATAACTGATAACTTAAACATGCTTATTAATTTTAATTTCGATTTAATACAACTTAATTTGATTTTCATAAATAATAATAATAATAATACTTGCATTAAATATTTAACATAAATTAACTTTAACTTTAGCTTTAATTCTATTAAGTGTGTTTAATTTTATTCCTTTTTTTATGATCTTATTCTTCTTTCTCTCTCTCTCTCTTTTTTTTTTTTTTTTTTTTTTTTGCATGGTTCATCATTCTTCATGTATCTCAAATTTTATATCATAAATTCGCATACTTAGGTAATTATCCATTTCACATTAGTTTGTTATATAGTATGTAAAATGGATGTCTAATCTAAGTATTATTTTTCTTTATATTTCGGACATATCGGAGTATCTCATTTTGCGAATAAACATCATTTAAATATTTCAGGGTCAAATTTCAAATAGTGCGATAATCGTATTTGCTTCACTGCATAAAATCATCCAAATTGATCGAATATTCTCATTGATAGATTTTGATGTTTCGACGATGTCGACATGATAAACTTTATGAACATAGACTGTTTAAACATCGTTGAAGCCTCCAAACTCCAATATGTGTGAGTCGAGATTTATCTTCTCCATAGATCAAATAGCACAAAATATATATATTTTGATCGATTTTGATGTTCTCTTGGTGAAGTCTGTTTCGCGATTTGGAGGTCATTTATGATTTTGGTGATCATTGTATATTTTGATTTTGATTTCGCCTTGCCAGTCCGTCAATTTATCTTATGAATTTATTTCGACTTATGATATATGGGTCAACATTCTAGTGTTTTTTTCTATATTAATGGATGCTATGCTAAGTATTTTTGCTGTTTTATATGGTTGAACCATCCCTGAATGCTTTTGAAACTTTTGCATCTCTCAACACCATAGCCAGTATTTTTATTTTGTTTCACCATTATTTCACTATAATTGTAACCAATAGTATCTATAAGATTGTGATCTTCTGAGAAGTTGAGCTTCAATTGAAAATCAGATGATTAAAGCAGCTTTATAATCCTTTTTTAACAAACAGAAGGCCCTTTATTGCCAGCCTTTATACATTTAAGCTACAACCAGAGAATTCTTACAGCACTACGAAGCTATTTCAGTAACCATTGAAAGGACTTTAAAACACAATATTAAATATGGAAATTATTTCTTCAGTAAATAGTATGAAATATAAATAAGAAAGTGGAGGAGAGGAAGGCAAATTTGTTTCTACTCTGTCATCCTGTCTGAAACAATTAGTTGCATGCCTCTCGATAATTCAGTCTTAGACAAGTCAAGTCCATCCACTAGCAGCATACCTTCATGCAATAATGACATTCATTAACAGTGGTTTTCTTACTCTATGCATGATTATTTTATGTAGATGTAGAATATTTTTAAAAATAATATTATTTATTTTTAAAAATAAAATATAAAAATAAATAAAAAATACATCAAACAAATATGTGTAAAAAATTATCATGCAAAAAGTAATGCTAAGTAGCAAGAACAAAGTTATAACACAAGATGCATATTTATTTGGCTTTATGATTAGATTTAAAGTCTTCCATATTTATTTGTATACATGCCATTTGTTGTTCATGAGCAGCTGTGTTCTTCGTTTAGTTAAAAGCAAACCTAATAGACATTTATCGATATATATAATACTAACAAAATAAATTTCAAACACACACGAGATCTGTTCACTCAAACTTGGCTCGTTTACACCCCTATACCCATATGTGGGAATCAAAATTATTATACCTTCTACCTCCACAGCCATTTTCCCTCTGGCAATTAAAGTACATCGCAGCGACTGGTGGCCCAAGATTGTATAACAGTGCAAAGTCTCTGGTATTGAAGTTTTGACGCCATCCTGGTGCATATATAGTTTGTCGGACAGATTGCTTAAATAATATGAACACAATTCGATGGATCCCGGCTATTGGATTCGGACTTTCATAGGAGACCACTTCATTTCCTAATTTCACAATGATCAATCAAAAATTGAACATATTTGACAAATGAACTCAGCTCAAATTGTAGAATGGAGTGCAAAATCTCTGTTAATACTTATTTGTTACACAGTATGTTATCACTCACCAAAACTTGCAGTGGTTGATTCTGGAATATCTGTCACCAACCTATGATACCAATCATAGAAGTTAGAGTTCTCTTTTTTACTTGTCTCAAAATATTTGATGCAAAATGCTCTATGTAACAAAGAAGAAACTTTTTAGAATATGCATATGTTCTACAGAAATAATTCACTAATAAGCTCTCAGATTTAGAAAATAACAAGCTGTGAAAAATATTGAGTGTTAAGATGATGATTCTTCATGCACTTTCATGATTAAACTGCCTAAGTAATTTAGGAAAAGCAAATACTTCATAAGATTGGAGTAATATGTAACTTCAAAACATTGTGGTTAACAGATAAGAGAAGAAGAGGTTCTCACCAGAGCAAGAGCTCTCTCTTTGTTGGATTACTGGGGCTAGGGGCATCAGGATCAATCATCACCTAGAACAGCAGTTAAATTGAGTTAATCTACTATCATCATTTTCCGTTAAAACTGAAGATAATTTTCCTGTAAATTGCCATTTCCATTTTCAGCAAAGCATCTCATAGTTAATCTCCTTCCATTAATTTTCAGTTCTATTGTATAAATAATGCGACAAATTTGCTTTCCATGGAAACATTGATAAGGGTAAGGCAAAAGGAAAAGAAATTCAATACGTATCCCTTTGGTTTTGCCGATGAAGCATTATGTAGTTCGATTCAGAAACACCTTCTTGATCTCTATATTATTGTAAATCGCTTCACAGCTTTATATTGGATGTTTAATTTGTCATTCTACTGACGTATCACTCTCACATTCTTAGCTTTCCAACTCTCTTACTTGGATGCCATTGTTTTCATAGTTGATAAACAGTACCATGATCAACCCTCCAGCATCAACAATCTGTACTTAACTCCAATTATAAATTCAATAAAACATCAACTAATTAAACTACTCACCAGCGTATAATATGTCCTAATATCGCAACCTTCTATCTCCACACGAGGCTCCCTCGCTACCATCGACGGCTTCAGTTCTGAGCCATTGGTAACTTTCTTGTTGTTATAGATCACGCTCATCGATGCCAACCTCGTGAACGGGTCCAGGACATCACCGACAACACTACCAACAACTAGAGGATCCCTCGACATTGTTAACTACCAAAAGAAGCTTTCAACTAAGCAAGTAAGAAGACTATGCAATTAATAATCTGATCTGTAGAAATGAATGCTGGTGAGACTAATATATATATATATATATATATATATATGTGAGTGGGTTAAAGGATGGTATAGAATCTACTTTTTCTCCCTAAGGGAAATTTTTACACATGAATGGTGTGGAAGTGTCAAAAAGAGAGGGAAGAGTGTGAGTCTTGGTCCCTTGTATGGAACCAAAAGGCAAGGGAATTTGATTGGACACATGCAACGGCTGTGAATATAATCTTCAGGCGATTGACAATATCTTATTCTCTCTTAAAATTTGGAAAGATCTGTTGTAAAGTGGTAGACCTTTTGACTTGCCTAAGTGCCGCCTCCTAGTTTATTAATTCTCACATGGCGCGAATATTGGAGCAAAGGCATGCAAATATGCTTCGCTTTGGAAGGAAGTGAGGTTCTATGTTCTTGATTCTTTTGTGACTTTATAAATGGTTGTGAGGCTCGTATAAGCCTTGAGTTGCCTCATTTTTTTTTTTTTTTTAGGAAGTTATTCTTATATGCTTGTGCATTATGCAGAGACATCAGATGTATCCTGCTGAAGAATTATTATTTGTGAAGATGATTTTCTAAATTATTAATTAGCAAATCCTGTTCCAAATCCTTGCAATTGGATGTGATAAATATGGAAGAAAAAAAAAAGAAAAAAATAAAGATTTTAAAAGCTAAATCTGTGTATCAGAGACAGTCCTCTCTTTTATGTAATTATATTTTACTTAGTTAAGAATCCTGTTCCAAATCCTTGCAATTGGATGTGATTTGGAAAAATTCAAGGTATGCGCTAAGTTGGGCTACATCAGGAAGAAGGCATAGGATCTTTTATTCTTTTTGCTAATACTTAATCCTTTTCAGGGAAGGCAATAGCGTGCAAAAAACAGCTACTGTTCGACTAACTTCTCATTTATTTATACTTTAAGTTTAATCATAACGAGTAAATTCTATGAAGATGAGAAGTTAATGCACACATAAATTTATTTATGTAAATAATTTTAATGAGCACTACAATAAATTATTTGAATGAATTTGTAATAGTTCCATTGTGCACGCAATAATGAGCCACAACATATTGCCTTTTTTCTTTATCTATGTTTCAAATGGATTAATTGTATGATTTTGCTTTTTACCATATTTGTGTTAAGGCAGGAGAACTCTTCACGATTCATTAATTGAGCTTCTACTCAGTAAGTTTGGTAATTATTTTGTAATAAAGGAATAAAAAAAGTTTTATCAAAAATAGGAAATGCCTATAATAATATGAAAATTTTATAAGAGAAACATTTATGTGAATAAATTAAGCAAGAAAAAAAATTAGCTTAAAATTGAGGAATTTTAAGAATAAGAATGCATCTTCTAATTCATCAAGCAATAACATCATTAAAAGCTATACTAAATTATTTATGAAATTTTGATTCTAAGAATTTATTTTTTATTATAAAAATATTGATAAGTTGCATTATTTTTGTAGTATCTTTATGTTATTATAAAATATTTGAAATTCAATCAAAAGAGCTCCTAGTTATGATAATTACTAAATAAAACTCTCAATCATGTGTAATATTTTTCCTCTAATCAATATATATATATATATATATATATATATATATATATATATATATATATATATATATATAGACACACACACAATAAATATGTTTATTGAGATAAATGTCACAAAATTTAGAAAAAAATTTCTTCAATGCACACATTGGATATCAACACATACACACATCTATTAAGTAGAGCAACATATTATAAGTATCTACGTTTATACATGTTTTAATTAACTGTATGCACATTCTAATTTGCATATATAGTTGGTCAAAAGGTATCTCATCATATGGTGTGTTATAATATATCAATATTCATTGGATTTCATGTGCATGGTAGAAAATTGCGAGTAAATTAATATTTAGTGTTGAACAATAAATTCTCTTGTGAAATGCATTCAAAATGAGTTTATTTGGAAAAAAAAATAAAGATATAAATTTGAGTGCTTGACCATGTCATCTAAAATTAGATTCATATCTTAATTTTAGATGCATGCATGAACATTAGGTTCATCCATAATTGAAGATGAAGGTTCATTCTCCTTGACAAGGTTCATGCATATGGAGATTTTGGCTAAAGATTCATTCCCCTTAGTTTTAATGTGTTTAATGCTCTCCTCTTGATATCTTCTGAATTTCTTGTGTTTCAATGTATGAAAACATATGAAAATGAACAAGGTAATAGTATCGTATGTGTAATTATAATTGAGAAGATTATCTTCTTACAAGATTAGCTTGGTAGCTTTATTTTAGTAGTTTTATCACTACAATCTAGGGTGAAGAATGATTTACCTTTATTTACAACATCCATTTGTCTAATCATATAGCACATAAATATATTTACCCTTTTCTACAAATGTGATCATGCATTAATCATTATCCATGCAATAAGCTATACAATATATGTTCAATCTAGTGGAGAAATGTCTAGAGTTTATGCAATTTAGTGCAATCATTATGTTGGATGATAAAGAATTTCAAGAATCAATTTAAAATAAAATATAGGCATAAGAAGATGAAAATTCAAGCTTAGGTTTATAAAGCTTTAGGTTATATTTTCATATTCAAGATACACGTTTGAAAGCTTCTAGTTAGTAAGTATATTCAAGTTTAATCCATGTATTAAAAAATAGTGTTTCCCTAAATTCAATACACAAGCCTTTTTGAAGAACTTCTTACTTCTTGCCAAGGTTTATGAACATAAGGATTTGATCCATTAAACGATTACATTTGGATAGTTTAACTAAAAATTCATTTCCATTTGTTCAAATTTTCCCAATGGACTCCTCTTGATATCTTTTAAATTACATGGATATTCAATGCATGAAAATGTGATGTATATTCATGAAAATGTGATATATATATATATATATATATATATATATATATATATATATATATATATATATATATATAATATTTTAATATATTGAAAGTAGTTTGAGAAGTTTATCTTTCTTTTAGTGCTTTGTTATTTTGAAATTATTTAGCAATGCTATTGTCTTAATGCTTTGATGGATATTATCTTACATCTACTTATATTAAGTATATTTTTATTTGTCTACCACTAAGATATAGCTTCACTCTTCCACTCTAGCACATTACCTTAAAAGGAATAATCTCAATATCTTTCTTTTATTATTTATTAATCTTTCTATGTATTTTAGATACTCTTAATTTCAATCTAACTATTCTTTTTTTGGCCTTTACTTTAGTTTAACTTTTGGGTACTTCTTTGGATTTAATTTGGTTATTAGTATTAAGATAAAGAGGAAATCTTCTTAGTACCTTCATGTCATATAGCTAAGGATGTCACTATCTTTTAAATTTAGAATTTCTTTGACACCTTCATTCTAAATGACAAATATCATTCTTATTTCTATAAACTAAGCCTTTAGCTCAATTTCTATTATGATTGAAGAGTTGTGATGGGCTAAAACTTCCATCTCTTATTTAATATTATGAAGAAATAATTATTACTTAAATTTCTATTAGAGCATGATAATCCTTTGATGTTCAATGGCTAACAAGATCTAACCATGAAAAAGTAGATAAAATCTAAGCATCACACTCTAAAAGGTACTAGATTTATTTAATAAAATAATAATGTTATATTCTTTAAGAAACCAATTTATTTCCCTTAAAATATTGAAAGCACTAGGCAAAAGCTAAGATGGACCTATATAAAATCTTTTTAAAATTTTAGTAATTATTTATTAAAATAGATGTTTTAAACCTATCTCAAAATATTCATCGAAGAAACAAATTTCTTTTCAATCATAGATGTTTAGTTCCTCATTCTTCTTCAAGAAGTGAAGGATATATTCACTATGAATGGAAAATGTGCATTTCATTCTCTTTAAATTCTTAGATTCTATTTGGGGCAATAATTGATGGTGTGATGCCAAATGCATTGACATTTGGATAATTGAATTATGGTTTCATGGTCTATGGTTTTTTTTATATTTTAGTAGAGTGTAATGGCTACTAGAAAATTATGATTTGACTTTTTTAAAATAAAAATTATAATACCCATTATATTTTAGACAACTATTTCTTCTATAATAATTTCACCATTGCATTTTCATACCACTGCAGCTACCTCAAATAAGCCCTTAATGTTGGTTCCACTCACTCAAAATGGATAGACGTAAATTCATTAGTGAACATAAACATTACACCTTGATCTAAAAATTCTTTAGTAAGCATCCTCCCAACACAATATCAAATAAGAAAAGAGACAAAATGCAAAGAAGTAAAAAAACCTAATGAAAAAAATGTACAAAACAAAAAATTGAAAAAAGATAAAAGAGGAATTCGAAGAGGCATATATGGAAAAATCATAGAAAAAAGTATATATTGATGATACTAAAAGCCAAAGCAATGTATTATTGTTTATCTAATCATCATCATTACATAACTCTCAAGACATTTAAGATAAATCATTAGAAAGAATAGGAGATGGTACTAATTTGAGGAATATTTTGCAAGCCATAAAAATTATTAAGAAAAGAACTCATCTCAACAATATTCATTCATATAAAAGTATGGATAAATTGTTTTCATAAAACATACATCTCACCATAATCATTAAAGTTTAAGAGAAAAATATATCTCAAAATTAACTTATTTCTTTTCTTTATAAAAATAAATTTTAATATTAAGAAATTATTCTTATTTATTTTTATAAAATCAATGGTTGAACAAACCTTCAAAAGTACACTCAACTTTCTTGATTAAAATCAATTTCAAAAGTAAAGTATAATATTTTTAACCACAACTTTCAAAATAAATTAGGCTTATGAAAATTACTTTCCTAAATAAAAAAAGACAATGTATAAGAATGAAAAAAGTATGTTTCACTTTGTATTCTTTTGTTATAATTAGTAAAAGAGTGCAAATATTATGTATTTCATCATATTATAAATAAAAATAAGTTTAATTGTGATCTTTTTCTTAACAATCATATGCTTTAAAAAAGAAATGAAAGCTAAAATAGTATCAACATTGACTTGTATATATGTAGCATTTCTATTTTATAACTCACATTGAAAGCATTCTATTTTAAGCTTCTTCAACCATATGTGGCATAAAAATTAACTATGAGAGTTATACTAATTGACCAAAAGTTTTACATTCACTTTAAGGTTTGATTCATGAATATTATTACATGTGTCAATGATAGTTCTTCCTTAAAAATATTATCTCTTTAATCAATTTCTTTATTGAGAGGGGCCAAAATCACCAAAATTTTAAATTTTGTAAGCATTTTGTAAAAATATTTATTGAGTTGCAAAATTAATATATTACTTAAATTATATAAGAAAAAATTACTATATTTTTTAGCTTACACCAAATATTCTAGTGCGCCATTCATGGAAGCAAAGCTCAAATTATTAACACAAAATTACTTTCTTTTTAAGGAGTGCCAATAAAGAAATCAAAGGAAAAATATAATTTTGAAGAGAAACAATAAAAATGATACTAAATGAGTAACATTGTGTAATAACATATATTAATTCAATTTTTTGGGTTCAAGTAAAATAAGTTCCCTAAATAAATTAAATGTTCTTAAGCATGTGTGGACTCGGCTTTGTAGGTGTTTATAAGTTATCAAACAATTAAAAACTATGTGAATGCTTTTAATACTAAAACATGTTTATCATGAAAAATTACTAGATTTTTAATTATAATAAAATCATGAAAAGCATTCCAAATTTTATTTCATATATGTGGTAAATCATTGATAACAAATGTGTGATCGATTTTAAATTATTAAGGATCCATACATAAGTTATATAGGTTCTTGAGGTTAATATAATTCACTTTGTAAATCCAAATATCTCAATTGATTCTCTTAATGTCTCAACTCTAATGATAAACACTTTAAGGCACTATTAATGTCACTTTCTTAAATCTTTAAATGAGTGTCACCCCCCAAGTAATAATTTAATTACATTATATATATATATATATATATATATATATATATATATATATATATATATATATATATATATATATATATATATATATATATATATATATATATATCTTAAAATTTAAATGAATAAAATAGTATTATTTATTTAAGAGGGTGAAATTATTTTATGAAAAATGAAATAAATATATTCTAATATGAATGCTTAAAATGCCCAAGTATAATGATTAGATTAAAAAAAAATATTTTTCTTGATTTATAAATTATTTTTAGCTATTTTTCATTTAATATTTTGTATTTTTATTTATTTTTATGTAAAAAATTAATTTTAATTTATTTTAATTTATTTTAATTTATTTTAATTATTTTTTTATTTTATCACCCCCTCTCTCTAAATTCTAGTTCCATCACTAAGAGTTAACTGCTTTTTCTTGCAAAAAGAATGTAACTTTCTCTTCCCAATATAGTTTACCTAACAATATAAATAAAGAGATATGCTAACTATTGAATTAAATATGATAATTCTCAATTAATATTAAAGGGGAAAAATCATATTGACAAGTGATGCTGACCTATCTCAAATTTTCTATTTGAAAATTATCTGACTCTTTAATTTTCTTATTTTAATAATCATCCAAATAACATATAATAATAACTATTATTATGATTATCATCATCATCATTATTGTTACATCACTAAAAATCCATTAATCAAGCTTGCAGCTTCATGAAATAAATTTTCAAAATTCATTTAAGGACAATCTAAACTTTAAAATTTGAAATCAAAATAATTGTTTTATCAAGAAGAGCCTAACAATACTAAAGGTACTTTAATTTAGATCTTAGATGAGCCCAAATGAATGACTTCATGTATAGTTGAAATCTTCTTAATACTGTGTGGTAATAAACAACGTCTAATCTCGACAAGCCAATGGCTTCACATGTTCTAACTTCTATTTGAAAAATTTTAATGCATATCGCATAATGGATATAATTAACATATCTTTATTTGATAATAAAATTTTGTTATGTCATATCCTATAATTTATGCATTTACCTTTAAATAATTTTCTCGAAGAGCCTTATTTCTATTCCCACTTATAAATAAGGTGTTTGTCTCAATGTCTTATTTTCTAAGTAATGCTCAAAACTAACTCTCTCTCTCTCTCTCTCTCAATGTGTGTGCATCTATAAAGGACTGGAGAACTGTAGTTTTGTTTTGAAAGTTTTGGAGAAAATACTTTTTCAAAGTTGTCAGATGTTACAAATATTTTTCTTTTTTGAAAAATTTAAAAAATATCTTTCTCACAATCACCACACTATAACAGTTTTGATTCTCAAAATAGTTTTTTCACCACAAAACTTTTCTGAAAAACAGCCAAAAAACTTATAATTAAACGATTGTTTTACTTTTCTACTTTCAAAAGAAAAGTTGAAGTTTTATCCCAAACGCACTCTAAGTCTCAATTGCTCTTCCATATAGCTCGAAGCTAATAACTACTAGTTTTTCTAACAAAAGGAAAGTAACTTTCTCTTTTCTAAAATTTTACGCAGACAACAAAAAACATATTAACAAGCAATGCTATCATATCTCATATTTTTTATCTGAAAATTATTTGAATCTTTAATATTACTCAATACATTACTATTCCTCATAATTTTTTGGAACTGTATGTGATGTGAAAAAAAAAATCAAGGTAGGTTAAGTAGGGCTACGTCATGAAGAAGGCAAGTAGGATCTTTAATTCTTTTTACTAGTACTTAATCCTTTTCGGGTAAGGCAATAGCATTAGCGTGCTAAAAATAGTGACTGTTGAACTAACTTCTCATTTATTTATATTATTAAGTTAATTATAATAACAAACAAACTTGATAAAGATCAAAAATTAAATATATTAAAATGCATGCACACAAATTGGCATTCATTAGAAAGAAAAATAATTTTGTGTTGAAAATTTGAAAATTGCTTCCACAAATGGCTCACTTGAATATCAATTTAAAATATTTTTATATAAGTTTAAAATTTTAGTACTTTTTTTATACAATTTAAGTAATTTAGTAATTTTATCCCTCAATAAATCCCTTTGCCAAATGCTTCAATAATTAAACATTTTGTCCACCCTCAAAAATGAAGTTGGTTCCACAAAATTAAGAAAATTACTTTTGGTTGATAATTTGAGTATTGTTTTCTAGAGTTACTCACTCAAATAGTATTATAGGTTGTCATAAGTCATATGCAGTGCGTTTGAGTTTGTGATTTAATTCACTCAAATATCTTAAAAAAGAAAAAATATATATAATATTTAAAGATGAACTATCACTAACGCTAACAAATTCAAACCTTAAAGTGGACGTAGAAATTTTTGTCAAAAAAAAAAAATATTTTTTATCATTTATGATTGAAGAAGCTTAAAATAGAATACTTTCAATGTGAGTTATAAATTAAGAATGCTACATCTAAAGAGGTCAATGTTCATATTATTTTTTATTTCTTTTTTGTTTATTGTGTATGATTGTTTTAAAAAAATCATAATTAAACCTATTTTTATTCATAATAAGAAGAAAAACATAGCCATTGCATTATCTTAGTTCTTACTAATTATAGAAAAAGAATGCAGTGCACAACTTGCTTTTCATTCTTATCCTTTTATCCTTAGTTAATTTTTGATTGAACACTTCAAAGAAGAAAGAGGAAAAAATACCTTATGTACTAATTTTTGCTTATTTGTTGTTGCCTTTTGTGTTTTAGGAGTATATAATTGGTAGGTTAGAAGTGATTGTACCTTGGACTTCAAATTTTATTTGATGAAAAATAAATAAAATAAATATTTTTTTAAATTGTTTTTATAGGCATAAGAAACAAGTTGTAATTTTGAAGCTTCTAAAGTTGGCTTTAATTTTTTTTATGTTGTACTTAATATAATTAGAATGAAGATCTAAATAATGAATTAGAAATTTATTTTAATTATAGTAATAATATAAGAATAATAATAATAATAATAATAATATTATTATTATTATTATTATTATTATTATTATGAGTAGCATTATTTATTACAATAATAAAAAAATCATCAATAATTTGAGTTTTAATGATCTTAATGAAAGGAACTTTCAAAATTCCTTTAAAAATAATTTAAATTTAAATTATAGTAAACTTAGAAACTTGACATCAAAACATATCTTTTATTGAGAAGAGTCCAACAATGTCAGATATTTTGATTTAGAATTCAATTGAGTCCAAGTTATTGAAATACCAATAATTTTATTTAAATACCTACAAGTGTTTCTTGAAACTAACGCATATTTATGATACAATTTTTTAGTAAAATATATTTATTAGTCTTTTATTAATCTAGTTGCATCAAAGGACAACCTAATCATTAATGTACTATAATTTCTAATACTACATATATTATGTACTTCTTCATCTGATTGGTAGTAGAATCAATCAACAAGTATATTGATTGAAGTTCTCCATTTTTATTATTTTTTTTTTGTATCAAAATTATCAAAAATTAGTATCAAAGCAATTTTGGGTCTCATTGGGATATGATGGATGCACTTGGTTCATTTGTAACCTTTCTCATCTTTTGGTGAAAACTATGAGTATTATATTATAAAAATGAAAACTCATTTCTTATCTTTGGGGATGTCATTGAAAATGGAGTCTCTTTAACTTCTAAAGGCTTATCCAAACTACTTCTAATATTACTTGAGTTAAGTCTAATAAGCAAAGAGATACAAAATCTTTATACCATAAGCATAAGTGAGTCCATCATTCCAAGGTTGATGGGGGCTTCTTCTTCATAGCAAGCTTGGGAGATTTCATAGCAAAAATTCAAGGTAATACCAAAGGTAAAACTATCAAACTTCAAGGGTTAAGCAGGGAACTTGAAAATCTCATGATGAAAGAATATGAGAATATCAAGGTGTATTACTCTAGAATTAGTGAACTAGTGAATCAAATGAGTCCTTATAATAAAAATATTTCAGATGATAGGATTGTTCAAAAAAAATTATATAAACTTGACTAAAAAATATGGCCATATAGTGGCTGCCATTAAAAAAAGCTAATGATCTCTCTTCACTTTCTATCACTAAGTTAATGGGCTCACTTTATGCTCATGAACAATGGATTGGTAGGATTGAGGTGCCTTTGGAAAATGCATTTCAATCAAAAGTTACTCTAAAGAATCAAAAGCAAAAGGACTTCAAGAAAAAGTTCAATGACTCAGCAAAAGGAGAAACTTATCCAAAGAAGAAGGAAAATTTTCCACCTTATGGTGTTTACAAGAAGACTAATCATTTAGAGAAATATTGTTATCATCAAGACATGCCACAATGCTCATGAAAAGAAAGGTTGTTGATTCAAGAACAAAAAACAACAAGCAAATTTCACTAAGGATGAGGAAGAGCAATTGTTCTATGCCTATCATGTTGTAGCTGAAAAAAGAAGAGAGCGGTTTCTAGAAAGTGGGTGCAACAACCATATGACATTAGATGGGAAATTATTTTCTCATATATTTAAATTTGTATGTATTTAATGAAGTTATGAAATGGGTATTTTCATGAAGGCTTGTGGCAAAGGTATGATTTCCATGGAAACCAAGAGAGGGACAAGATTCATAAAAAGATGTTCTTCATATCTTGATCAAACTTTGTGATGTGTTGGGAAAATGATGCAAAATGGCCACCCAGTTCACTTTGAGGGAGAGCTATGTTTTGTTATTGATTTAAAAAAATAACCAAGCCTGATAAAACTTAAAATAAGAAATATAAGAAATTTTCCAATAACTTGGCATTCAAGAGCAATGATGGCTAGATCGATGAAACAACTCTATGGCTTCAAAAGTTTAGTCATTATAATTTAAATGCCTTAAGAATGTTAAATTAAAAGAACATGGCAAAAAATATGCCTTTTCTAAACCAAAACATGCCTACATCTGAAGGATGTATGATGGGATGGCAACATAGACAACCATTTCCATCGGGAGAAGCTTGGAGAGTAAAATCATTACACTTTCTTAAAAAAGATGAAGTTTTTAGTATTTTCAAAAATTTTAAATTGTTGGATGAAAGTCAAAGTAGTCAAAAGATGAAATCATGAGAAGTGATAGACGAGGAGAAATCAATTCAAGAAATTTGATGAATTTCTTAAAAAAGAAGGTTTGGAACACCAACTAATAGTTTCATACACTCCATGACAAAATGGAGTCTTAGAAACTAAGAATAAGACATATATGGAGATGGTTAGCTCCATGCCAATGGCAAAAGGAATTCCAAAAAAAAAATTTAGGTTGAGGCTGTTAGTACAACAATATTGATCACTCCGAAAGAACACATTTAAGGATGCACTCTGCCATCTTTGGTGAGATGTGTAGGAGTTTAATTTTTCATGAAGCAGATTGGTATATATTCAACTAGATTTCCCTTACCATTTGTGTTAGCATTTATTTTGACATGGGTTTTACTTCCTATGGATGCAAGCTTCCATAATTAAAGTAAGAAAGCACTCTCGACTAAGGTTGGAAATAAATATATATATATATATATATATATATATATATATATATATATATATATATATATATATATATATGGTGTCTTAGGTGTGTGTAGTATGATGATTGTCAGAAAATAGAGTATAATCCGGATCAAGATCCCATGATTCTATCATCCTAGGATCACGTTATTCTAGACTACCAACATCGGAGGAACGAAAATGTAATGTTCAGAGAATGATTAGCCCATGGATTGCCTGCTTCATGTATCTCAGTAGGCTTAGAATTTTAATGTAAGATATGTAAGAGTATTCACATGATGAATAGATTATAAGGTGTTCATATAATGAATGAGTAGGTGTTCACATAGTGAACGAATATAAAGCTGGGCTTACATCCCTTTAGAATGCCAAAATTTAAGATTGTCCATATAGTGGACATATGTAAGTTTGTTCGCATGATGAACAAATTATGTGTGTCCATGTGATGAGCGAATAGTTGTTCACATGGTGAATGTACAGGAAGTTAGACCTTTCCTTCCAAAATTAGGTTTGTCCACATGGTGGACAGATATGGATTTGTTCGCATAACAAACAAATTATGTGGTGTTCGCATGAAGAATGAATAGATGTTCACATGGTGAACGTACAAAAAGTTAGGCTTACATCCCTTTGGAATGCCAAAATTAGGGTATTTGCTTGGCAAATGAATAATAAAACTAGACTTACATCCTTTTGAATTGTCATATAGATGAGTTATCTACACATTAGGTAGATATAGTTGTGTTTGTATTGCAAAAGGATAAAAAAATTAAATTTTATTAAAATACATTAAATTCTCATTTTATGACCTAGCACCTCATCGCTAGGATTCATCGCCATAGCACTGTGATAGTGGAGCCCATTACTTATGTGACATGACAAGGGGCTGAGTGAGGGTTACACCTACTCTGTATGTAGCACCACGGCAACATTATTGGTCCTTGACCATTTGAATTACAATTACACGCCTACAAAGATTGTGTTAGTCAAGATTCCAAACAGGCATGCAACAAGTTTCAAGTAAAAATGACAATATCATTTTAATGAACATTGGATCAGAGCATTGGGATGTTGCACTCTTTTAAGTACAGCTTATAAATTTTTTATAATTAAATCTATCTTTTGATTGCATAGTTTATGATGGGATTGACCTCAATGATGTGAGCACCTGCTAAGGCCATGATCTACAACTGAGAGGGTAGCAAAGATTCTAAGAGGCTGGTGGCCTAATTTATAAATAGAGGCCAAGGTTGTTAAGGATTTTCATTCAGTGATCCCTTCTCCTAATGATTTTCTTTCTCTTCTAGATCTTTTTGCTTTCAAATTTTCAAAATTAATCATGCCTCTTAGAAGAGTAGTGGGCAAGAAGAGGGTATTCAGTGATACCAACCACTTCATCAAGATCGATGCGAGCGAGCAAGACGCTTCCTTCACAAGCACCGATTCCAAAGAGGTTTCTAGAATCTCGGTATTGGTGTGGAGGGGATAATCATGGAGTAATGGTGGCTCAAGCTAGCTTACGATTTCATGCATAATCACAATGGTGCATGAATTCTTTGCAAACTCACGAGATGGCTAGGACAATAAAGCATACATTCAAGGGAAGCTAGTAAGTTATGATACTAGTACTATAAACACATGTTATGATCTTCCTAATATTGAGTATGATCAATATCTCTTCTAATACAATGATCATCATAATTTCAATGAGATTCTTTTTTTTCTTTCTAGCATAAATGAAAGTGTGCAATGGAAACGATGAGAAGAAAGGATTATCAACTTTCTTACCATCGGTATAACAGCCACTTCTAAGGCTTGACACTATTTTATTTTTGTCATGCTTATGCCCTCTGGTAACATCAGTGAGATTACCAAGGATAGGGTTATTTTAAATTTTGTTAATCAAAAGGGGTTCTTGATTGATGTTGAAAAGGTTATTTTTAATTCTTTTTGTAATATGCTGAAGGGGAGCACTACTGTCAGGTATGACCACCCTTCTCTTATTTATGATTTGTGTATAGTGACAAGTGTAGTAGCAAGGCTTGATAAGGAGGTACTCCTTCGAATGGCCTCTCTAATGAAGAGGGTGATTGGGGATTCAGGATAAAATCTGAAGTGGGAGAGAGTTCACGTCCTCCCTGATCTAAATCGAAAACTTCCAAGTCCTTGGTTGAGCATGTTCAAAAGATTGGCAGCCAGATCTCAAACTTACAAAAAAGGGTAGATAAGAGTCATAAAGTGTAAGATGTTGGAACACAACTTTGACCATAATATGTATAAATAGTAGATGAAACTTTACATGGCCAAGTTCAACACTCACTAGTCAACATATTTTAGAATTGCAATCTTGCATATCCTAGCAGTCTCCTTCCTTATGGCACCTTAATATCAGCCCTGTGTGATTATTCTGCTGGTATCAGGCACGAAGGAGAAGGAAGGAAGAAAAGGAAGAGGAGGGTAGGGATGAGTACAATAACTTGTTGTTTTTTCCTTTCTTTTTTATTTTGTGATTATTATATAAAATTTATCAAGTAAATTTATTTTATAATTATGTGTTATGTTTATGTATTATTATTGCTACTAATGGTCTAGGATAAAAAATAAAATTTTAACACTTATAACGTCATATCAGGGTACAACACCATGATGTTGATATGTCAGCGCCTCAGCACTGCAGATAAACAGAAGAACCTGAGAGGCAAGCACCACAGTGCTATCCTACGGCATCATGGCAAAGTCGCAATGTTGTGGGATATTATTTCCTCCCCAATAGAATAATTTTTAAGTCTTTTTTGTTCACATACATAAAGGTTATTAGTGCTGCGTAGCGCCACGATGCTATGGTATTTTATTTCTTTTTATGAAAATGTTCTAAGACATATTCCACGTGACCCATGAGTATGGCACCACAACGCTGATGCTATGGTGATATGATGTTATTTTACTTATATTAGGACATGGCGTGATGGTGTTGATGATATGGGTTGTGACGGGCTATGGGATTTCGTTAAAGCACTACGACGCTAATTCTTTGGCACTACTCTTGTAATGTGAATACTTGAGAGCATGGCATCACGATGCTGATATTCAACGCCTTGATGCTTGTGGAGTTTTAATTTGGAGTCATAGAAATACCATGCAGATCTTAGGGGGTACTTATTAATGTGATCGAGTGTGATATTAAGATATGATGTACTACCTCAAAGATAGAAATATCATCATATAATAGACTCAATTATCTAATAAAGACTCCTAAGGAAGATGGGTCTTCGTATATACCAGAGATCTTTCTCCCACTTTACATGGATAAAGTAAAGTAGTGTTTATTTTATGTCAGATTCTTTAGTTCCCTATGAAGCAAGCTTCTATAGTTAACTACATCCTAAGAAATGAAAATTTTCTAAGAATACTCTCGATTAAAGTAGTCGATAAATTTCTCTAAAGATTTAAAGGCTAAACTATCAAATAATTGGTTGTTATTAGAAATTAAATGGGAAAAGTTCAAATAGGAAGACTTATTTAAGGATTTTAAATGAGAATAAAGCTTAGTGAGTGCTTCAATATACCTTAAAATAAGGCTTTATATTTTTGAAAGAGAGAAAATTATTTTTTGTTTAAGTCATAATATTATTAGAATGCTAGGATTTATAACCAAACAACACAAGGTTGTAGGAATGCCTAAGAGGTGAGGACTTATGCTCTTTACAAGAGAAAAATAAGTCACCTTGAAACCTAAATCTAGGGTACTCTAGCACAAGCTAAGAGCTCAACCTGATTCTACTCGAGGAAAATGGGATATAATGGTCCACCTCCGCATGAGAGAGTAAATACATCCCAACTCTTCTAGACTTACAACCACCTGGAGTGGCTGCTAGCTAATACCTCCTACACTTTGAAATCATGTAGGCCGATCTTATATAGATGCAAGATAGTTAACCTATTATTTAATTAGAAAGGAAGCTAGAATTCTAAACTCACTCCCTAAGAGACTAGATAATGTTTGGTATACAAACATGACTTAGACTAATGTTAAAAATTTACGAGTCTTTGAGATTATTTTTGACACATTTATTTTGGACCAAAGCTTGGGATAATTATAACTAAATGCATGGTGAAATTGAGTTGTGGGCTAAATTCACGAGAAGAGGTGTTCTCCACTATAAGGGACCGCTCTTAAAGGTCAAGCTTATCTCTTATCATGCAAGAGTGGAGATCCTCTCTATTCAAGAGTGAGATAATATGATATGCATGCTATTATGGCATACAACCATTCAGCTAAGGGGTTTCCTAATATTGCATTTTCTTATTTATATTCCAAGGCTTTAGGTTGATGTTATAAATTTCATTAGAATTTAGTTATGAGTTATTAATGAAGATAGAAAATTTAATTTTATTCTAAAGAGCCTATGGCATCCAGGCCACACATCAAACATACACACTTTAAGAAACTTATGAAAAGCATATCATTTCTATTACACAATCTAAACACAATAATTAAATATTTAAATTTTATAAAAGAATAAAAGGCATGTGAGGCCAGGTACTATCGTACACCCAAAAAAGAGGAAAAAGTTGGGTAACCGAGCTCTACCATTATACAACCCAAATTACAATTGAATGTTACGATTAAAATAAATGCTATGGTGGGTTTTCAATCTTTGTTCTTCTTTCCTTCTTGGATTTGAATACTCCAAGCTTCACAGGGCCTCCCAAGTGTTTGCCTTCTAGCCACTACTCATCTTAAACCCCATAGCATTATTATTATTCCTATTAAAAAAATTACATATTTATGAAAAATAAAATATAACTACACCTATAAAATAGATGTTAGTTAAACAAACATACAAGCCAGCAATTATATTTCACATATTTGGACTTAGCACCCTGCACTTGGGTAGCCAAGTCCACCTATCATAATTGGATTATGTTTAGGGGCATAAGCAGCACCTACAAACAAGAACATCTATATTCATTTATCATTTCAATAACCCCTTAAGCATAATCCCCTACATAAGATATTATTAGGCTAATAACGACCTAACATCTAGTCTGCACACAAACAATTCTAACATCTAGTCTAAAATATTACATCATAAAATAAAATATATTACCATTACATACACCATCCTAACTTAATACTAGAATCGATGACTTAGCATTCTGATGTCTGTGCTAAGGTTTAGTGTAGTATATCTTGATTGAGATTTAGAATTATGATTGTCTAAAGTTTTATAATGGTTTAAATTAATTGTTAAGGATGGTTTCACTTTAAGTATTTTAGTAGCTTGATTGAATTTTTAACTTACATGTTTTTATTTCATTCAATACTTACTTAGCTTCTAATTATTATAAAGAGAAGAAAGAGGCTTAGCCCCTTCATCCCTAACCTAAGTTGTTTTCTAAAGGTGAATTATTATAGCTATTATTTTCTTAATGGATCACTTATGAATTTTTTTGAGCCTAAGTTTAGATTAGTTTTAAGGAATCTTATTCATACATAAAAGACATCTTAGGATTAATGAAATGGAATCAGCATCATATGAGTAATATTTCACTGCTTCCCTTCATTATCAATAATATTCACATTCTTTCATTTCTAATTTCTTTTAATATTTGATTTAATACATACATATACATGTAACATACCCATATTTTTGCACACTTAATGAATGTTAATGCATGAATTTGATAAAAAAGAGAGAATTCATCTCATAGCTAAGCATATGCAAATATGTATTTAAAATTTAAGCAAGTACGTGTCGTTGTTAAACTTGGGAAGTGAGATTCCCTTGGGGATACCCTCATGTCATATGCTTACTAATTTAAATGCATATAAGCATATGAGCATATAAACAAAACCATGCAAAAGTTATATAAGAATTTTTTATTTATGTAAAGTTTAATGGCATGAAGAAAGAAGTTTTATATATATATGCATACACATAAATGGAATTAAGAAAGTATGTGATGTTAAAACTGAAAGTGAGATTATCTAAGACCTAAGCTACTTAAATCCTCATGTTCTTGGGATATCTAGGTATATACTTGCATAAAATATAAAGATAAAACAATCCATATAAGTTTAAACAATCATTGATTTTTTATTTACAAATGCATTGATTTAAATTTCAAACTATTTGATTCATTGATTTAAATTTCAATTATTTGATTCAACATTATTATAAAAATAATTATAATATTTATTTAGTGATCATAATCAATAATATATATTCATTTAATCTTTTATGAATTTAATATAAAATTTTTTAATATTGACATGCATATTTATAATAATTTAAAAATAAATATCCATACAATTTCATTGAATCATAAGGACAATCAAGTTAAATAAACATTCCTTAACACTAACCAAAGATTTCATAAGGTTTAATTCTAGCATTCACGTTATTAAAACCTAAAGAGAAGAGATGATACTTAAGGTTCACTCCATCCCGCATTAGTTATTTGATATGTTTAAAGAAAGAAATTAAGTATATTTTTTGAATTAATTAGGTTCATTCCATAAATTACATCAATTTGATTAGCCTTCCCCAAGTTTTTCTAATTTAATTAACAAATTGTTCATGAGCCTTCAATGATATGCTTTGGAAAAATAAAATCAACAATGCACCTAAAGAGGTCTAATGCAATTAGGCTCATGCTTAAGAGTTAATTAAACTAAAGAAGAAAAATATTTAAGCTAAATGCTTTTATGATTTTCCCACACCAATGAGGTAATCATAATTTTTTTAATGACTTTATGTTATTAAACACATAAAGGGATTAATGGGTTGCACTTGAGTTATTTGAATCAATTTTACTTGAATTTCATTATTAGTTTCTTAATTTATCCTTAATTATAAATATATTAATTAAGTTCATTAAGGGACTACATTTAGAATTAATTAAGAAAAAGGTATCCTAATTAATTCTCAAGTTATCCTCACTATTCTCATTAGTTAATCATCCTTAATTATCTAATTTCACTTTTCATTGATTTTTAATATTTATTAAATTAATCAAAATGGATAATTAGGATTAAAAATTTGTGATTTTCCAAATTACATGGTAAATAATTCCAAGAAAAATATGGGAGGCATAGGACATCCCATAAAACAAACATGCTAAATTTGGAATTAATTAACCAAGTAATTTAGCCTTAATTAATATAATTATCTTAAGATTAAAACTTTAATTAAGCATTGTTCATTATGCATCAATTGGGAATTTTGTTTTTATTAAATTTTCCTCCGTCTAAGCTTTCCAAAATGGGTTTATTAGTATTTTTTTAGATTTTTCTATAATTAGTTATGATTTTTTTTAAGTTATAGCCATTTAAATAAATTTTTAAATTTGAATAATTGATTTAAACTATCGGCGCCACATAGACGCCGACGCTGTAGCACTTTTCATGTGGCATCACGGTATTGATTATTTAAAAAGTCCAGCGCAGCTGCTGACTCAGCGACGATGGATGTGGTTTCATCCCGACCGTCTGATTTAGGATTGGACGATTGAGATTAATCGCGTGATTATGAAAGGATTAAATCAAGATTTCTAGTGCAATTAATCATGGCAGTCCATTCTAATAACGAGAATGAACAGCCAGTGATCTGTCATTTCACAAACGCTAGAATACTGACACCGCTCACTTTCCGTCGCTCAATCCAAGCTCATTGAAGCTTGTTTAACGGCAAAAATAACTACAAAATGATCAAGAAAAAATTTTAGAAAATCATACGGTGGAAATCGTATGAAAATGAAATTCGTTTCACAAAATAACAACACCTAGAGGCTAAAACTACAGTTGTCAGATTTTTACCTCACTGGAACTAAAGACTAGCAGTCTGTCGATAGAGGTAGCTTCATCTTGAAGAAATAAAGCCCTATCGAGAAGATCTCGAGCTGCCTCCCTATTGATCGGTCTGTGGACCACCGTCATGAATGTCTTCGAGAATTGATTCATTTTGGATTGTCAGTGTGTGGGGAAAGTTAATTTACTTTTGGTGGAGATTTGATGAGGTTGGAAGGATGGGGATCTCGAGTTTGAAGGGAGCTTGGTCTCCCCAATGATGGGGTTCATGAAGAATGATTTGCGACTGCTTGGAATGCTTTGAGAAAGGTGCATGTTGAGTTTGAATGGATGGGGAGGAGTATACTCTCCTCCCCACTCCCCACTTGAACTAAGGGGTGAGATCTGCTCAGCCTTTAGCATTCGTTCAGTTGGAGTTGGTGGTCGGAGGTGACACGGGACTGTTGAGGTGGACGTGTGTGAGAAGCTGAGGGAGTGTAATGGGCTACCATGGAGTGTATACTCCTCCTTAGGTGGACCAATGGTTGCCCATAGGTGAACTCACCCTCTCTTGGCCAATGGCAGAACCCAACAGCCTTGGATTAGGTGGGGTCAAGGGTCTTTTATCCAAGAAAGGCTAAAGGTGGCTACCAAGGGTGTGAAGTTGAAGAACCTTTCCAAATAGGGATTTTATCCCATTTTGGGGGTTTGGTTCAATGGGTTTGATCCAACCCAAGTTCACAATGGGTTGGGTCCACTTGGGCAGGCCCATGGTGACCCAAGGATGAGTCATGCCAAGTTTGGTTGGATTTTAACTATGTTTGGTTGGGTTTGGTTCAATTGACTCATGTTGGGCAAAGTTGACCATTTTGACTAAATTGGATCAAAGTTGAGATTTGGTTAAGTTCAATTGATCATTTGGAATGAATTAGTACAATTGGTTTGATTCAATTTGGACTATATTTGGATTTGATTCATATGATTTAATTTGGGTCAAATGGTTCATGTTGACCAATTTAACCAAATTAGCCAAATTAGCTTGAGCATGGGTTAGGTCTATGTTCAATTGATCATTTGTTATTGATTGAAAACATTAAATTGAATTGATTTGGATTATGGAGTGATTTAATTCAATTTGACCATTTAGGTCAAATTGGGATAAGTAGGCTAATTAGGTTGGGTTGACCAAATTGGGTCTAATTGAAGGTTTGATCATATTCAATATTCAATTGGTGATTGATGAGAAGCATTGGTTTCAACCAATTTGGTTTAGCATTTAATTTGGCCCAATTTGGTCTTTTAGGTCAAATTAGGCCAAGTTGAGTGAAGAGGTCGAATTAGCTTAGTTAAGTTTAATTGGCTCCAATTGGTGGTTAAGTCATATTCAATATTCAAATTATGATTGATGAGAGCCATTGCTCGTACTTAATTTTTCTTATAACAAAATTTGGTCCAATTTGGCTCTTTAGGCTACTTTGGATCAACTTGGGTTAAGAGAGTCAAATTGGCTTTGTTAGGTTCAATTGATTATAGTGGAGTGTTCAATAGTGATCTACAATCATCACTGAAGGGGTTAGATAGGTTGATTTGATTCAATGGGGGTTTGATTGAAGTTTGGTCTAATTGAACCATTTAGGTCATTTTGGGTTAAGTCTTTAGTTAAGTCAATTTAGATTAATTGAGGCTATAGATGGTTGGAGTATATTCAATGATGAATTTGAAGTTGATTGGTTGCTTTGATTGCAATTGATTTGGGTTTGATTGGGTTTTGACTCATTTGATAGGTCAAATGGGTCAACTTGAGTTATTTGAATTCAATCGACTTAGTTGGCTTGGTTGTAAGTATTGGAATAGTTTGAAATGATCCGTTGAATAATTAGAATAATTGAGTGAATTTGATTGAGTTTAGTTAGCTTGGGTTGGTTTGAATGAAATTATAGGATTGAAGCAGGTTAGCTTGAGTTATGGTTCAAATTAATTTGGCTTGGAGCTTGGATTGGAAATCAAACTAAATCATAGTGAATTAATGAGTTGATATTAAGGTTTCAATTATTTGTCTTAGGTTCAAATCTCTAAGTTTTTAACACATGATCAAAAATCAATGGTAGGATTTTTTTTAAACTAGTATGAAATAACACAAATTCTTTACCTGAAGTGAGAAATCTTAGAGTGAAGTGCAAGCACAAATTTAGAGAGAGTGGAGTCAAGTGAGAAAAAGATCTTTGGAGTGAACTACTCACTCTTATTTATAGTAATGGACTGATAACTATTTTTTTCAATAGTCAGTGTAGTGCCCCGATGCTAAGATCATTGTGCTATACCGTAATTCAACAGCTGCATCGGATAGTTGTTTCTTTTAGAAGGCCGGATAGTTTCTCGCCAAGATCACGGTGTTGTATTGTAATTCAACAATTAGACCGAGCAATTGTTTCTTCTAGAAGGCTAGGACAGTGCCTTGGTGCTATGAACATAGCGTGCGGTGTTATATGCAAAAAAAAATTTATTATTTCTTATTCTTCTTATTTTTATTTCACTTTTTAAGATGTAAACAAAATTACGCCCCTGTAGAGATCCCTATCATCTTTCTCTTGGGTATCTAAATTTTGACATCATCATTTCCAATTACCTTTTTGGTCATCTAATGTTTTTTTAGAAGCATTAGTCATATGTGGTACAAGTTGAAGTGGACTGGTTTTTCATATTTTACGATTGTATATATGAAAGCCTAGCTCCAAGAAGAAAGAGAAGGTATGACAGATCTACATTAACCATGAATGACACACCTATATGAGTCTCTTGTGGAGCTATATAAAAACTTGAATGGGTCTCCAAGCGAAGCGTGAAGGTCCATGTTGTAGAGGTTGCCGCTAAATGGACAGCTAGTGGAAGTGCTCCCAAAGAATGAGTATTTCATATATCCATTATCGATGGTAACCCATATATGGATGTAGCTTTAGTAAATCCAAACTACCTAGCCACCCTACTGGGGTTGTAACCTTCCAGTATTACGAATTCATGGCCGTGATAGCATAGCCAAGTGATGTGTATATATCCCAGCATTGATGACAGAGTGCCTCTATCAGTAAGAGTCTGTGAATTTCTTCCCCATTCTTTGAATAGACAGACTATAGAAGAATGATTTGTGGATAATCTGAAAATAATCTGCATGTGCATTGGGGAGAACATGAAGGTTCGTATCTGATTTCTACCTATAAAGAATATAGCTCTATTCAGTTGCATAATCATGGGGAAATTTTATTCTTTGAAATATGAACATGGATCCATCCAAGTAGATAATGTCAAGGAGCATCCACATCATAGTGTTGTGAATCAATAATGACACTTACTCTGCCTAATCCATGATATAAGTAGGCCAATGCTGCAGGCGCTAATGACATCCTTTCATCACGAGGGAGTAGGCTAGCCATCTGTAAAGTAGAAATACAAAATAGTTTAGTGTGATATGGAAATACAAAATAGCATAGACATGTGGAAATAAAAACTACTAAAGATAGCTCTTCATCTATTGTGGTCTGGTGGGATGCATTCTTCATAAAGAGTATGTATAATTAGTAGTCTTGCTATATCTTACATAGCTACATTGGTGATTATCAATTCATGTGACCAACCCAACATGTATTGGTAGGTTTATCCCAATATTGTGCTATACTTATGATCCATGTGGAAGGAAGGTGACTTGATTATAATCAAAGAGTGATGTGTAGCCTTCCTGATATATACCAACTTTTCTAGGAACATCACCATGACTTTTCAAATGATTTCGATCCTATTATACATATCTATTGACAGTATATAATGGAGTGCCAAAAACTAACTTTGGGTCTCAATCTTCTACTTCATGATGTAATATATGATAACCCAATAGCCTGACTATGCTTGTAGGTGGAGCAATGTCTTCACCTGATTGAAGAACATTCGGATCCCTAAAGTTAAGGTTATCTGTAACTCATTCTAAAGGGACATCATGATTATATCTCAATTTTAAATTGGTTACCCAGTCAATTGGGTCATAGCCAGCTAGATATTGTGAGTCGAATAGTGGGAGACATGATAATTGAATAAATGAGTCTTCAAAAATATATTTACCTCTTAACATATCTATTGACCTCATTTTTAGAATGAGCTCTCAACCCCTCCATCTTAGACATAGGGCTTCTCTTAGACTTTAAGAGTTCCTTAGTCTTAAGACACATCTAGTGATTAGGTGGACACTCAACCTAGCTCTAGAGACTTAGAAGAGTTTGCCATAGGAATAGGTATACATTATGGGTGTTAGGAGAATATTCCTACTCGTAGCTTGAACCACTCCTCATCTTCTTTCCTTCAAGTCATACTCCAAATCAATCTTATTTGATTTTCTCCAAACTCAAATCAATGCCACATGATTGAAACACATGATTAAAACACATGATTTAAATCCATGATTGAAATTCATAATTGAAACCCATGATTGAAATTCCAAAATTCCAAATATTTCCTAAGCCCTTAATTTCTCTCTTAAGGACTTAGCCTAAATCATGTTTAAATCAATTCAAATTGATGGGGTTTTCTCATAACTCATTTATATTCTCATTGATATTCTCATATATAAATGAAATATAAATTTAAATCAATTAAATCAAATTCAAAATTCAAAAATCCAAAACTCCAAAATTTCTTAAGTCCTTTTAAAATTTTCCTCTTAAGGACTTAGCCTAAACCATGTTTAAATAAATTCAAATTCATGGGATTTTCTCATAACTCATTTATATTCTCATTTATATTCTCATATATAAATGAAATATAAATTCAAATCAATCAAATCAAATTCAAAATTCAAGCTCAAAACTTAAAAATTTCCTAAGTCCTTTAAATTTCCTTTTAAAGACTCAGCCTAAATCATGATTAAATCAAATCAAATCCTTGAAATTTTCTTATAACTCATTTATATTCTCAATTATATTCACATATATAAATGAAATATAAATTCAAAAATTCAAATTCAAAAAATTCCAAATCTTTTCTAAATTCCTTGATCATCTCTTAAGGACTTAGTCTAGATCATGATCAAATCATTCTAAATTCATGAAATTTTCTCATAATCCAATTATATTCTCATTTATATTCACATATATAAATGAAATATAAATTTAAATAATCAAAACCACTTCCAGAAATCAAACTCAAATTCACTCAAAATCCAACTTAAGCCTTTCAAGTCAAAATCTTGAACTTAGCCAAAACTTCAAATCAAGTCAAACTCTTGATTTTCCTTCCTGACTCAATCAACACTACAATCATGAATCCAAATATAAATACAAACTTCAATCACTTTACAAAAATTTAATTCAAAAGTCAAGCCAAAATTCATTCATGTTCTTTCTTTGAATATGAAATTGTCAAATGAATTAAAACCCATTTGACTTCAAATCACTTGCAAATGGATTTATATTTCAATCATAATTCCATATACAAGTTCAATCAAACTCAAATAAAGCTTTGACCAAGCCGTTTGACCCACTTAGGCTCACTTGACCCAAAGTGACCTAAAGTACCCTTATGAGCCAAATTCTAATCCTAACTAAATTGGATTGAATCAAACTCACATATTCCTCTCATCAAGATCAATAGTGATCATGAGATGATCAATCATCCAAATTGGGTCAAACCAAGTCAAACCTAAGGGTTGACCAAGTCAACACTTAGCCAAAATGAAACCTAACATAGCCAAAATCCACCATAGACTAAATTGATTGAAACTAATGATCCAAGCTCATTCATGAACTATGTTTGAACTTGACCAAGTCAACATTTGAGCTCCCTAACCTAGCCAATTTAACCCAATTTGACCCAACTTGACCTAAAATGTCAAAATGTGTCAAAACTTGATCTAAGCTAAATTGAATGAAACCAATTGGTTAAGTTCATTCCAAATCACTTGTTGAACTTGACCAAAGCCTCAATTGGCCAACTAAACTTAACTTAGCCCAATTGACCTTGAACCCAACTTGACCTAAAGGGTCATGTTGAGCCAAATTCAAACTTAACCAAAATTGATTAGAAACAAAGATACCAATCCACTTCATATGACTAACCAAACCTAAATCTACACATGACCTAGCTCAAATAGGTCAAATGGGTCAAATTGGTCAACTTGACCCATTTGACCTAAATGAAGTCATTTAAACCAAATTCAAACTTAAACCAAATTGAATCAGACCAAAGCCACCAAAATATTTCAAATGGTCATATGAATTTGACCCAACCCTTGGTTTGGCCCAATTTGACCAAGTGGTCAACTTGACCTATTTTGACCTAAATGGGTCAACATGAGCCAAACCATACCAAATGAACTCCAAATCCAATGAAACTTGGCCAAACCTATTTTCTCAACATACCCAGCATATCCAAATTCAAAAATCAGCCAATGACCATTCTACCCCTAGGCCATAGAACAAATTTTGGTCAAATCCATGAGGAATTTGGTCAAGTCCTCTTCATACCTACTTGATACCTGCCTAATAGGTCAAGTGAACCCAATGGAGGGTGGTGAACCCAATCCAATGGGTTTGGGTCTGCCGAACTTGACCCAAGGCCAAAACGGAGCACATGGCTCAAATTGGCCACATGGGAATCATGCACCCACTCAATTTGAAGCACTTGGGATGTTACCACTCCACTCCCTAGCCAGAACTGACCATGTGTAAACCACTAACAGATCAAACAACCCACTTCCTAAGGTCAATTGGATCAAAATGGCAAGTAAAGCTTCAACCATTCGATTGGCTAAGGGGGAGATATACTCCCCCTAATTCACTTCAATTCTAATAGAGCCTAATTTGATTGAGTGTTAGGAACCATTCTTGAGTGATCCTAAGCTCTCTAGAAGGATTTTGAATTTTCCATTCTCGGTTTTCCCTTAAGCAAAAATAAGGGAGCTCTAAGGATTTGCTAACTTCCTCCACACACCAAACCAAGTCAATTCACTTTGCACACTCCACCAGAGGGTCAAGTCGATCTTGCCCAAGCCCTTTTCCAAGCTTTAAAGGTAAGAGGAGTGCTAGCTCAATCAAATATGCAAGGAAGCTAAGGAGGGGTTGGTCCATAGAGCTATCCACTCAACTCCAAGAGCTAAAACTTTCACCACAACTTCGTCTCAACCAGACGAAGCTCCTCCAAGAGAATCAAGCGTCGGTGAGGTATGAAATTTTTTTATCACTAAACTCAATGTGTGTTGGTCCTTTGTGAAAGAAAGTTTAATGGCATGAGATTTCAACTATTATATGTGCTTGTCATTATGGTTAGATGGTGTGTGCAAAATTGCCCAACCAAGCTCAATCAAGCTCGGATCAATCAAGACATGGATCGTCTCCATGGATCACAAGCGTTAGCAAGGATAGATCTCTGGCAGTCCATCCGCACATTTTAGATGGACGGTCGAGATTAAACACACGCTTTAGATCTAATTTTATCCTTTTAAAACTACAGATTAAATCCTAGCCGTTCGATCTTTGATCGAATGGTGGAGGCCAAAGTGCATAGCGCCACCACCACGTGGTGCTACGATGTGACATTTATGGACATTCAGTGGGTGACGCATGTAAAGTGCAGCCGAGTCAACCGCTTGTGTGGCGCGTCGTTGGATTAAGGGATTAATTAAGGTTTAAATAATTCTAATCAATCCTCTAAACTTCAAAAATTCAAATCTCTCTAAAGAAAAATAAAAAAAAATTGAGATAAATTTCCACTGAAAGATAATTCAACATAAAATATTCTAAAATTGGTTTTAATGGATTTTGAATTGTGTCTTTCTCTGATTTTAGGTTTTATTAGAAATCTTAATTTGTTAATTACTCCCTAATTGACCCACTGATTGATCTCAAAATTCTTGAGTATATTTTGGGGGATGACTTCTACCTCCCCTAATTTTATTGGTATTTACTGTTGGCTTAATTAGGAAAATTGCTAATTCATTTCCTAATTACCCCTTTTATGTAATTAAGGTTAATTAAGGGTTCTATTAGTGGTTTAACCTTTTTTTGAAATTGATCAAGGTCTGTTTCAATGAATTAGAGGTTTAAGGAATAATTTTTGGGGCATTTCCCCTAAGTTATTTCTTAAACCCCCTTTTCTTTCTTAATCCTCTCTTAATTAAGGGATAATTCACTAATTACCCTCTTAATTAATTTCTTAAAATTCTAAAACTTTTCATAACTTAATTAATATACTTTGGATAGATGTTTAGATGTTCAAGAGCCTAAGTTTAATTAAGGAAATCAAAATTCAACTCATATGTGTGAGGGGTGTTTTGAAATTACTTAAGTTAAACTCCTTAGCTTAATTAATCATTAATCATGAGCCAAATTGCATTAGGCCCCTTCTTCCTAGGTGCATTTCAAATTTAAATTCCTTGTCAGGTTTTATGTCATCTCATTGGCTCATAATTATTTGATTAACTATGTTAAGGTGGTGTAGGTAAGGGGTAATTAACATGATTAATTCATACCTTAACCTAATCAAAATATAAAATAAATCTAATCATCTAAAAATTGAACAAAAATATCAAACACATGTGGGAATGGGTTAGGAATAGTAAACTCAATTCACATTTTCAAAATTAAGTCAAATTCAAACAAAAATCATATTAAATAAACTTTGATTTACTTTAAGCCCTCTTATTTTATAAGATTTTATTTAGGATTTAATTAAAGTGAATGTGTTTACATGCTTTCATTGCTTTAGTTCTCCCCCAACATGCTAAATATGTGTGTTATACATTTCATGCATCCATGCTCTTCAAAAATCAAATTTAAAATGAAAATATTTCCTTTATGTCAAATTGCATGTGTTGGCTAAAGTAAGAATATGAGTGATTATTATCACTATTAAATTCAAATTATTTTTAAAATATATGAATCAATTATCAAAATTGAAAGTGTGTTACTTATATCTTACTTATAAGCTTGCACGTGAGTAAAATAAAAGGAAGTGCTTATTGTAGGTTTTCCTTCTCTTCTCTTTTAGTATAGTTTTGAATAGGATTTGACAAGGTGTATGGTTCATTTGAAAAGAACCTAACACTTGCCTAATTTTATATCTTAGTCATTCCAATGCTATAACTTAAGAAGGACACCTATACTTGTACATATAAATTGCATAAACAAAAATAAATCAACCAACACCAATTTTTGCATTCTTTCTTATCCATTCATTTCTTTTGTACACATGTTTGTATTTAAGAAAAGTGGTATATTAGTCCAGAAAACCCCGAGGTTGCGAAGCTTTAAGTAGCCCTAAGTAGGTCTTGTACCTTACACCTCTAGTTAATAATGGCGCCGTACTCACTTATGCCTTTCATACATTCATATGTGCATGTGAAAATTGGATAAGAAACCCCTTTGCTACTTAATGAAAATCATGCATCATAAACTTTCAAATTTTTTTAAATGAATTATTTAGCATGCATTATAAAGTATGTTAAACATTCCCATTTGTATGCATAGATATGTTTAGGACTCATTCATATGCATGTTATACATGTTGGGAAAGAAATGAAGTGATGTATGTTTTATGAATTTAGTTCATTTTATTTAATCTTAAAATATCTTTCTTTTTGAATAGGTTTGTTTAGAGTTTATCTAAACTTAGGATTACTTAGAATATTCACTAAAGAAAATTAAAATATAAATCCACTTTAGAAATTACTTAGGTTAGGAAAGGAAAGAGAAGTTCTCTTCTCTTTTCCTCTCTTTATAACTTAGTAATTAATTATAGAATTCACTTGAACCCAATCAAAACATAAAATAAAATCAACCCAAAATAACTAAACCACTTAAATGAAACTCTCCTCTAAGTTGAACATTCTTCACGCTTAGAAAATTCTAACTTAAATCCATAGTTAAGCATACCACACAAACCTCTAAAGCACACACATTAGGCAATGTCACCACTTCTAGCTTTAGATTAGGCGATGCATAGTTTGATGCTTTCTTTTATTTTTTGGTATATGTTTTAGTCTAGATGTTAAGGTGTATGTGCGAAGAATGAATGGTAGGGTGATCTTAGTCTAACCATTGTCTTTTGCAGAGGATTATACTTAAGGGGCGCTGTAATAAATAAAAATATAAATGCTTTTGTTATGCAGGTGCTTATACCCCTAAGCATAATCTAATAGGCCAGGTGAACTTAGTCACCCATGTGTGGGGTGATAATTCTAATATACATGCTTGGGATTTGGTGGTTTGTCTAGCTAACCTTTGTTTTACAAGTATTAGTTAGATTTACTTTTCCTTTTCAAGTATTTTTTTGCAATTAGGATTTTGGAATGATTGTTATGGGGATTAGGATGAACATTGGTCATAAGATCTCATCTTATGCACCATGTGAAGCCTTTGGAGCATCCACCTTCCAACCATCCAAAAGAAGGAATCAAAGAAGAAAGAAGAAAAGAAGAAGAAAGAAGAAAGAAGAAAAGATGATTGAAGAAATGAAGTTTGAAGACCCCCATAACAATGAATTCCTTTCTTAATTGTATTTAGTTCATTTTTAATTCAAGTTGTATAAGGGTAAAGCTCGGCTACCCAATTTATTTTTAGGTTTATATAGTGGTGCCTGATCACAATGGCCTCTTATTCTTTTATGATTAGCTTTATAAATTGATTGCTGATTTGTTTAACTTGTGCATTAAGTGGCATTTTTTCTTGGTTTCTTCCTTGCTTTATATATGGCCTGAATGTGGATTAGGCTCTTAGGAAAAAATAAATCTTTTACCAAATTTAACAATTCAGAACTAAAAATAAAGAACTCATAACCTCACCTAAAGCTTAGGCTAAAAATCAAGATAAATGAATTAGCTACCCATTAGCTAGATGAGTACTTCTTTTATAACATCATGCACAAATGCATATTATTTTCACTCTTGATTGGAGGGCTTCCACCTTTGCCAAAGAAACTTGGCTTGACCTTCGAGAGCCATGGTGGAAACACACGTCCTCCCTTCTCGCTGATTTTGGCCAATAATCTCATTTCTCATGCATTAGGCATATGAATCCTATTAGCCTAAGTAAAAAATTATCCAAAAATAAAAATAAAATAAAATCTAAATTGCATTAAATTTAGGTCATTGGAAGCATACCCTTACATGATCTAGTCTCTTTAGGGAGTGAGTTTAAGGACTTAGTCTCTTTTTAAATAAATAACAGCCTAGCTATCTTGCATAAAGCATATGACTTGCCTACATGAATTTAAAATCGTAGGAGGAGTTAGTTGGCGGCAACCCCCAAGCGGTTGTAAGTCCAAGCAATCGAGTGGTTTATCTTCTCTTATGGAGGCAAACCAAATACCAATTTTTTACCTTATATTTAGGTTGTGCTTTCAGCCTCGCCAAGGCTCCCTAGATTTAGGTTCTGAGGTTGCTTCTCCCCTTTGTGGGCCATAAGCATAAATCCTCACCTCTTAGGCATTTCCATAATCTTGTGTTGTGAAATCATAAGTTCTAAATTTCTAATGAAAATTTTAACTTAAATAAATTAAATCAATTTCAAAAAATGTAAAGCCCAACCATAAGATAGTTTGAGATGCTTGCTAGGTTTCCTAGCATCATGGGCATCTCCTACTTATCTTCCTTCTGATAATAACTCCCTCTTTGATCAATCTCATTTGATCTTCTGAAATAAACTAATTAATTGATAGTCCTGCCTTTTGAAATCTTTGGAGATAATGATCATTTACCTTAATCGAGAGCATTTCTAAGGGATCTCATTCCTTAGAATGTAATTAACTATGGGGGCTTGCCCCTATAGGGAACTTAACGAACCCGATTTAAAATAAACCTTACTTTACTTTTTCATGTAAAGTAGAGGAAGAATCTTTGCTATATATGCAGACCCATTATTCTTAGGAGTCCTTATTGAGGTAATTAGGTCCATTGTAGGGTGGCGACTTATATCTTTCGAGATAGTACACCTCTCCTCAATGTCGCATCACCCTCAATAAGAACATCTCATGGATCTACGTTGTGTCAAAATGCATAAAAGAGAAAGAAGATGTATATTTCCATCCTCATTTTATCCGATGAGTGAAGATGGAAGTATATATCTTATTCTCTAAAGGAAGATGAAAATTTTTCACCACAATATCTTGGTGCCATGATAACCTGTCTTGTATTCTAGCTATACCACATGGATCATGGGCTTTAATAATAGTCCATATCTGATCAACCTATAATATATCTAAAATAGGGAAGCACACAACTTTTTTAAGAGTTTTATAAATCAACAGTAATATTTAAATTTATACATGAGCTATGTGTGTGAGCTTTTTCAATTTATGCAAGTTTATATTTAAACTTGCACCTCTTTATTATATTAGAATCTAAATTTGGGTTTAAATTTGACCCCTTTTGATATGATGGATTTCATTCGGCCCCTTTGGACATGATACATCTTGGTTTAATTTAGATCTAACCCTTTGGTATGATGGAATCAAAATTTTATGTTTTGGATCAAGCCCTTTTGGGCATGGAGGATCTACCCCATTGGATATGATGATAGATCTTAGTTTAATTTAGATCCAACCTTTTGGGTATGATGGAATCTAAATTGAGGTTTTAAACTAGCCCCTTTGGGCATGATGGATTTGATTTAACTTTAGATTACCCCTTGGGTATAATTGGAATCTAAATTAAGGATTTAGATCCACCTATTGGGCATGGTGGATTTGATCTAGCCCTTTTAAGCAAGATGGATCTTAGTTTAGTTTTACTTAATTGGATAACATTTCCTTTTGATAAGAGATCTTACTTTGCAAGATATATAAAATTGTCCCCTATTATCATGGGAATTTCTCATTGAAATGAGAATATTTTATTTGTAGTTAGGCATAATATCTTTTAAGATATTATTCATTTATAGGGGGCATGAGTCGATGTCTTTGTATCGATGAGCTAATACGCTCCTCCACCATATACTTTTTCAATAATATATGTTCCCTCCCCATTTGGATCAAATTTTCCACCAACTCATTGATGTGGGACAATGGGCCTTCTTTGTATCAATATTAGTCCACATGTTTTGAAGCTTCTTGGGTAAACCATACGGTCATGAGCTTAGGTAATTCTTACTTTATATGTTTCTAGATTATGTTTTGTAGTTGTATTTCATCTAAGGCTTCAAGCTTTTCATATCGTATTTGAATATTTTCTATTAAAGTTCACTTTCAACGCTGCAGTGAAGGTAATTCTACTTCAAGGAAAACATTGCTTCTTCTCTGAAGACTAAAGAGTATGGTGTTTCTTGTGTAGTAGTTTTATAGGTGGTACGATAATCCCATAATGCTTCTATAAAGTTATCGTGTCATTCTCTTTTATTCTTGAAAAGAATTTTTTAAATAGCTTAATTACCATTTTATTAAATGCCTCTACCAACCATTGACTCTTGGATTGTATATTAAGGAATATTGCCAATCTATCTTATACTTTTCAATAAAATGATAGACTTTGGTATTCTTGAAGGTAGTACCATTGTCTTTTATAAGTCATTGAGGCATTCCGAATCTATAGATAATATGGTCTCGGAAGAACTTTACTACATCGTCTTCTTTAACTTCTCTTAATGGGATTGCTTCTACCCATTTTGAGAAATAATCAGTAGCAGTCAAAATGAAGTGATAACGTCTAAATGATGGAGGATATATTAGACCTACTATATCTGTTGCTTAGCTTTTAAATGACTATGATGATATTATTAGGTGTAGGGTATTCGGTGATCAATGTAGTGTGTCTGTATGTATTTGACACTGATGATATTTTTTAGCATATTTTATGCAGTCTTAAACCATGCTATACTAATAATATCCTATTCATTTAATTTTCATTTTCATTTTGGATCCAAGTTGGCGTGCTCCACACAATCCTTCATGAACGTTATCCATTACTATCTTGACTTCGTCTAGTCCAAGGAATCTCAACCACATTTGGTCAAACACGCACCAATATAATGCGTCATTTATGAGAGTGTATCATAATGCTCTTTGTGAGATTTGATGAGCCTTTCATTTATCTATTGGTACTCCCCCAACTTTGAGATAGGTGATGAAAAGTCATCCCTAGTCATCTTCTTATATCATGATCACAACTTCTTGACTTTCTTTAACTTTAAAGGCTTGCAAGAGGGTTGGCGCTAGTGCTAGATTATTTTGGACTTTTATTATGATGAAATTTTCTTGAGGGTCTATCATTTCTTTAGCTAATTTAGCTATGTCACCTTGCCATTGCCTCAATTCAACACCCTTGTGATGGTTATGTCAGAGATTTGTTTGAATTGTCTCAATGTGACACCCTTATGATGGTTATGTCAGAGATTTGTTTTAAAAGCTCTAAGACATGTTTATGATAAAACACTAATTATGGCTTATTTATCTTAAAAGTATCAATTATTTATCAAATTATAAGTTGAGAATCTCCTAAAATATGAAGCTTCTTAATTTTCATATTAATTACTAACTCTAGGCCTACAATCAATGGTTCATATTCTGCATCATTGTCAGTTCGAAGCTCGGTAAGACTATAAGAATATCGCAATATACCCACTTATGGTGTTACATATATCAGGCTAATTCCAACTTGTACTATAGGTAAGCTACGCAGTTTAGCTTATTTAAAGATGAACCTTCATCAAAATAAAGCTCTCATATTAATGGTTGTTGAGCTTTTTTAACTTAAAAAGTCTATTCATCATGCAACTCATCATTAAGTGGGGAGTCTACTAGCAATGGATGAGTGGCTAAGAAATTAGTCAAGGCTTGTCCTTTTATTTCCTTTTATGGGACATATGTTATACTAAAAGTGTGACTATGTAGGATTATCTAAAGAGTCAAATGTCAGCTGATGTTGAAAGATTCATCTATGCGAAAAATGACAATAAGGCTCATATTAAAGCAATATGCTTCTATAGATTACATATAAAATCCAGTTGTGTTTGGAATTTATATGAGACTGAATTGCAATCGTTTAAATAGAATTTAATTTTTATTTCTTGTTTAGAAAAATATGGTTATTCTTGTTCATTTAGAAATAAAAAATTTAGTCTTTTTTAGCATTCAAATATTTGGTACTAGTTATTTAGTTGATAATCTATATATATTTGATATCTTTGCTTCATAAATTAACAAAACTGTGTAATTAATTTTGATATAAAATAAAAATTAATGAATGAGAATTCATATATATTATTACACAAGTATTTAGGACATATTTCTAAACAAAGAATTAAAAGACTTGTGTCAGATGAAATTCTTGATTCCCTTTATTTTTTTAGATTATTTATATTGAATGTATCAAGGGAAATTAAACAAAAAAGTCAAGAAAATTGATGTCAATAGAAGTTTAAGTATATTGAAACTAATTTATACTGATTTTCCTACAACTACGTGGAATGGACAATAGTAATTTATTACTTTTATGGATGATTATTCTTGTTATAGGTACTTATACTTTATTTATGAGAAGTCTTATTCATTGGACATATTTAAATTTTTTAAAGATAAAGCTGAAAATTAACATGGTAAGAAAATAAAAGGTATCAAATATGATCATGGCGGTGAATACTTTGGTAAATATGATGGATCAGTTGAACAACATCCAGGTCCTTTTATCAAATATTTAGGAGAATGTGTTATCATTCCTCAATACATCGTGCCTGACACTCTAAGTTAAAATGGTGTAAATGAGAGACAAAATTGGACCATAATGGATATTATTAGTGTTAAATTATTTTTTGTTACCAAAATCACTTTGGCGAGAAGCCTTAAAGATCATAGTTTACATCCTTAATAGAGTTCCAAGTAAAATTGTAGTTAAACCCCATATGAAATATGGATTAGGAAGAAGCATAGTATTATGCATCTTCCTATCTAGGGATGTCTAGTTGAAGCTAGGACATATAAACCTAATGAAAAAAAGTTAGACTCAAGAGCTATTATGTACTATTTTATTAAATAGAAGAGTTTTAAATTTTATGACTCTTCAAATAAATCTTTTTTTTTTGAGATGGTCAATGTTAAATTTTTTGATGATGTTGAATATGATGAGTGTAGTTAACTTAGAAATTTTATATTTAAAGAGCAATATGTTAATCTTCCTATAGTTACAATAAAAAATGATTAGATAATTTCACTTGATCGTATTCATGTTATAAATATAAATAATCAAAATATTCCTAAGTTAACTTTCACTCATATTGAGGAATCACAATAATCTTTAATTGATGTGTCATGAAGAAAATCTACTAGGGAATGGTGATCAATAATTTCATATGATTATATTATGTTTATGAACATGAGTTTGACATTGGATTGGAAAGTGATCCAATCTCTTTCAGTCATGTCAAACAAAGTGTTAACTCCTATAAATGGAAAGAAGCCATGGATGATGAAAAAAATCAATGAAAGACTATGATGTTTGGGATCTTATTGAATTTCCCAAATTAGCAAAACTGATTGGTTGTAAATGGATTTTCAAACCCAAAATGAAATTCAAAAGACAATGTCAAAAGATATAAAGTATGTCTAGTAGCCAAAAGTTTTACTCAAAAAGAAGGCATTGATTATAAAGAGAGTTTCTCTCTAATTTTTTTGAAAGGCTCTTTTAGAATCATTATAATACTAGTGGTTCATTATAATTTAGAATTACATCAGATGGATGTAAATACTACATTTCTCAAAGGTGACATTGACGAAATTATATATATTGTACAACAAAAAAATTTTCAATATTCTGATTAAAAACACCTTGTATGCGAATTAAAAAAAATCCATCTATGATTTAAAGTAAGCATCCCGTCAATGGTATAAAAATTTTGATCAAGTGATTACTTCCTTTAGTTTTAAAAAAAGATATTGTTGATCAATATATTTATCACAAAATCAGTGTGAGTAAATTCATCATCTTAATTGTATATGTTCATGATATTCTACTAGCACGCAATGATATAGGCCTTTTGCATGAAACCAAGAGATTTCTTTCAAATAAATTTGAAATGAAAGATCTTGGGAATGCATATTTTGTGTTTGGTATATAAATTCATCAAGATCATTCTTATGATATATTTGATTTATTACAAATGACATATATCGATAAAGTGTTTAGTAGATTTGATATGAAAGATTTTACATGAGGAGATACACCTCTTGCTAAAGGTGATAAATTTAGTCTGCTTCAATACCCAAGAAATAAAATTGAAAAGAAAGAGATGGAAAAGATCCCTTATGTATCTGCAGTAGAGAGTCTTTTGTATGCTCAAGTTTGTTCGCATACAGATATTGTGTATATTGTTGGAATGCTTAGCAAATTTTTAAGTAACCCAGGAATGGATCATTGGGAATTAGTGAAATGAGTTATGCAATATCTGAAGAGAACAAAATACTTTATGCTCACATATCAGAAATCAAATCATTTAAGGATTGTAGGGTACTCGATTCTCGATTTTACCGACACTCGAGTAGAAGATTCACTTCGTTATATTTTCTTATTACTTGGAGAAGTTGTATCTTAGAAAAGTGTTAAACTATCACTCATAGCTTCTTTCACTATGGAAGTAGAATTTATAGCTTGTTATGAGGCATCAAATCAAGAAATATGGCTGCAAATTTTATCATTTGGCTAACTACTTTTGATGAAGTAGAGAGACAATTAAAAATAAATTATGATAATAAAGTCATTGAGTTGTATTCAAAGAACAATAAGAGTTTATCAAAATCAAAACATGTTGACATAAAGTTTCTTGTTATAAAATAACTAGTTCATAGTTCTGAGTTATAATATAGGACTAGTTGGATATAGACATGATATATAATCACATTATATAAAATTTTTATGCTACACATCCATACATAATCTATGTCATTAATTATATTAATTTAGTGATCACTGATGGGTCTTATTATAGAAAATTTATGACAATGATCACTTTGATTCTATATCAATATTATTAATGAATCAGATTATCTAAAGATGTTCCTCTATGAAGGTAGCAAGTATTAAACTCAAAGTCTTTAATAATGTATAATTATCAAGTAATATGTATGGCCCAAGTGGAGATTATTGAGAATTTTTAATATGGGTTCACACACAAACACACGCACACACACACACACACACACACACACACACACACACACACACACACACACACATATCTAAAATACAAGACTTTCTTGAATTAAAGTGCTATTTCATTTGTGAAAAGAAGTGCAATGTATTTAGAATGCAGAACTTTTAAGAGTTTTGGTACCTAGTTTAAAAAAAATTGAAATGTAGTTTAAATTTTAATGTATTTCAAAATCACATTGTAGTTTTGATTTAGTGTATTTAGAATTTATCAAATTTGAAAACTTTTTAAATACACCATTTAGTGTGCCACCCACCACATAGCCCTCCATTATCCAATTGTTGAAATCATGAGTATTTTACCTTGCATTACATGATTTTACCGACAACAACAACAATAGAAAGGTTTTATCCCACTATGTGGGGTTCGCTAGATGAATATTTTTTCTCCATTGTGTCCTATTACGTGTCAAATTCTAAATTAATTCTAATAAATTAAGATCATTTTGTACATCTTAACTAAGTCTTTTTAGGCCTACCTGTATCTTTCTTAACATAAATAGCATATAATACATATACTCATAATGCCATCACCCGATGCTTTATGTTGCCAAACCATCTAAGGCAACTCTTTTTAATCTTATGTCGGGATACTTCAACTTCAAAAATTTTTGCATTCATTTTGCATTTTATCACTAAGAGTAAAGACACTCATCCACCTGATCTTCCTCATCTCTATTAACACCTAACTTAATTTTATGCTTCTCTTTTACTGGCTAACATTCTACGCCATAAATTATTATAAGTCTTACCACTCATCTTACAAAAATTTCTCTTAAGACTAAGCTGTACTTTTCTATGACTCAATAGGCCAGATGCATTCCACCATTTCAATCTTCCAACTTGAATTGTACTAATAACATCTCCATCTATTTCACCATCATTTTGAACAATATACTCGAGATATCTGAAATGTTCACTCTTTTTAAGAAACTTGATCACTCATTATGACAACACCACCATTAGATCTTCTACAACTAAAATCACACTACATTTATTTAGTTTTAGATCTACTTAAATGAAAACCTTTATACTCTAATGTTGACCTCCATACTTCAAGTTTCATTTTAACTCCCTCTTTAGACTAATCAACAAAAAGAATATTATTGGCAAAAAACATACACCAAGATACATCATCTTGTAAATGCCTAATAAGAACATACATAACAAAAGCAAAAAAAAAAAAAATAATAAAGGGTGGGGGGTTAAAGCTAATCCTTAATGTAATCCAACACATATGATTTAGTAAAGATGGTTTATAAATTAGACTAATAATTAATTCGAAACAAAATTGTTTGATGCCAAAATTTATCTTCATTAATATAAGAGATTGTATCCATGTATCTTAGTCAAATATTTGTTAAATTATTCAAATATTAAATTAACTTTAAAATATATTTTAATTGATATTTCAAAGCATCAAATTAATTGAAACAATATTTATATAAACATACTCAAAACAAACAAATACTTATCATTATTATGATTGTTTCATGAATACATACCACCATATTTATAAATATTACATTTATCATGAAAAAATGCGTCATAATCAATGATCACAAAAAAAATTTATTTAAGGTAAGCCAATAACTAAACTAAATTTAAAAATTTATTTGAGCATGTACATGTTGATATGGCATAGTCTTTAATGCCATACTCCAAAATCATTAGTGGTGATTTTAAAATAAAAAATTAAAATTAGCATCATTTATAAGTTTTTTAGGTCAAGTAAATAGATATTATTATTTAAAAAACGAAATAAATATTCTTATGTCTTCATCAAATAAGCAAAATAATACCCTTTCTGCTAATGTAAAGAGATACATAAAATGCTACATCTACACATTTGTCATAAAACTAACTAATAAATATTAAATTATTTTGATCAATCAATGAAAATAATCTTAAGTTTATGTTTATCTCCATAAATCACATATACTTGATCAATCATTTAAAATTGACTATTTTTTTTTCCAATAATATAACTTAAATAGCAACTATCTAAGTATTGTATGCTTTTATTTTTTTTATTTCCAATTGTTAACTTTTAAAATCTAAACTTGTTTGGGTTCATATTTTATGCAATTAAAATATAATCTTGATTGTATAGTATGTGTGATATTAGTATCCTTTAGTACCAATAAAAATAAAGATTATTTACAAAAATATAATTCACTTGAATAATAGTTAAAAGAAATATTCCCTCTTTTCTCATAAAATTACAACAAATATTAATATTTACATAAGGTCTTGATTACTACCCATGATGTGCGTGAACATGACTGAAATGTGCATAATGAATATGATTTTTAGCAAACAATTTATTAGATGTAGTTCAAATTTGAGATTTAATCTAGCTTTTAATAAAATATTTTCTCTTTCAAGTTTATAAAAGAGTAATGAAAAAAATCTAATAATGAATTATTTTAAGTTTTTAAATCATTAAGTGCTTTTTTCTAAAGTTTAATATTATCTATCTAATTTTTTACATTTTATAATTAATTTATTAATTGGATCATACAATTTTTATAAGTAATTTCATCATATATTCCTAGAGAATTAGAGTCTAGTTTTCTCTTATCATAAAATAAATGTTTGCATGCTCATTCGAGTTATGTTTAAGTTCGATTCATCTAAATCTACGATTTTTCACATGACTTTCTCCTTATTCTTGAAGTGTTTCTTTTCTTTTATTCTTTCTTTTTTATCTATATTTTTCTTATTTGTATTATAAGATTTGGGCAATCCCCTTTTAAATATTAATATTTCATATAGTTATAGCACATAATTCCCTTATTGTTCCTTGTAGGCCTTGGGAAGGCTTATCAATGGACTTTATTCTAGGATTACCTAGGATAGCTCGAGGACATGATAATATTTTTGTTGTAGTGGATAGGTTCTCAAAAACAGCTCATTTTTTACTTTGTTCAAAAACAAATGATGCTTCTAATGTAGTCAAATTATTTTATAAAGAAATAGTACGACTCCATGGTCTCCCTTTAACCATTATTTCTAACAAAGATGTTAAGTATGTCTCATATATATGGAATATATTATGAAAATTATTAGGTAATAAATTAAAATTTTCTTCTTACATTTCACCCACAAATTGATGGACAAGCTAAAGTAGTCAATCATACCTTAGGAAATTTGCTAAGATGATTTCTAGGTAAAAGTTTAGGAAATTGGGATTTATATTTACCAACCTTAGAATTTTTCTATAATAGTGTTATTTCTAGAACTACAAAAAAAATCACCATTTTTATTTGAGATAGTCTGTGGTCAAAACCCACGATAACCAATAGATGTAGCAAACCTATCATCTTATGTATTTTCTGATGCAACATTCTCATTTGCTAAAGATTTTCAAAGCCTCCATGAAGAAATAAGAAAAAAAATTACTATAAGAAATGAAAATTATGCTTCTAAGGCAAATCATAATCGTTCAATGAAAGAATATAAAGAAGGTGACTATATATTGATTTACATTCGATCTGAGTGTTATCAAACCACTAAATATAAGAAATTACATGCTCGAGCTTGTGGAACATTTAAATTTCTTAAGAAAATTGAGACTAATGCTTACACCTTAATTTGTCTACTGATATGCTCATTCATCTAGTTATTAATATTGAAGATATTCTATCATATGAAGAAATTAGCAAACCTCCACTTGTTCAGTCTAACTCTTTAGCATGAGATATAACACTGTACTTGTAGAATCCCTCTTTCTTTTGAAGTTGACTATATTATCACCAAGGAAACGCCCATTAATCTAGCTTCTGAACATCATTTTCTAGTTCCTTGGAAGAATAAGCTACCAGCTGAAGACACGTGGTTGACCCATACTGATTTGGAGACTCTAGCCCCACAATTAGTAGAAGATTTTTTAGATTTTAACTCTACAAAGCAGAGTTCAATTGAGCCCAGGGGAGTCGATGTAGAACATCATGTGGATCCAAAAAGTAAAGCTCAAGGTCTATTTGCAAGATCTTAGGCTAAAGCTCAAGAAAATTCAAGAAAGAAGAAGACATAGCCCATTAGCCTACTTAGGCCCATTTTATGATTTCATCATTTTTATTTATGTAAATTTTAATTTTCTTCTAGAAACTTCAGGTTTGAAATTTTGAATTTAAAAATTCAAAGCATGACATGTGAGGTGGTTGAATTCACATAAAATAATAGCATATAAAATGAGTAGATGACATAAAATAATAAGGCAACTTAATGCTTCACATTAATGTGGCCACCCACCATTCCCTCAATGTTTTGAATTATTTTATTTTGAAAGATGTTTGTAATGGCTATAAATAGTCCCCTTGCTATAATGAATGGAGATCCTTTAGCAATTACAAATTATTTGAGTTGTTCTTGTGGTTTAAGAGCTTGGTGGTCAAACCTTGGCAATCTTTGGTGGGAGTGCTAGTTATCCAACATATCTTCTTTTCTTACCTCCAATACCCAAGTTCTCTTAATCTCCCCAAAAGAAAGAACACCCACCTCCATCACTTTATATGACATGAAAGGCTCCTTAAGATTAATCTAACTAAATTACTTTCACATGGAGCATACCAAATCATTCCTTTCCACCACATGTAGCATGCATATGATTCAATCTTAAGTATAACTATACATACCACGTGTTTTAGCATACTTAAATGATGAATGCATACTTTTAAGATTTATATCTTATTTAATTGAAATATTTAATACATCTGGATTTAAAACTCTATCCAAATTATTATACAAAATGAAAATTATAATACCTCTTAGGCTTTTCCATAATCTTGTGTTGTGAAATCATAAGTTCTAATTTTCTAATGAAAATTTTAACTTAAATAAATTAAATCAATTTCAAAAAATGTAAAGCCTAACCATAAGATAGTTTGAGATGCTTGCTAGGTTTCCTAGCATCATGGGCATCTCCTACTTATCTTCCTTCAGCTTCGATAATAACTCCCTCTCTTTGATCAATCTCATTTGATCTTCTGAAATAAACTAATTAATTGATAGTCCTGCCTTTTGAAATCTTTGGAGATAATGATCATTTACCTTAATCGAGAGCTTTTCTAAGGGATCTCATTCCTTAGAATGTAATTAACTATGGGGCTTGCCCTATAGGAACTTAACGAACCCAATTTAAAATAAACCTTACTTTACTTTTTCATGTAAAGTAGGAAGAATCTTTTATATATGCCCATTATTCTTAGGAGTCCTTATTGAGGTAATTAGGTCCATTGTAGGGTGGCGACTTATATCTTTCGAGATAGTACACCTCTCCTCAATGTCGTACCCGATCACCCTCAATAAGAACATCTGCGGATCTACGTTGTGTCAAAAATGCATAAAAAGAGAAAGAAGATGTATATTTCCATCCTCATTTTATCCCGTATAGAGTGAAGATGGAAGTATATATCTTATTCTCTAAAGGAAGATGAAAATTTTTCACCACAATATCTTGGTGCCATGATAACCTGTCTTGTATTCTAGCTATACCACATGGATCATGGGCTTTAATAATAGTCCATATCTGATCAACCTGTAATATATCTAAAATAGGGAAGCACACAACTTTTTTAAGAGTTTTATAAATCAACAGTAATATCTAAATTTATACATGAGCTATGTGTGTGAGCTTTTTCAATTTATGCAAGTTTATATTTAAACTTGCACCTCTTTATCATATCAGAATCTAAATTTAGGTTTAAATTTGACCCCTTTTGATATGATGGATTTCATTCGGCCCCTTTGGACATGATACATCTTGGTTTAATTTAGATCTAACCCCTTTGGTATGATGGAATCAAAATTTTATGTTTTGGATCAAGCCCTTTTTGGGCATGGAGGATCTAATCTAGCCCCATTGGATATGATAGATCTTAGTTTAATTTAGATCCAACCTTTTTGGGTATGATGGAATCTAAATTGAGGTTTTAAAACTAGCCCTTTTGGGCATGATGGATTTTGATTTAACTTAGATTTGACCCCTTTGGGTATAATGGAATCTAAATTAAGGATTTAGATCCAGCCCTATTGGGCATGGTGGATTTGATCTAGCCCATTTAAGCAAGATGGATCTTAGTTTAGTTTTACTTAATTGGATAACATTTCCTTTTGATAAGAGATCTTACTTTGCAAGATATATAAAATTGTCCCCTGTTATCATGGGAATTTCTCATTGAAATGAGAATATTTTATTTGTAGTTAGGCATAATATCTTTTAAGATATTATTCATTTATAGGGGGCATGAGTCTTATGTCTTTTGTATCGATGAGCTAATACGCTCCTCCACCATATACTTTTTCAATAATATATGTTCCCTCCCCATTTGGATCAAATTTTCCACCAACTCATTGATGTGGGACAATGGGCCTTCTTTGTATCAATATTAGTCCACATGTTTTGAAGCTTCTTGGGTAAACCATACGGTCATGAGCTTAGGTAATTCTTACTTTATATGTTTCTAGATTGTGTTGGGCTTGTAGTTGTATTTCATCTAAGGCTTCAAGCTTTTCATATCGTATTTGAATATTTTCTTCTATTAAAAGTTCACTTTCAACTGCCGTGCAGAGTGAAGGTAATTCTACTTCAAGGGAAAGCATTGCTTCTTCTCTGAAGACTAAAGAGTATGGTGTTTCTTGTGTAGTAGTTTTATAGGTGGTACGATAATCCCATAATGCTTCTATAAAGTTATCATTTCATTCTCTTTTATTCTTGAAAGAATTTTTAAATAGCTTAATTACCATTTTTATTAAATGCCTCTACCAAACCATTGACTCTTGGATTGTATATTGAGGAATATTGCCAATCTATCTTATACTTTTCAATAAAATGATAGACTTTGGTATTCTTGATGGCAGTACCATTGTCTTTTATAAGTCGTTGAGGCATTCTAAATCTATAAATAATATGGTCTCGGAAGAACTTTATTACATCGTCTTCTTTAACTTCTCTTAATGGGATTGCTTCTGCCCATTTTGAGAAATAATCAGTAGCAAACAGAATGAAGTGATAACGTCTAAATGATGGAGGATATATTAGACCTACTATATCTGTTGCTTAGCTTTTAAATGACTATGATGATATTATTAGGTGTAGGGTATTTCAATCAAATGTAGTGTATGTATGTATTTGACACTGATGATATTTTTTAGCATATTTTATGCAGTCTTAAACCATGCTATACTAATAATATCCTATTCATTTAATTTTCATTTTCATTTTGGATCCAAGTTGGCGTGCTCCACACCTTCATGAACGTTATCCATTACTATCTTGACTTCGTCTGGTCCAAGGAATCTCAACCACATTTGGTCAAACACGCACCAATATAATGTGTCATTTACGAGTGTATCATAATAATGCTCTTTGTGAGATTTGATGAGCCTTTCATTTATCTATTGGTACTCCCCAAGCTTTGAGATAGGTGATGAAAAGTTATCCCTAGTCATCTTCTTATATCATGATCACAACTTCTTGACTTTCTTTAACTTTAAAGGCTTGCAAGAGGGTTGGCGCTAGTGCTAGATTATTTTGGACTTTTATTATGATGAAATTTTCTTGAGGGTCTATCATTTCTTTAGCTAATTTAGCTATTATGTCAGCCTTGCCATTGCCTCAATTCAACACCCTTGTGATGGTTATGTCAGAGATTTGTTTGAATTGTCTCAATGTGACACCCTTATGATGGTTATGTCAGAGATTTGTTTTAAAAGCTCTAAGACATGTTTATGATAAAACACTAATTATGGCTTATTTATCTTAAAAGTATCAATTATTTATCAAATTATAAGTTGAGAATCTCCTAAAATATGAAGCTTCTTAATTTTCATATTAATTACTAACTCTAGGCCTACAATCAATGGTTCATATTCTGCATCATTGTCAGTTCGAAGCTCGGTAAGACTATAAGAATATCGCAATATACCCGCTTATGGTGTTACGTATATCAAGCTAATTCCAACTTGTACTATAGGTAAGCTATCTTAGCTTATTTTAAAGATGAACCTTCATCAAAATAAAGCTCTCATATTAATGGTTGTTGAGCTTTTTTAACTTAAAAAGTCTATTCATCATGCAACTCATCATTAAGTGGGGAGTCTACTAGCAATGGATGAGTGGCTAAGAAATTAGTCAAGGCTTGTCCTTTTATTTCCTTTTATGGGACATATGTTATACTAAATTGTAGTAATAGGACAGTCCATTTAGCCAAGCGACTTGTTAAGGTGGGCCTCATAATCAAAAACTTGATTAGGTTGACTTTGAATATTAATATTATGTTATGGGATAACATATAATGGCTTAGTTTTCGAGTAGCAAATATTAATGCTAAACACTACTTTTTAATAGAAGAATATTTTATTTCATCTCCTATTAGATATTGACTTATATAATATAGGGTGTTTTTCTTTCCTTCTTCATTGTTTTGTGCTAGTAGAGCTCCTAGTGATTCTTCAAAGGTTGTCTTATATAATATCAATGGTTTCCCTATAATTGGTGCTACCAAGATTGTGGGATGCAATAAATATTTCTTTATGCTTATCAAATGCTTCTTGACAAGCACCATCTTTTATAAAGTCTGTGTATTTTTTTATTAATCGAGCGAAAGGCTGGCATCTACCTAAGAGATTAGAAATGAATCTTCTAATATAAGCCAATCTGCCTTGCAGGGGGTGCAATTATTTCAAGATCTTAGGTAGTGACATTTCCATTATTACTTTTATTTTAGAGGGATCAATTTCTATCCCTTTCGGGCATACAATAAATCCTAAAAATTTTTCAAAGGTCACACCAAAAGCACACTTTAGAGAATTCATTTTAGTTTGAAACTTTGAATCATATCGAACACAATCCTTAGGTTGATTATATGCTCTCTTTGTGTTTTGCTTTTAATGACCAAATCATCAACATAACACTCTGCATACTTATGTATGAAATCATTGAAGATAAGAGTCATCCCTCTCTGGTAAGTGGCACCCACATTTTTCAAGCTAAATGGTATTATTTTGTAGCAATATATGTCGATTGGGGTGTAGTTGGATGTATGCTTCTCATCTTCTAGAGCCATTTTAATTTGATTATAGATCGATGATCCATGAATGAAAGAGAACATATTATAGTTGGAAATTCTATCCATCATGAGTTCTGTGATGGATAATGGGAAATCATCTTTTGGGCATGCTTTATTTAAGTCTCAAAAATGGATACAAACTTAAATTTTCCCAATGTTTTCTTACTAGGATAATATTAGCAATTCAATTAGCATATTTTCCTTCCCTGATGATCCTGCTTCGATGAGCTTTTTAGTTTCAACAATAACTTGTTCTTCAATTTCTAGTCGCATTCACCTTGATGCTTGCTTTACTAACTATACATCATATTTAATAGCCAATTTATGTACAATTAGATCTAGCATAAACCTGACATTTCACTATAATTTCATGTGAAGCAGTCTTTATATTCATAAAGTAATTCTTTTAATTCTTCCAAGATTTCTGATGAGAGGTTAGCACTAACAAAAGTTGGCCTAAGCTCTTCTTTGATACTTAGGTTAATTTCCTAGAGTTCATCGACCATGGCCTGATTACCTTCTTCAATTTCTTTTGGGGTTTCTTTGAGGCTAATTATTAATTCTTCTTCAGGCATGTTTTTGTTCCCCTGTGAGGTACGCCTTTGTAGATTTATGGTTTCAAAGGGAGTTACTTCTTCATCGGATATGGTATAGCATGAGCTCATTGAAGAATTTGATGAGGGAATATATCCTAATCCCCATGTGGTAAATTTTTCATATCCTATGGAACTCTGAACATTATCCCCATGCTAGAGCCTTTTAAACAATTGAGCTTATCCATTTGAATGTGATAGGTATACATTATTTCTATTTTGCCTCTTTAGAGCTAATAAAAAGTATTGATGAATGATAATTAAAACATTTTCTTCCTCAAAATCAACTTCTTCAAACAGTTCTTGCGTGAAATTTGTGATTTGCTCTTCAACTTTGTAGAAGAGGACTCTACGATCTTTGTAACCCTTTCTAGGAGGAACATAGAACATTTTGAATTGCTCTATTTTTTTCTCTCCTTGGAGTTGATAAGGCTTTTATATTTGCTTTTGGTATTAATGTTATTTTCATAGCCTTATCAGAAGCTTGAGACTCAAACAATCTTATTAGAGATATGTGTATTTTTTTCTAATTATTTGGTCACACCACTTGTACTAGCCTCTTCTTTCTTTTGATTAGTTGAGGCCTTCCTAGGTACTAATTCCTTATCATCCTCTTCAATGTCGCTGCCAAGGTGGGGAATTACTTTAGGTTGTTTTGATTCATTAGTAATTTTACTTTTTGAATCACCACTCTTTAACATTAGTTCGATATGTGGAGTTTCTTTCTTTGGGGCATTAACCTCTTCAACCTTCTTAGGAATGTAGTACTTGGAGTCATCATAGATCTTGATTTTGGTCATCAAGATTGGATTCATGTCACCATCAATTTGATGCTCTGTGCCATTTTAGATATATTTCATGCATTGATGAAGAGTCGAGGGTACTATACCATACTCATGAATTTATGGCCTACCCAAGAGTTCCTTATATGTAGCTTTGGCCTCGATTACTTGATATTTAGCTTATGTATATAATTCAACAAAGTGTATGGGTAGGACAATAGACCCTATGGTTTGCTACCCTTTTTCATTGAATCCTTGTAAAAATATTATGCTTTTATCAAGGTATCGAGCATCCAAAGCTAATGCCCTAAGTGTCTTGGCTGTCAGTGATTGATTGAAGAACTTGGGTAAATCAACACTCTCTTTACCCATGTAGAATTAATTTCAACCGTAACATAGAGAGGTCTACTTTGTTCAATCATTCCAAGTAGTAAATTCTTATCATTGAAGGTAATAGCTATTGGTTTTTGTAAGGTAAGATCTTCTTTCATCCTCCCTTCAGCAAAAATGCTTCATATTATTTTGAGTATTGCAAGGCTTTATTAAGGTCCCTCGTATATCCTAGGATAGCATAAGAGCATCATATATACTTAATAGAGCAGGAAGCTTGCATAAGTGTCACAGAACACTCCTATTTTGGTATACTTTTGGGGTTTAGCTGGTGGTGGAGGTAAGGCATCTTCATTAATTTATATTTTTTGCCTTTTCACTAGCTTTCTATTATTGATGTAGAGGAATCTTTTTTTCACTCCTTAATTGCACATGTATTACTTTCTTTTACCCAACTTTCTTCATCAAAAGAAGTTTCTAACCTCTGTAACTCTTTGGAGGACTTAGAGTCTTCATGACTCTCAAACCTACTATTTGATTTAGAGCATAGTTTGTTAGCGCCTGGCTTGTTTTTCTATTTGATAGGCTTTTCTTTGGGAAAATATAGCCCTTCTCCAGAATCAGTTGAAGTTGTAACCATACTTATCATTCGACATGTTTCTCTTATAACTTATTCTTTAAGCTCTTCTATGTCGAGCTGTAAGTAGTGCATACATTCCTCCAGCCTAATCGGTCTTTAAGGAGGTTGTTCATACTCCTCTAGAGAATCTATCATTTTTTGTATGCATTAGATTTTTGTTTTCAAGCTTTCTTATTTTTTTCTCGACTTACGAGGTTTTGACGTAGAAGGCTTATTATTTTTCATATGATCCTTCATTTTGTATAAAATTTCCACCTTATTAGGGGAAGTATCTTGGGAGCAATTTCAGGTTCAAGGGCATTCCTCCACCGAATGCCCTCTATAGCTAAAAGAATATTGATCATTCTTTTAGCTTTCTTTGAGATAAAAGTTTCCAAGCTACCTTCTTCTTATGCTTGTATTTGTGGAGTTTTTTCTTTGTATTTATTTGTGTCTGAGTGTTGCTCAACTCAGTTTTCTCATTCAACTTTGCAGTAATAACACTTACCTTTTCCTTTTCAGGATTTATTAAGATGCTATCTGACAAGATATGTTCTCTATTGCGATAGCTTTTCTTAACCCAGTCTTTTAAAACAAAATAATCTTCAATCAGGTGACTTATAAGCCTATGGAAGGGACAATAGTTGGGATCATCAATCTTGTCTACTTGATCTGGTCAACATGGCTCTAGTAGTTGTAATCCCAACTTTAAAGCATGTTTAAAAAATCTTATCAATATATTCTCTCTTAAGAGAGTATTGTTTAGCCATCTTCTCATGGATGTTTGGTATTCTTTTCTTTTCTCTGTCGGCTTTTTGATTGATTGCAAAGTTGAAGCTCCTCTGTTTCTCTTTTTGTTCACTGTAAATGTGAACATTATATTCACATCATTCTTTTTGGACTCTTGCAGCTTGGCTACTTTCCTCTTTCTGTTAGTTATTATGATAGCCCAAATTAAGCCCTTTTTGTTTGGCAACCTTTTAAACTTGGTGACACAATCTAAAAATTCTTGGAATGCATTGATTGTAGCCATGGCAAGGTATAGGGCCATTTGATTATCAATATTCTCCATGAAGAGTTCCACTACATGCTTTTTTGTGAGCTAATGATCACATCTTAAGCTTAGATTCCTCCATTTAGTGATATATTTAGTGACACTCTCATCCTTTCTCCTTTTTTCCAAGGGGAGGTCTACAATTTTTACTTTCTTCGTTGCATCTATAAATCTCATGATGAAGAGTGCTTCTAGCTCATCAAATATTTTTCTTGAGTTGTTAGGTAACTCAGCATACCATTCGAAAGCCGTATGGATAGAACTATTAACGAAATGATGTAGCAATAAAGCATCATTTCCTACCGGATTTTTGCATGATGCTTTAAATTTGGCTAATACTATTGTAGATTTTTTGTGCCTGAGAAGGTGTTGAACTTCAGCATAATGTGTCCCTTAGGATATTGTACTTGATCATACTCAGGTGAATATGGTCATCTTTTTCCTACCAGTTGCTCAACACTTTTTGAGGCTATCACTATTTTAAATTTTTTTGCTAATGAGATCTTCCACTTGGGATTTGGTGATAATATCACCTTTTTTTATAAAGGTTCGGTATGACCTCCCCTAGAATTTCTTATCTTTGTACTACTACTGGTAAATTATGTGGATCATTTTGTACACCATTATTCTCCACTACTAGATTATTTATCTCTAGTGGATTCCTTGGAGGTATCCACTATGATGTTATTGCTATAAGGTTAAGCTGACCAAATAAGTTATTAATCAACCTATTCATTTCATTAAGGCGGTTGTTGAGCTAACTGATTTCTTGATCTCTCCTTTGAATTTGGGAACTCATCTACTGTTGTAGCCTTACTATGATATCCATGAGTTCTTCAGTCACTTTCACTTCTACTTGAGCCTCACCTCTAGGCTCTCTGTGACTTGGATTTCTTTATTGATCCTCCTCACTTTGCTGTTAGGATGCTACACCTTTATTTCTTAGGTTAGTATCAACCATACAAATGATCTTGACCTCCATGTGATCAGCCTTTTCATTATCTTGGAGATGTAAATTTTGCATTTCTTCATTGGTTGGAAAATCTTCATCTTCCCAAAAAAGTTGATCATTCATATCATCATCTATCGGCAGGTTCTTCTTAGACCAACACTTCCAGCTAATGATAGGAGAGTCAGCTTAATCATTATCTAGGGGAACTGATTTATGCTGAGCTGCTTCTTCTTTGACATCTTTCGATCCTTTGGCTCTCCATATGAGTCGGACCTCCCAGTGATGGATCTCTGAGAATGATTCTTAGATGTCACATCTTGGTGCTCACCAACTAAGTTAGAATGGCCTGGGTGATGTGGGTTTCTTTGATATTTTTGTCGAGACCTTCTGATAACTAGTCATGTGTTTATTTTTGATTGGATGTCTTATTGGTGGTGCTCACTGATCACCTAATTTTTTAGTCTTAATTTCTGCTCAAGATGGCCAAGGCGATACTTTTTAATATTCCCACTCCTTTTAAAATAGGAATTTGTTAGTTTGGTGGCTTGGCTCAGCAACTTCTTGATCCTTCATTGAAGACCTCTATTCTTAATTGTCTTTAGGACCTTGTAGATTGAGGAATAAAATGTTTCCTTTTTTCTTGACTAATTTGGAGATAAGAGATTTGTAGGTTTGTCCCAGAAATATTTCTTTATAACTCCCTCAAAATTATTTCTTTTGACCCATTTCAATAGGTCAAAGCTATTATTTATAGGTATGTTGGTCTCTATCGGTGGGTCAGATTGCTGCTCAATATGAATTGGTAGTCCAATAGCTCTACGAGAGGCATTATATTTCCTTCAAGCTCTTCTTTACATTTTAGTGCCCAAAGAAGATGCCTTATGGTCATTTTTGCTACTCGGAGCTAGGATAGTAGTTTGAGATGGGCTTTGCTCTTTAGACACAATGCTAAGTGGATTAACTTATAATAGATTTAGATTTAGGTTTGGCAGTCATTTTACCCTTAACATTCAAGGCTGTCTTTGATAACCTATTAAAGATAGATATTATTTTTGAGGTTATATTAAGTCTAGGTTCATTTGGGGTTGACCTACTTCTTTTATTGTACCTTAGGTATGAATTCATTCACTAGCTAGCTAGTAGAAACTAGACAACCTCAAAGATTATTTTCAACTAGATAGTGGCGCCAGTGGAATCGGTGTTAATTATAGCTTGGGGGAATCTGACAGTAGTTCCCTCTCCTAATCAGACAGTCATTATATTGTTTGAGTTCACCATGGATGATTTCAAACCTAAAGTCAGGTTCTACTAGAATTAAGGAATCTAAGGAATACAACCTAAGATATTCTTAGGATACCATTCATTTTAAACTTTTCAAATAAATATGGAGAGATAAGTAATCTCCAATGAAGTTGCCATAAATTTGATCACTCAGTAAAAACACCTTTAATGATGTGCTCGCCATCTTTATGGGATGGGTAGAAGTATATTTTTTCTTGAGGCAGATTGGTATATATTCTACTAGATTTACTCTAATATTTATGTTATGGTTTATTTTAATCCAGGTTCTACTTCTTATGGAAGCAAGCCTCCATAGTTAATTACCCTTCTTACCATAGTAAGAGAGCACTCTCGATCAAGGTTAGAAACAAACATATATATATATATATATATATATATATATATATATATATATATATATATATATATATATATATATATATCTGATATGTAATTGCTATTTTAGAAGTGTGTGTAGCATAAATGACTGTCTTATAGGAAATAAGAGTGTAATCCTGATTAAGATCTCATGGTTCTGTCATCTTAAAATTACGTTATTTCAGTCTACCAACATCAAAGCGACATAACCCGTAATGTCTAAAGAATCTAATTAGCAGCCATGGGTTGCCTACTTTCAGGTATCTCGAGTAGGCTTAGAATTTTAGTGTAAGAGTGTTTAGGTGGTGAATAGATTATAAGGTGTTCATATAGCAAACGAGCAGATGTTCACATGGTGAACAAATATAAAGCTAGGCTTACATTTCTTTGGAATGCCAAAATTTAGGGTTATCCACATGGTGGACAGATGAAGATTTGTTTGTATGATGAACAAATTATGTGTGCCCGTGTGATAAATGAACAGATGTTCACATGGTTAACGTACAGGAAGTTGGACCTTACCTTCCAAAATCAAGTTTTTCCACATGGTGGACAAATATGGATTTGTTCACATGGAGAACAAATTTTATGGTGTTCTTGTGAAGAATGAATATATGTTTATGGTGAACGTATAAAGGGATGTAAATTAAGGTGTTTGCATGGCAAACGAATAGTAAAACTAGACTTACATCTTTTTGGTTATCATATAGATGAGTTATCTACATATTGGATAGACATAATTATGTTTGTTTAGCAAATAGATAAAAAATTAAATTATATTGAAAGTATATAAAATTCTTATTTTAGACCCAACGCCTCAAGAATTCAATGCCACGCTTGTGATTATGGAGCCCGTTACTTTTGTGGCATGACACAGAGGCAGAAGAGTTGGAGGCTCAGTGCCTGGACACTGCAGATGTAGCATCACGATGCTGACATTATTGGTCCTTTAACTGTTTGAACAGTCCTACGACTCTGCCTTGTAGCATCACTACACTGGTCAAGATTCCTGATAAGAATGCAACGGGTTTCAAGGGAAAATTACAACCTCATTTTAATGAGCATCACGATACCAAGTTAGAGCACTGTGACACTACACTCTTTTCATGTGCATCGGTAATAAAATTTAATATAATTAAATCTATCTTTTTGACCATGTAATAATTGACGACACAGGCTAACCAGTGCCTCAGTGCTACATATGGGTGTCATGGCGTTGAGGGCATGTTCTGCAACCCGAGAGGGTAGCGCCTTGGTGCCATGTCTGGGCACCATGGTGCTGGCACCTGATTTATAAATAGAGGCCAAAGTTGTTAAGAATTTTCATTTAACGATCCCTTCTTCTAATAATTTTCTTTCTCTTATAGCTATTTCTATTTTCTAATTTCCAATATTAATCATGCCTCTTAGAAGAGTAGTGGGCAAGAAAAGGGCATCTAGTGATGCTAACTACTCATCAGCACCAACATCGAGGAGCAGTATCAGCACACTCTTCTTCTCAAACACTTATTCCAGAAAGGGGTTTCCACAATCCCAATGGCAGCATAGAGGGGATAATCATGGAGCTCATGTGACTCAAGCTGGAAGTTGGCTTATGATAACAATTCATGCATTATCCCAGTGGTGCTTGAATTCTTTGCAAACGCACAGGATGGCAAAAACAATAAAGCATACTTCCATAGGAAGCTAGGAAGTTATTATAATAGTGTTATAAGCTTATATTATGATCTTCCTAATATTGAGTATGATCAATATCTCTCCTATTATAGTGACCATCCCAATTTCGATGAGATTATTCTTTTTCTTTATTGTGGAAATGAAAGCGTGCAATGGAAATGATAAAAGGAAAGGATTATTAACTTTCCTGCTACTAGTATGTCAACGGCTTCTAAGGCTTGAAACTATTTCATTCCTACCAAGTTTATGCTCTTTGGTAACATTAGTGAGGTTACCAAGAATAAGGCTATTTTAATTTTTTTTATTCAAAAGGAGTTATCAATCAATGTCAGGAAGGTTATTTTTAATTCTATTTGTAATATGCTGAAGGGGAGCACTACTATCGGGTATCACCACCCTTCTCTTATTTATGTTATGTATAGTGGTGGGAGCAGTAGGGGGTCTGATGAGGAGGTACACCTTCAGAAAGCTCCTCTAAAGAAGAGGGTGATTGGGGGATTCAGGAATATATTTGAAGTGTGAGAGAGTTCACATCCTCCCCGATCTAGAACCCGAACTCCCAAACCCTTAGTCAAGCAAGTTCAAGAGATTGACAACCGGGTCTCAAACTTGTGGAAGAGGATGGATAAGAGTAGTCATAGGCAGGAGATACTGGAACACAAATTTGACTATCATATGGATCAACAACATATGAAATTATTCTATATGGCCCAGTTCAACACTTCATTAGTCAATATATTTTAGAATTACAATCTTGCAGATCCTAGATAAGTCTCCTTCCTTACGGTGCCTCATTATCATCTCGTGTGATTACCCGATGTAGACGCGGAGGAGGAGGAAGAAGAGGAAGAGGAGGGTGGCATGAGTGACTAACCATACATTTAAATTTTTTCTTCTTTTTTATGTTGTGATTATAAAATTCAAATTTAACCATAAATTTTTTCCGTTTTTATAATTATTTATTGTTCTTGTGTATTATTATCGTTATTGATGTTCCAGCATAAAAGGAATAAAAAATAAAAATTTTAACACTTATTAAAAGGTCATATCAAGGTACAACGCCGTGGTGCTGATATGCCAATGCTTCAATGCTAGAGATAGAATGAAGAACCCAAGAGGTAGGCACCACGATGCTGTCCTACGACTCCACAACGCTGTGGGATATTATTTCCTCCCCAACATAAAAATTTTTTAAGCCTTTTTTTTCACATACAGAAAGGTGACACAACACTGCGGCACTATGCCATTTTATTTTTTTTATCAAAATATTATAAGTCATATCCTAAGTGATACGTGGGTATGGCGTCGCGACACTAATGCTATGTTGCCATGGCACTATGATGTTATTTTACTTATATTAGGACATGGCGCCATGACGTTGGTGCTATGGCATCGTGGTGCTATGGGATTTTGTTAAAATGCTATGCTAATTCTTGGGCATTGTGACACCGCTCTTATAATGTGAATACCCTAGAGTGAGGCACCGATATTCAGCGCCTCAGCGCTGTAGACCAAATTTTGAATTTAAAGTGTGAATCTTTCAAATTTTTTTATAGAAATTTTGATAGCATTTCATTTTCATAATGCCAGATTTTAATAATGCCAGATTTTAAAATTGTATAGTGTGGAGCTCTCTTCTCCCTTATTCCAGATTTAAGATCAACGGAGAGGAACGGTTTTTCGTCTCTCGTAGAAATAAAATTCAATGGTGGAGGTCCTCAAATCTCCAAGTATTCTACATCAAATCAAAGATTAACGATGGGATCTTTATTAAACTAGTAAAAAAGAATCCAACTTCTTTACCTAAAGTGAGAACTTTTGGAGTGAAGTGGGGGCACGAGTTCAGAGAGAGTGGTGTCAAGTGGGAAAAAAGATCATTGGAGTGAGCTCTCCTATTTATAAGTGGGCTAATAATTATTCCTTCTCAATAGCTGCGCTGAGGCCAAGATCGATGTTCTGCCTGTACCATAATTCCACAGCCAGACAGGGTGGTTGTTTCTTCTAGAAGGCCAGGGTAGTGCCTTGGTGCCACAACATGATAGGTAAAATTTTGTGACACCACGTAGAGTTTTGAAATTTTTTATTTGAATGATCAAATACATCATTAAGAAATAAACATATTATCTCAAAAGATAAACATTTTTTCTTATAATATATTTGATCATTTAATAAAAGACTCATAAGACTAATGAGTCTTTCATGTACCAGTGAATTTTTTCCTAAACTATATGGAAAGGTAGAATAGGGTTATTTTAAACTAGGTTTATGGTTCCCTATAGAGGTAAGCTCCTATAATTAATTAAATCTCAGGAAGGGTCACTTCCAAAGAATACTCTCGATTAACAAAATAAGTCATTATTTCTAAGGAATTTTAAGTTAGTTTCCAAAGGCATGATCTTTGGAATTTCAATTAGGATTGATCCAAAGTCAAAAGAGTTATTTTAGGAGGTCAAATGGGATGAAGTAGGAAATATTTTTTTGATACTCAGATGCCTAGTAGACACTTCAACTATCCTATCATCGGGCTTAAAATTTTATAATTTTATTGAGATTTTAAGTTGACATTCTCTTAGATGTATAGGGCTAGCACAAGACTACAGAAATACCTAGGATTGAAGACTTGCTCCAAAGAGGATGCTTTAGAACCTAAGTATATAAGTGCTACTGACACATGTCAGAAGCTTAACCTAATTTTATTTTAGGAATTATTTTTCATTCCTCTCACTTGAGGGAACTAACATATCCCTCACTCTTCTAGACTTACAACCCGCATGGAGTGGCTGTAATCTAACACCACCTAAATGCATTTTAAATTCATGACGCCAAGTCTTATGAATGCAATATTGCTGGGTTGTTTTCTTTTTAAGAAAGGAATCTATAAATTCTAGACTTACTCTATAACTCCTAAGATAATATAGGGTATGAAATGCACTAACTAATACACATTTTTCAAATTTTTAATATTTTGACTCGATGATCATTTTAGGCCATGGGTATGCAATTTATGCCTACATGGTATGAAATTAAAAGAAAGTCATGGGCCAAATCAATAATGGAAGGCAGAGTTTCCCTAAGAGCATGGCCATCCTCACAGGTCAAATGCTCCATATGTGCAATGGGAGAAGTTGCCCAATTTAAGAATTAGAGCAATATGATTATATGATTTTGGAGAGCTAATTTATTTCTAATTGATTTTATGTTATTCCTTAAGGCTTTAGTTTATGTGATGTTTTGAATTTCATTATTTTTACGATTGAGTTGATTAAATTTAATTAGCTAGAAAATTTAATTTATCATATGAGCCTACATTTAGGCATTCATCATAGAAAAGCACAACATAGAAAGAAACCTAAAAAAGGGGGTTGATTATATTATGCACCCAAAATAAATCAAGCCATTTTAATTAAAAGAAAGGCCAATGCAGTCGAGTACCACTATAAACCCCAGAAGAAAGGAAAATGGGTAGCCGATCTCTGCCCTTATACAGTCTGTCATAGAACTACAAGTCTAGATATAGAGGTCTTATTTCTAATATCATCTCCTTCCTCAGGGACCACCATTAGGCTCCCCATGGGACCTCTACACCATCTCCTGGTAGGGTCAGGTCCTACTAATGCTAGCCTCATAGATACTAACATAATTCTCAGCTCAATTTTGTAATTTAAACTCAAAAATAAATCCTAAAACCTATAAAACAAATATTAGAAAAATGTAAATAGCATGCAATAGTTATATTTTGCAAACATACGAGCTTAGCATTAATTACTTTCCAAGCCCACCTATCATATGGGCTATGCTAAGAGACTATTCAACTCCTGCAAGCAAACAATAATTTTATAATTTATTTATAATGGCAGTTCCTTTAACACAACCCCCCTGCAAAAGATAATGTTAGCTCTAGAAATAATGTTCTAGCATCCAGACTAACGGTAATCAATCCTAACCATCCAATCTAAAATAGTATACCACAAAACAATAAAAATAATTCTCATCAGATCACAAAAAATTATAGAAAATCACAGAACGACCTAACCTAAATCTTAGGTCCGTCTGTATCAAGAAAAAGGGTTTGTGTGGCAAGACATTACTCAACTTTTAGGTTTCAATTTCAATTTTTGGATTTAAATATTAGTTTATTTACCTTTGGATGGTTTAAATTCAATTGATTTAATGATTTTTGTTTTTATTTTAGATTAATTTTTTATGTTAAAGTTAGATTAGATTTTCAACAATAAGGAATACAATAAGTTCCATTTTGGGTGGAATCTATTCCATCCAACATCTTAAGTCCTAATAGGATGATATATTTATTCTAAGGTGAAGATTCATCCTAAAGATCTAACTAAAATCCTAAGTAAGTTTAAATTAATTAGTTTATTTCATTATAGTATTTGTGTTTTATTTCTTTATGTATGTTTCTTCATCAATAATGTTGTGATTTAGTTTGAAATAATTTTCACTTGAAGTTTAATTCACTTGTTATTATGATTCAATTTAGTTTCCTCTTAAGTTTAATTCATTCATTATTCTTTTACTTTCCATGTTTGCTTTATTGATTATGATGATTTATATATTTTTCAAGTTTAAATCATTAGGGTTACTTTACTTGTATATTGAATTTGTCTTACTTATGTAATTTAGGTGGATTAGGTTTTAGTGTTTATATTATTTGAATTCATCTTTAATTTAATATTTATTTTTGTTTATTGGCTTTGTTATATTTAATTTAGAGTGAAGCTTTTATGTTTAAATTTATTTGTTTCATTAATTTGTATTTCTTTATGTTTCATTTAAATTGTTTTTATTTCATTTGTTTATTTCACTTTTGGAATGCATATAGTTTATTTATTACATTTAGGGGTATGTATTTCATTCATTCAATTCAAGTTAATTTCATTTATTCATCTTAAGTAATTTTGCATCCAATTTATTATATTTCAATTTTATAACCCATTTGTATTAAAGATTCATTCTTATTTCATTCCATGAAATTCTCTAATGTTTGTTAATGAATTTAGGCTAAGATGATTAATTCCAAATTATATGTTTCGTACATTATGGAATGGTTCAATTCATTTTGATTAATTTAAAAGGAGTATTGATTATGACATTTGAAAGGTTCTTTTAGCATTTAACATAATATAATTTCCCTTTTTCATGACTTAAGGAGTTTAAAGAAAGGTTATTCCTTTGTGTACTAAAACCTTTCATATTTTCATTTGTAATATTTCATTCCTTAATCGAAATGACTCTAGTGTGTGTGTGTGTGTGTGTGTGTGTGTGTGTGTGTGTGTGTGTGTGTGTGTTGATAGCTTAGAATTTTGAGAGATTAATGAACTTTGTATTTTAGTTCATAAATGAATTCATTATGATTTAAGGGATTATTATTGTTGGAATGTGATTATATTTCATATTTTTACTTCATCATAATCCTAACTTAGGATTAATTAGGTTCTTTTGATTTCAGTTGGCATGGGTATTTTTTATGTAAGTGTTTGTAATATGCATCCAAAGAGGGTTCATTCATAATTTTTGGGGTTCTAGTTGATTTATTATGATTTATTTAAGTTTGAGTTGATTAATTAAATTAATTAATTCAGTTAAGCCATTTTGTAATTTACTAAGTTTCAATGGCTTATTTATGTTCATTAGGATGTATTATGATGTTTTAAGTTGTTTTGATTAATTTCCATCATTTATTTCATTTATTATTAATTTATTTTATGAAAATAAGGATTTAGGGTTTGAAATTTCAAATATTAAGATTTATTGCTCAATAAATTATGAAAAAATTAGCAAATGTGTATCTTAACATTAATTTTAATTCTTCAAAGTTTCATTTCAATTTTATTAATGGTTTGGGAATTTTTCAAGCTTAAATTAAGGCCAAAATACCCAAAAATTAATTGGGGATTTTAATTTTAATAGATTCCTCTCATCAAGAGAAATCCATAAAGCCCGAGTTTGCATTTTTTTAAAAAAAATTTAATTTCTATGATTTTTTAAATTTTTTAGCACTTTCCCTTAATTTTTTAATTCAAAAAACCTGAATTTCTCATTTAGTGTGTCAGATCAGCGTTAAAATGGCGACGCACATGAGTTAATTGCAGACCATCCGATCAAAGATCGGACAGTCGTGATTCAACCTAGGGTTCCTCTTCTCAATTCTAATCAATGATCTGGCCAATCTTGGTCGTCTATTCTTTTTATTGGACATAACTTCTCCCACAGCGACAGCGAGGGCTGAGAGTCATCTCTCATTTTTCCATAATTTTCGTCCATCCAACCATCAAAATCATGTGATTTTGATGTCAAATCCATCAGTGGATAAAATCATGAAGATATAAATGGTTTGATCTCACTTGAGATTAAATTTCTTTCAAAAAATACCAAAATCAAAAGCTTAGGGGAGGTTGTTAATGGTATTCCTTGGTCCTAACGATCTCTGTCAGTGGAATTATCTCCAATAGCCGTGGCATGATGTGGGGAGCTTGTGTGCTAAAGGAATTGAGTTGTCTCCTCATGGATCCCCTCTTAGACCAAGCTTAGCTTGAATTCTATCAGCCTCCTAGCGAAGATGGGTTTTGAGTTCATGCAAGGTGTGGAAGGTGATGGGATAGTCTGTTTCACTTGGGAATGGCTCTGGTGAAGTTGCCATTGAAGCTGGGCCTCTTAAGATTGATTTCTTCTCCTCTTACTAGGCTGGGGTGATTTCAATCCTTGGAAACTAGTTACATGGCTCACTAGCCATTTAACACCTATCTAAGATAAAGAGGTGGAATAGGGAATGAGGATATAGGATTGGATTTGGCTTTACATGCCCTTTCCTTTCCATAGCATGTTCTTTGGCTTTGGATTTATTTGGAGTTGATTAAGTGGCTTAATGTTGGCTAAAAATCAACATTAATTCAATTAAGGAAAGATTTGGATGCATCTCAAGAGGATTAGTTGAAAAGCAAGTTTAAAATCCCTTTGAATTATCCATTTAATGGTTTTTCAATTAGTTTGATCTAAGTTGCTTTATTTGATGGATTAGCTTTAGATCAATGCTTGGATTGTGTCCATGTAATCAATAATGAACTTGTTAATCAAGGTAAAATTCATGGAGTGCTTACTTTGGGTTTAATCAATTTTGATTTAATTGGATTTAGGTTTATCTTAATTGAGTCAAATGGTTTATTTGGCTCAATTATAATGTGTTTAATTTCTTATTATGTTAATCCAAGCAATTTAGGATGCATTGGATCAAACAATTTCAATTTTATTTCATTTTGAACCCATTTGACCCAAGTTGGGCTTAATAGGTTAAGTTTAGGTTCATTTGGGTCGAATGACCAAATTGGTCAAATTGAACCCAATGATGGGCTAGTTTATGTTCAATAATCATTTTAAATGATTTGGACAATTGATTTGGGTTAATTTGAGTTTGATTTGGGTTTGAACCCAATAAGACCCATTTAGGCCCATTTAAGTCAAATGACCTAATTAGCCTAATTAAGACCACATTTGACTTATATTCATATTTACATATGTTTATATCTTCATCCCAACCATTTGGAATGATTTTATTTGGTCAATTTTCTATGGGTTGACCTTTGACTTGGTGCGACCCACATAAGTCAATCCCATGTAAAAAAAAGGTTGACCAATTTTTGACCTTTGATTTGGTTTTGGATTTATTTAATTTTATGTCATGGTTTCATGCTTTTAATTTCATTTGATTTAAGTTTATTTAGATTTAATTTGAATTTCTTTAGGTTTTTATAATTCTTAACTTAATTAAAGTAATTAGGTTTAGTTCTCTAATTAAACCCTAATATAAGCTTAATCAATTTCAAATTTAGAGTGGTATGCTTATGTTGAAGATTTGGGTTGAATCTAACTAAACCCATTAAGTTAGATCAGTCCCAAGAGAGTATACTAGATCACTAACTGTAGTGTCATAGGTGTTTAGTTAGAAGACTTCTAATTTCAAATTACGAGTCATCATGATTGTCTTTGGGAGTGTTATTAACCTCATCCAAAAAGGAGGTCAACATGGTGTTGTACCCTAATTCGACAGTTGGATCGAGTAGTTGTTTTTTCTAGAAGGCCAGGATAGCGCCACGACGCTATAGCCAAAAAATATATATTTATTATTTCTTCTTCTTCTTCTTTTTAATTTCATTTCTTTTTATGTAAACAAATATATGTGCTAAATTGATGCCCCACAAAGGCAGTAAAGAATATAACTCCAACTAAATCATGGAGTGGACACAAACCAACTGTTAATCATTCAAAGTATTTGGATATTTGTGTTGCATTCATGTACATGAACAAAAGAGACACAAATGTGAAGAGAAGTCAGAGAAAAGATTTTTTTTCTTGGATATAGCTTTCATTCTAAAAAATATCAAATCTTATTTCCATCTTAAAACTTAGCAACTAGTCATAAGTACAGATGTTCAATTTGACAAGCATTCAACCTAGAAATGGAAGAAGACCATGAACCAAATCCACCTCTTCAAGTTCCAGTTATCATGCAATTTGAAGAGTTATAAGAAATATCATCTCAAATGATCAACCTTCATCACCATTCTTTATTTCAAACATCACCATTATTTATTTCAAGAACTAAAAATAATTCAAGAAGTTCAACATCCTCACCAAATAAGATTCCTCCAACAAGATTCATAACATTAAATGAGCTCTATCAATGTTGACTTCACTTTCATTAAGCCTCAAAATTATGTAGCAGCATCTAAAGAATAGGTTTGGGTGAATGTAATGATGGGAGAGATTTGAATGATTGATATAAATAATAATGGGAGCTTATTGCGTATCTTTATTGCAAGAATGTTATTAGAGTTAAATCATATTTAATTTTTATCAATCTAAACAACACCAAAGCAGATCAATCAACACAAAACTTGAACAAAGCACATCAATCAAACAAATTAAATTGATCAAATCAAATAAGTTAAAATCAAACTAATCTAAATAACTGACAAACCAAAATAATCAACATACCTTCAAGTTATTAAATTTAATAAGTTATCAAACTCTCTTTAAATTCAAACAAAAGATCAAATTAAATTTTAGTCAAATCACAAGTTAATTAAAATATATCAACCAATTCAAATCAAACTAATAATAATAATAATAATAAAATAACTCATTAAATTTGAATAATATTGAAATGATCTGATTGATAATACATCATATAAAGTTAAACCTTTAAAGTGAAATTCAAAGCAAGATTAAACATCAATTGAATTATCAAAATCCAATTAAATCAAACTAAAACCTGAGAAATCCAAAATCAATATCAACAATCAAAACACATGAATGAAGTTAAATAAATTCAAACTTTTTAATTCAAATAAATCAAACAAACTTTAGTTAAGTCAGATTTAATTCAATTAAATCATTCAAATAAATTCAAATTGATTAATTAAGATACTTAGGTTCATAGTTTGACCTTTAGGATGAATCTTCACCTCAGGGAGAAAATTTCTTCTATTAGGATTAGGATGTTGAATGGAATAGGTTCGGCCCAAAGAAGAATTTATTCTTATTCTCTATTCTTTAAAACTTAAATTCAACTTTAATAGTAAAATAAACCTAAAATTGGAATTAAACCATAAATCAACTAAACTATTTAAAGTGAAACTACCCAATGGTAAACTAAACAAACATTGAACTAAAGTCAAAACTTGAACTTAAGAAAGCCTATTATAGACTTGCTACACTAGCCTAATTTTCACACACTAGACTGTCAGGTCACCGATCCTAGACTTAGGTTAGGTTGGTGTTTTGTCGTGGTGTATTGATTTTCTTATTTTATGATGTAATATTTTAGACTAGAAGTTAGAATTATTTTTGCATTAGTTTGGATGGTAGGGCATTATTTATTAGACTAATGATACCTTTTGTAGAAGATTGTACTTAAGGGACTACTGTAATAATACAAATTATAAATGCATTTGTTAATAGGTGCTACTTAAGTCCTTAGGCATAATCCATTAGTATAGGTGGGCTTGGTGACCCAAAGCAGGATGCTAAGCCATAATATGTAACATATAACTAATTAGTGTGAATATATGTTAAGGTGACCTTTATTTTGTAGGTGTAGTTAGATTTTTATTTTATAAAAATATAATTTTTATAATATGATTAAGATTAGAGCTATGAGGTTTAAAATGAGCAGTGCCTAGAAGGCTTAGACTTGGGAGACCTTATGATGCCTAAAGTGCTCAATCCATGAAGTAAAGATGAAGACGAGATTGAAGACCCCCTATAGCCATATTTTCATTATAAATTGTAATCTAAGTTGTATAAGGTTAGAGATCAGCTACTCAATATTTTTTTTTTTGAGACTATAAAGAGGTATCCGGTCATACCAGCCTTTTATTCTTTTACGTGATTAATGTTTGATTATTGTGTTTACATTGATTGTGCAATATAAATGATATGATTTTCATAGGTTTCTTAAAATGTAAATGTTTGATGTGTGGCCTAGATGTAGTAGGCTCTTGAAGAATAAATTAATTTTTCTACCTCAACTAATGGCTTTAATTAAAATTTTAATCAACTCATAACCTCACCATAAAGCCTAGGATTTTTAAATAAGAAATAAAAGATTTAGCAACCCCTTAGTTGAATGGTTGTACATTTCAACATCATACATGCATATTATTCACTCTTATAAATAGGAGATCTACGCTCTTGCACAATAAGAGATAAGGCTTGAGCTGTGAGAACAATCTCTAGTAGTGGAGAACACCCATTTCTCCTAATTTAGCTCATAACTCAATTTCATCACACATTTAAGAATAAATATTCATAAGCCTAAGTCCAAAATTAATGAGTTAAAATAAAATAAAATTTATAAATGTTGTTGTATTAATATAAGTCATGACTTTTGTATCAAACATGATCTAGTCTCCTAAGAAGTGAGTTTAATATTCTAAATCCATCCCTAATTAATAACAGCCAAGCTATCTTGCATTTACATAAGACTGACCAACATGATTTTAAATTTTAAGAGGTATTAACTAGCAGCCACTCTTGGTCGTTGTAAATCCAGAAGAGTCATGACATAACTTTCATATCAGTCATGATGTAGTCTCATAAAGAGTGAGTTTAATATTCTAAATTCATCCCTAATTAATAACAGCCAAGCTATCTTGCATTTATATAAGACTGGACAACGTAATTTTAAATTTTAAGAGGTATTAACTGGCAGCCACTCTAGCTAGTTGTAAGTCTAGAAGAGTCATGATCGATTTACTCTCTCTAGTAGAAGTGAACCTATATATCCCATTTGTCTGAGTAAAATTAAGTCAAACTCTTGGCTAATGCTATAACACTTTAGATGTAGGTTCAGAGTCTATTTGTTTTTCTTTTTGCTACAAGTGTAAGTCCTCACCTTAGAGGCATTTTCATAATCTTATATTGTCTGAATCTAAGTCCTAGTCATCCAATAAAATGCTAACTCAAATAAATATAATTTTTTTCTTTAAAAATATAAATTCTGGCTATATGATAGATTAAATATCTTATTTGGCTTCCTAATATCATGAGTGCTTCCTACTTATCTCATTTTGGAATCCATTAAAAACTCTCTCCATTTCAGCTTTCTCACTTGATTTTTAACATTTACCATATCCTTTGATATCAAACTTTAAAATCCATAGAGATGTTAGTCAATCACTTTAATTAAGAGTTTTCTAAGGGGATGTCCCCTAATATGTAATTAACTATAGGGACTTGCCCCTATAGGAAACTTACGAACCTGGCTTAAAATAAACCGTAGTTTACTTCATCCATATGAAGTAGGGGAAAAGTCTGTAGTACATGTAAACTCATAAGCTTTATGAGTCATTATTAGATGATTAAGTATATTGTATGGTGATATCTGTACTCTTAAGATAGTATATCATTCTTTGATATCATACTTAATTATTTCAATAAGTACCCCATAAGATCTGCGTGGTTTCCCATATCACATTTTTAAACATCACATGTTCGAGCCAACATTTTTTCATAGGGATTTCTATCTTAGATAGATTTTTTTCTATAGTAAGACATGTTGTGTGATAGAAAAGTACCACTTAGACTTAATAGAATATTTTATAAGATAGTAGTGAGTCCTGCAATGCTTTGTGGCCCAAATATTGGCCAATGAAAGAGAAGAATAAATTTAAGAATTGCGAGATGAAGACAATCAAGTAGATGAGTGGCGTTACACTTAGAGATAAAATGCAAAATGAATATATACATGAACATGTTGGGTAGCTCTAATGACAGATAAGATTAGAGAGACTCGTCTTAAATGATTTAGTCATATAAAATGTCGGTTGTCCGATGATCCAGTTAGAAGAGTAGATATATTAGATTGGACCTACATTAAAAAAGATAGAGGTAGGCTTAAAAAGATTTAGTTATGAAGTATTAAAAAAATAACCTTATTTTAATAGAATTAAATGAGAATTTGACACTTATAGGACAAAATGATGAAAAGGTTTCATAGTGGGATAAAAGACTTGCTATTATTGTAAAATGATTTCAACTTATCGATGCATGAAATTTTCATACAGAATAAAATGCTTTCTCTAACATTACAAATTTCTTAACATGCAACAATAATTTGGCAAGAAATTCTCAATGAATGAAATCCTCTCGGATTAGCATATTAATTTAATCACTTCTAAATTTGTAATTTGATAAAACAATTTTATTCCCGTAGTACAAAATAATTACCTAACTTACTGTCTAGAAGCTCAAGTCAATTAATGAAACGTGAAGAATTCTCCTGCCTTAACTCAAGTTGTAAAAAGAAAATTCATACAATTAAACTATCTCTTTGTATTATTCCGCTATAGGACCCTTAATCCAATTGGAACTGTTACCTTAAAGGTCACGCGCGGATTCCTTTCTTTATTCATAACATTGAATTATTGTATAATCATGCACATGTTATTATTAAAAAAATAATAATATTTGCAAAGTTGTACAGAATAACATTTTTAACTAAATAATAAATATTATTTAATTATTGCAACTTCAAGCATATATATATATATATATATAGATATATATATATATATACATTTTCTAGAAAGGAATAAAAATTTAAAGCTTCCATGATAAATCTTCATGTGCTGCAGAGGGTAATAAACATTGGCTGTGAATAGGGCTGTAATAGAGCCGAGTCAAATTCAGTACATATAATTGGATTTGACTTGGACAAATTAAAGTTGTTCATGTTCTGATTGAGTTGTCGAGCTTTAGTATGGATGTTGAGCTTACTCTAATTCTATGTTCAAGCGATTTGTGTGGCTTGTTTGAAATAAGTGAACAAATATATAATCGAGTTAATGAATGAGCTTTAATTGAGTACTTAAGTTTTTTCTAATTTTTTGTTGCAATTACTTTCTTAAATCTCATATAAGTTGCCCTCACAATACAAAATTTATATTTTAAAACTAAATCATGAAAAATTCTATAAGGGCTAAGCTTGACTAAAACATACATAAAAAATTAAGAGCTAAATGTTATAATAATATGATGCGTTTAAATTCATAAATGAAGATGACACACAGTCAATCATTTTTAAAATATAGGCACAATGATAAAATATAGGCACACAACCGATCATTGCTTAAAATAAATGTGACTTTAAAAAAAAAAAATATATGAAGGGCTAGTGACATTTTATAAAAAATAATAAGGTACACAATCAGCCTTTAGAAAAACTTAAAAATACATAATCAAACCTGTTTGACATACCTTATTGTATCATGTATGCTTCGCTTCAACGGACGAACAGATAGAGCTTAGGGCATGAAAGCTTGTGAAGTGCGATTGTATGAATGCGAATGCGAGAATAAAGCCTTAGGCATAGGCTTTTAAGTGAGTTGTTTAGGGTCGTTTTATTTGGGTGATTGGGTCACTGATTTGGCCATTTATAATTAAATAAAGTAACTTGTTAGCTTTAATTAAATATTTTAATAATTAATATATGAGTTTTTTTTATTTTTTGTGTATTTATCCTATAATTTATAAATTTATAGTATCAAATATATTTTATAAATATTTAATTAAATGTATCATATATTTTTATAAATTATACTAGTAAATTTAGTAAATTATAATATTTTTAATTAAATATATAATTAAAAAAATTTTAAGTTATATTTACTCATATTTTGAAGATAATATATGAATTATTCTCAAACTTAATATCAATTATTTAACAAATTATTTATCGAACAATAAACGAGTATGTTAAAATATAAACAAGCCAGTAAGTCATCAGTGATCTTTTAGATCAAAGTTCCAAAGAATCCTATTAATTACCTAACTTAGTGACTAGAAGGCTACTGATTAATTAATTCCTTTTAAAACTTTGATCTAAAAGGTCAGGGATTCATTTCTCCATTCATATCAATAATAATAATTGTGTTTTTAAAGGCAAATATTATGAAGAATCGACTAAACAAGGCTTATTATTAGGTGTGTGTTTGGTTGATTTAGATGGATTGGATGATAAATTTTTAAAACCAATTGGTTTTGGTTTCCTAAAAATACTGAACCAAACCAACCAAATAAAATGTAAAACCAAACAAATCGAATAACAATTTGGTTCGATTATTTTGGTTTGGTTTTTAATATTTAAAAATTATTTGCATAATATTTTATTGTATAATGAACAAGCAATAGTAGTTTATATTTATAACTCTTACTATAAGCCTATAATATATAAATAATAATATCGTATATCATATTATTACTTTGATTTATTTGGTTCCATCCAAAATTTTATTTAACAAATCTATCCAAAAACCAAAAACCAAAGTTTTCATTAATTAAAACCAAAATCCAAATTACTAAGTTCTAAATCGAACCAAATTACTCAAAAACTTTGGTTCGATTTGATTTTTTTGTTAAAACCAAATAATGCACACCCCTAGAGTAAGATCATGTTCATGTTCAATTTATTTAACGTTTAAGTTTTCAAAAACTGTTCAAGCTTGTTTGTTTATTAATTTGAACAAAACGTAGCATCGAGAATTAGTAGTTAACGAGTTAGTTCATTTACAGCCCTAGTTGTGAAGAAATTTAACCATTTTTTTTATTTTTAATAACTTGATAAAAATTTGAATTTGAATTTTATATGATCAGAGGTGAATTACATTTAAAGATATATTTTTTAATTTTTCTTCTTATTTTTTTTACTGTCAATGGATAAGAAGATATTAATAAAAAAATGCATTTATTCATATTAATAGAACAGCTTTTGTTGTCATTGTTATTGGTAAAGACATATATTTCTAGTAAATCGAGCTCTCCTACTCAGTGGAGAAGCTCAAGGTCATGCTGGAATAGAAACACCATGATCATCTACTACTATTTGAGCAGGAGGGATACAAAATTGGGGTCCTATAAGAATTTTGAAAAGAAAAATAAAAAAAAGGAAGGTAAATGTAGAAGATATACTTAGACAACCATGTAAAGATGGAGAGTGTACTAAATTGAAGAACATTTAAAATCATCTCTTCTTAGGGTGGGAGATAGAGAGAGTAATCATGGAATTGTCTTATGCTCTTTATTTCCCTTTCTCTAAAAAGACACTAAAAAGTCTGTATGATTACGATCACTAGAAGATACTAACTCTTATCTATTGTATGGAATCACTGAAAATGTATGCAACAATTTTAGCTTAGAAAATCACTCAAGGTAATGTGATTTTCATCACTGTGGTGAATTATTAAGATATGTTTAAGTTTTTGAATAGTTGGTTGTAAAGTTATTGCGGGAAAATAACTTTTTAAAAAATTATTGTGTGTGTTACAAATATTTTTTCTTTTAAAAAATTCAAATAGTAGTTTTAACAGTCATCACACTCTGACAACTCATATTCTCAAATGTAATTTTTCATCATAATTTTTTAAAAAGAAGCTAAAAAGCTGGTAGCTAAACACAGTTGTTGTTGCTTTTTAGCTGATTTTTGAAAACAAAGCAGCCGGAAAGCTGTCCTAAATATACCCTTAGTCATAAAATGAGACTTTTTAGAATGCCAAAATTTAATTCTTGGCATAAAAATTTTGATAAAAAATTATGAAGAAGTGGAGATAAAATTGTGTAAAAACTAATATAAAATAAGTTATTTTAGAAAAAAATTATATTAAAAAAATTATTTATTTTGATCATAAAAATAAAATTCTCTTCTTGAAAAATTTAATAGTATTTATAAAAATGAAATTTTAAATTGATTTCTACTCATCAATAATAAGCCTTGTTTAGTCGATTCTTCATAATATTTGCCTTTATAAACACAACTATTATTACTGATATGAATGGAGAAAGGAATCCCTGACCTTTTAGATCAAAGTTTTAAAAGGAATTAATTAATCCGTAGCCTTCTAGTCACTAAGTTAGGTAATTAATAGGATTCTTTGGAACTTTGATCTAAAAGATCACTGATTCTTTTCTCCATTCAAAACAGTAATATATATATATATATATGAGGATATAATATGAGTCTTTTTATATTTACATACATACCACTCAATTATATATTTCACATTCAAATTTTAATTTTACTTAAATATCTTAAATATTTATTATTACATCAAAATATCATTATTTTTTTTTTAAATGCACCTTTTATATATAGAAATATAAATTTAATATAAATGTAAAAAAATGTATGTAAATTTTTCTTTTTTGAATAATGAATCCTAAATAAATTGTTGGAATGAAATTGAATTAATTTCACTGTGCAATAAAAATACGACTGGATTAAAAGGTACTAATAAAAATAAAATTATTAATATTTCTCAGGTGAATAAAATTTTCTTTCTTTTATTAGTAAAATTAAATTTGATCAAACGAATGATAATGGCAATTTTGTAAATATAAAAACAAATATCTCTTGTGATCTATTTGATTATACTTTAATAACTAATAATAAATAGTTATATAATATTCTATTGCAAATAAGATATATTTTATATAACTCCATCATTTTTATAAAATATACAGCAATTTATAGACTTGCTTTTCTTCTTCTTTCTTTTTGGGTAAAAGGTGATCTTACCAGCTGTTGAGACATTTCACAAAATTCCTTAGAAAGCATTTATTAATAATTATATTGAGGAATAAAGTGCTATTAAATCAAATTCTTTCAATCAAAATACAGTGAATGAAATGATTATTCCGTAAGTTTCAAATCAAAATTCATTCGAAAAAGGAATTTAATCATATCAGAACTGATTCTTTGATTAAAGACTATTTATATATGTTTTTAGAAGGAATAACTCATGGAGTGTCCAAATAGAAAACAACTGTCTAGAATGATTCCTGCATATTAATGAGCTCTCTCACATTCTGAGCTCATTAAATAGAAGGGAAAGGATTCCGCCAACCAAATTCTGAGCTCTCACATTCTCTTTGCCGTTCATATATATCTATTAAGAGTAAGATTAGAATTTATTCACTTTCATTTTATGATATATTTATAGATCAGATCAGGTCTGTATTGAAGAATAAAGTTTATTTGATCGAATAGGAAATGAATCACGAGCTAATTTATGTTAGCAGAAGGAAGCTTCGAAGTAATGTATTGATTGTGTACTTATTGTGATCTTCACAATATTAATTCTTTCGTTGTCCATAATTTCAAACCTTCTTATTCGGTCCATAGTTGGGCTATGGTCAAAATTCGACAGTTGAAATTGTTTGAAAGGACATGAGAGAAAAGTATTGAAAATATATAAAGATAAAAATAAATTTATCTAATTTGGATCTCATGTTAAATCATCGAAGATTTAATAAGCGTCTTTAAAAAAAGCTAATACAGATTTCCACTTATGTTCAGAGAAGAAGCTTCTTTTCACTCAAAAAATATTACGTTGAGGATGTCGGATCAGCAATCAATTTTTTTAATTTAAAAAAAGAAAAAATCGGTGGATTGAGTCCGATTTGACTCTGTAATATTTGCAAGAGGATATAAAGTAAAATGAGAATTTCACATTTTATAATGAGGACTATAACTCTATTTATACTTGAGTGCATTTCTTTTTATTTCAGTCGATCATTAAAATAAAATAAAATATACGGTCTCTACACATAATAATTTCATACAAAATAATAAGATGACTCAAAAGCCTAAAATTAATTAATCTTTATTTGATCACAAAATTAATAGGCTTAAAAAATAAGATAGGGCGTAATGTATAATTAAATTCATATGTGAGCTCACATCCAAAAATTCCCAATAATCTCCCACTTGGGCCACATATATTGCTTGACAATTATACGTTATTAAATACTTTAAGAGCTCAATATTTTTTATCTTCAAAGAGGAATATCTTTAGACAATCTGGTCCATTAATAATATTGGCATAGAATCAAAGTAATCTTTATTATAATTTTTTTTTATAACAAGACCCATCAATGAACAATAAATCAATATGATTAATAACATAGATCAAGTATGGATGTGTAGCATAGAAATTTCATGTGATGTAATCATATATCATGTCTATTTCCAACTAGTCCTATATTATAACTGAAAAGAGTTATAAATATAGTTTTATATTTATGATAAACTATAATTGAAACTACTAAACTTTATTTCATAGTTTTCAACTATAAGATAATAACAATAATTTATTATGATCAAAAAAATATATTTACAATCATTGAATATCATAAGCAAACTCCCACTATGCTAGCATATCATCAAAGTAAACCACTCTCATGCGAGTCACATGCTCATGAAATACTTTAGGTGGTAAACTTTTTGTAAGTGGATTTACAATCATAAAGTTTGTACTAATATGTTCAATAGATACTTGAGAACTCTGAACACTTTCCTTTACACCAAGAAATTTTATGTCAATATGCATTGATTTTGATGAACTCATGTTGTTTTTTGAATGCAACTCAGTGGCTCTATTATCACAATTTATTTTTAATGGTCTCTTTATTCCATCAAAAATAGTTAGCCCGGTGATAAAATTCTACATCTATATTCCTTGATTTGATGTCTCATAATAAGCTATAAATTCTGCTTCCATAATTGATTGTTTAGCACTTTTTCAAGATATAGCTCCTTCAAGCAATAAGAAAATATAACCTGAAATATATCTTCTACTATCGAGACAACCAGCAAAATTAAAATCAGAGTACCCCATGATCTTCAATTGATCTGATCTCCGATATGTGAGCATAAAGTCTTTTGTTCTCTTCAGATAATATATAACCTATTTTACTGCTTTCCAATGATCCATTCCTGGGTTACTTAAATATCTGCCAAGCATTCTAAAAATGTATGCAATATTCGAACGCGTACAAACTTGAGCATACATAAGACTCCCTACTGCATATGCATAAGGGATTTTTTCCATCTCTTTCTTTTTGAATTCATTTTTTGGATAGTGAAGCAAACTGAATTTATCACCTTTAGCAATGGGTGTATCTTCTGGTGCATAATCTTTCATGCCAAATCTACTAACCACTTTATCAATATATGTCTTTTGTGATAAACCAAGTATACCACGAGAACAATCTCGATGAATTCATATACCCAACACAAAAGATGCATTCTCAAGATCTTTCATTTTAAATTTATTTGAAAGAAATTTCTTGGTTTCATGCAAAAGGCCTATATTACTACTTGTCAGTAGAATATCATCAACATATATCACTAGGATGATGAATTTACTCCCACTTATTTTGTCATAAATGCATTGATCAACAGTATTTTCTTTAAAATCAAAAGTAATCACTTGAATAGATTTCTTATATCATTGATAGGAAGCTTGCTTTAAACCATAAATGGATTTCTTTAATTTGAATACCATGTGTTTTCAATCAAAAGATTGAAAATTTTTTGTTGCACCATATATATAGTTTCTTCAATATCTCCATTGAGAAATGCGCCTTTTTTACATCCATCTAATGTAACTAAATCAATAGCTAGCTAAATATAAAAATTTTAAAAGAGTCTTTCGAAGAAATTGGAAAGAAAGTCTCTTTATAATCAATGTCTTCCTTTTGAGTGAAACCTTTAGCGATTAGACGTACTTTATATCTTTTGAAATTGCCTTTTGAATCCAATTTGATTTTAAAAATCCATTTACAACCAATGGGTTTTATTGATTTGGGCAATTTAACAAGATCCCAAACATCATTGACTTTCATTGATTTCATCTCATCCTCAATGGCTTCTATCCTTTTATGAGAGTTAACACTTTGTTTGACTTGACTAAAAGAGATTGGATCACTTTTCAATCCAATGTCAAACTCATGTTCTTAGAGATACACAATATAATCATCTGAAATTGCTAATCTCCTCTCCCTAGTAGATTTTCTTAATGACACTTCAATTTGAGATTGTTGTGATTCCTTGGTATGAATGGGAGTTAACTCAAGAATATTTTGATTATCTATATTTACAACTTGAATAAGATCAGGTAAAACTATCTGATCATTTTCTATTATAACTATAGGAAGAGTAATAAATTACTCTTCAAATATAAAATTCATAGGTTTATTATACATCATATTCAACTTTCTCAATAAATTTAGCTGCCTCAAAAAAAGGATTTATTTGAAGAGTTATAAAACTTAAAACCCTTCGACCTTTTTGAGTATCCAACAAAATAGCAGCTTATAGTTCTTGAGTCTAATTTTTTTCATTAGGCTTATATGACCTAACTTAAGTGGACATCCTCACACATGAAGATGCCTAATATTAGGCTTCTTCCCAATCCATAATTCATATGGGATTTTAACTATTGCTTTGCTTGGAACTCTATTAAGGATGTAAATTACAGTCTTTAAGGCTTCTCTCCAAAGTGATTCTAGTAAGTAATAATGATTTATCATTCTTCTAATCATATTCATAAGGATCCAATTTCGTCTCTCAGCTACACCATTTTGACTTGGAGTTCATGACATGGTGTATTAAGGAACGATGTCACATTCTACTAAATATTAGGCAAAACTTTCCAAGTAGTTTTTAACTTGACCTTAAAATTTTGAATCGTAATGATTGTGATTTCTCATAAATCAAGTATAAGTATCCATAATGAGAATAATCATCTATGAAAGTAATGAAATATTGTTAGCCATTCCAAGTAACTGTAGGGAATGGATCACAAATATCAGTATGAATTAATTCCAAGACGTTTAAACTCCTATCAGTACCAACTTTTTTTATATTTGTTTGTTTTCCCTTGATGCATTCTATACAGAGTTTATCATCTGAAAAATCAAGATAATCAAGAATTCTTTCTGACACACGTCTTTCAATTCTATTTTTAGAAATATGTCTTAAACACTCATGTCATAACATATATGAATTCTCATTCATTAATTTTTGCTTTGTATCAAAATTGTTTGCATGCAATATTTCATTAATTTGCGAAGCAGAAATATATAATTTATATAGATTATCAACTAAAGAACCAGTACCAATAATATTTGAATACTGAAAGAGACTAAATTTTTCATTTCCAAATGAACAAGAATAACCATATTTGTCCAAAAAAGAAATAGAAATTAAATTTCATCTAAACGATAGCACATAAAAAGTCTCATATAAATTCAAAATATAAATAGATTCTAGATATAATCTATATAAGCATATTGCTTCAATAGGAGCTTTATTGTTATTTCTCATATATATGCATCTTTCAGCATCAGTTGGCATTTGTCTTTTTAGACAACCCTACATAGTCACACTTATGTGAGTCTTTGCACCAGTATCTATCCACAAAGTGTGATTTGGTACTAAGGATAAATTAACTTCAGAACAAACAAAGTTGAGAATTTTACCCTTTTTCACTAGCTAATTTGCATACTTGGGACAATCCTTCCTCACATGACCAGTCTTCTTGCAAAAAAATAAGTAATAGCATTATCTTATTTATGTTGCACCTTATGCTGTGAAGTCCCTTTGTCTACAGCTCATTTGCCTTTATAAGTCCTTTTTCTTTTGGTAACAATGCCACGAGAATAAGTAGCTAAGTGAGCACTTTCTATTTTGTCATATTTCAACCTCTCTTCCTCTTACACACATTGAGCAATGAGCTCATTAAGAGTCAATTTTTCTTTTTGAGTATTATAACTTATCTTAAAAGGATTAAATTGTGCAGGAAGGGAGATCAAAACTAAGTGCACAAGAATGTCATCAAACTTCTCTAATTTTAATTCTCTCAGTCTAGTAACAAAATTAGACATCTCCATAATGTACTCATTTATGTTTCCATTGCTTTTATACCGCATTGAAACGAGTTTATTAAGAATAGTACTCACTTCGACCTTTTCATAACTAATGAAACGGTATGTTATTTGGCTTAGAAACTTTTTAGCACATTCCTCTTCAGGCATTACACCTCTTATGGTTTCTGGAATAGAATGTTTCATAATCATAAGACTCATGTGGTCAGAACGCTCTCACTTTTCAAAATTAGTTCATTGTTCAATAGTGCTTTCTGCAGTAAGGGTGAGAGGTTGTTTAGTCCGGATGTCATAGTCAAGATCCATACACCCAAGAATAATGGTGATATGCTCTTTCCATTTCTTAAAGTTAGTGTCGTTGAGCACTGCAATGTTATTCAAATTGGAAAATATAGAAGAAATGTTAACTGAAAAGAATAAAAATAATACTCACAATTAATAATATTATCATTTTCATATGCATACATAATGTAAACAAAATATATGCTTGAAATAAAATATTTAATAAAATGAGCACATATAGGATACCTAACACAAAATTGCAAGTTAGTCTTTGGACATAAATAATAATTTGTAAATAGTACTCTTAAAATTACGATCAATAAATATTGATAATAAATTCTGTCAACGATATGTCTATCTTTGGATCAACATATTGTATGCATGATTAATATAAATTTATCACATATTTGTAACTGTATAAAATCTGGCCAAAAAACAATCTTCCTTTGGGCCTATTTTTTGTATAGATTTAAATATAATCCTTATGTAATATTCATATATTTCAAAATTAAATAAATTGATATAATAGAGGTCACTTTGGTGACATAATATTTTAATTTAAATTATTTTGAAATAATAACTATCAGTTGAAAAATAATTCAACTCAAATCTCTAATTATAAAAGACAGATGTCTCATTATATTTATAATAGCAAATAATCATTAATTTCTAGTGAAATATAAAACATGAGAATCAAAAATCTAATATGTGTAGTTAATATTATAAATAACACTTAAAAATGGGCTTTATGTAGTACACGTACTAAGACCCATGAAGTAAAATGAAAAAAAATTTTAAATCCATATATATATATATATATATATATATATATATATATATATATATATATATATATATATATATATATATATATATATATGATGCTACTGTAAAATATTTTATAAAATATATAAAATAATTATTTGCATTATAATATGCTAGTCATGCAATTAGTTTCGAACGAAGTGTTTACATGAAAGTTAAATGTTTCTAATAAAATAAATATATGAAATGTTTCATATATAAATTACAGTATAAAATGTTAAAAATAAATAAATGTAATAAGTAAACTACAAATAATAAGATAGTCAAGCAGCAAGGCGAAACGACTATATATATATATATATATATATATATATATATATATATATATATATATATATATATATATATTAGAAATCACATGATCTGGGGTATTTTATTGCCAATAAGGTTACAAGATCCTTAAAGGGGTTACACTCAGAACTCGCTCAAAGAGCTACAATCAACCTAAGGAGAAAAACCCCAATCTAAATACATCCAAAATCCAAAGAAAACATTAAAACAATTAAAAGTAAAATAGTCTGGAGCAAAAAAATAAGAGAGCGACAAAAGATATAGTGGTTAAGGTAATGCGACAATAAGTGGAGGAAAACACCATAAAGTGAGAATGATATTAAGGAAATGTGATAGAAAAGGCTCAGCTCAATCACATCAATGCAAGTATGAGCATCCAAACTTGTGAAGGGTTACATCGAGAGCTAAAACCAATAGGAAGTGAGATCGCCATCATAGAACAAACTTGAGAGAAGGCAACATCCGGTTGTTGATAGATAAGTGAGCTTTATAACCTGCAAACCTAATCAAGCTCATCTCAAGATTAACACCATCCCAATAGAATATATCTCGAGAAAAAGTCCCGAAACCCTCCCCTTAAATGACCCGGGATAGCGGTGATAAAGTAAAAGCATTGTATTTAAGTATGAAATACAAACATCCAAAATACGCATCCGATAATTGCATTTAGCGGCGATATCAATAGCGGCATTCGTGCCATATAGGTAATTCGGTGAAACGAACGGATAAGAGAGCGTTAATCGGTGAATATCATAATTGGGATCATCAACCACAAGCGAAAGCGGGGAAGAGATATTCACGGCGGGCGGCTTTTCCAACCGAAGATGAGAAGGCGATAACCAACATATTATGAAAGCCCAATTTAACCCAAAATGCAGTGACAAAATGCGGTAATATATCGCGACCAAAGGTAACAACTAACAAAGTATAAACCCAGTAATGCACTTAGAGCGACAATTCTCATATGAATTTAGCGAGCAGCAAGTTTCAGAAAAATGTTTAGATCTACAGTTCCAAGCAGATTTGCAGCCATAAGCAGAAAAATGAAAGCCCAACTCAACCCAACAATCATGCAAAGTGACAAAATGCAGCAAGGTAATATGTACAGCAGCCAAATGTAACAACTAACCAAAGTATAAACCCAGCAAATGCACTTAGAGCTGCAATTCCCATATGAACATTCGGTTAGTAGGAGCAGCGACCACAAGTTTTGAAAATCGTTTAGATCTGCAATTCAGCGGTGCATAATCAGAAAAATTTTCCCGATAATTCATATCAATCGATCCGGATAAAAGGACAATATAAGCACCATAATCACCAAAGAAGAATTGCATCCAAGCGGTAAAGGATAAAATTACTCACAAAGGAAACTTATCCAAATGTGGGATTAGAAAAGAAACCAATGCATGATGAAAGTGATGAAAACAATCCGTAAATCTTTCAATGAAAAAGGGCGCAACGATAACTTCCGTTGTAACAAACAACCCAAAAATTATCCGAAAAATCATTTAGAATAGCGGTTCCAAGCGGAGATAGGGCCATACAGTAATCAGATCAAAATTAACCACAATACGATATTCCCCCGTGACGATAACATCAAACACAAAGCGGTTTCCATAAATCGAGATATTCACGCAGGGGCCAACAACCCGAGATCTTGAATGAAAAGAGGCAACAATGCTTAATGGGGAGAATCCGAGATCAATAACATAAAGCGATAGGGTGCTTGACATTAAAAAATATGAAGACAAGCTACCAAGTCTGCCTAAAATGTCATGATCTAATGTAAGGCAAACCCGTCTTATCCAGGTTAACCAATCCTTGTAAGTGTTTAGGAATAGAATGTTTATCAAAATTAGTGGGCTCATTCAATCTAGTTCCTAAGTTAGCAAGGTAATCACAAGCATTTCCTTCCCTCCATATATGAGTGATTTTGTAACAAAATTGATTGGTAATTTTAGTTTGCTTGATTAAATAATATAATTCCACATTGCCATTTTTTTCGGATTGCAGGAGATCAATAAGTAGCAAGGCATCCACTTCAAGCCAGATATTAAGCCAACCTTTCTGTAATGCAATGTTAAGAGCATTATATCGCCATAAGTTGACAAAAGGAACCAGTTAGTAATAATAGGATTAGCAAAGGCCATGAGAACATCACCCTTGAAATTTCTAAAGATGCCACCACAACCGAAGCATTAGGGGATGCGACTCCATCGGTGTTAATTTTGATAACGTTATCATGTTTGGCCCAATAAAGTATTTTGGCTTGATTAGAGGTGTTTGTATCGGGCAAATGCAAACCCAATTTAGAGGCGACAAATTTACACCCTTTTAAGTGTTTATATTTAATAAGGTTGGCTTTAATAGATCACGGATTTTGAATTTAATTTTGGCAATTATTTTGGAATGATTCATAGAAATATCGTTATGCTTAGCATCATTTCTAGCCATCCAAATGAACCGGAGAATAATGATCGTAATAATTTTAATATGACCTTTATATTGTTTTCAAAATATATCTCGAGGAGTTGATAAATAGAAAGCTGTTATATTTGTCAATGGAGAAAAGATTATCCAAATCAAAGTTTAGATGCAATCGCTCCACTCACCAATTGGTGATTTACATTTTCAATATGGGAGCAACAATGACATTTTGATGGGAGATAAAACCTTTACCCCACATCAAGGAATCAATAGGACAAAGCATTTTAAGATAGCCAAGTGAGTATGGAATATGAGGTGGGAATATTATTATGCCAAAGTCGAGCATACACTTTGGAATAATCCCGAGGTTCTTTGATCATTAGCCAAACATTTTTAAAATTGAATTCGCCATTGTGGGAGAGTTTAAAAAGAATTTGGCCTTTTTTATTGGATGTAATATTTATGTTATTGAGTTTGTCTAAAAAGGATGAAGGGATATAATCAATGAGACTGGAAAAGTTCCATTTGTTATTATTCCAGAAAGATTTGACTTTGATGGTATCAATAGAACATGAGGAAATTAATTCATCAAAAGAGTTATTTCCAAGCCGCTTATCTTGCGGAAGAAAGAGTTGCGAGTTAATGCCCCAAAAATTAAAGATTCCGCCTTCCATTTGATATTACAAAGTCTTTTCCAAATAGAGAAGCGTTAGTTTTATAAGAGCGATTCAATGGGTGCTTAGATAGGCAATATTTGTTTGTCATGAAGTTAGCCCAAAGGCTATTGTTGCTTCTAAAATTCCACCAAAGTTTATAAGAGAATGCGTTGATGGTGTCTTTGATAGATTTGCAGTCGGACCACCTTCCTCGAGATGCCAGATTTTGTGCCAAGAGGACCGGTATTTTGAGGAAGAGGTATTAGACCCCCAAAAAATTTATTAATTAGCCTCTCAATTCTATTAATACAAAATTGGTTGGAGCGATAGTTTGAATAAGATAAAGAGGCATGAATTAAGGGTACTCTTAATCGAACCTCCTCTCAAAGGATAGAAAATGATATTCCCAAGAGGAGATACGGTTGGATATTTTGTGGATTAAATCGTCAAAAGGTAAGATCGTTTATGACCTTTGAAAAGAGGAGTACCTAGATAATTGATAAGATGATGTTGATGAAAGTTAGTGATCCTCGTTATCTCGATTAATCCTATTATTGTTGATTTTATTAGCGGTTATGAAGCAACATTTATTTTTGTTAAGGAGGAGACCGCTTTCTTTGCCAAATTTTTTAAAGAATTTCATAATGGTTTTTACGTGCGGTATAGAAGCATTGCAAAAAATGATAAAATCGTCAGCAAAGCAAAGATGAGTAATGGAAAATCCACCTTGAGTTTTGTAAATCATACTTGGCTTATTATAGAAAAGATCGTTCAAGCTCCTGGATAAATAATCTACAGCTATAATAAAAAGCAATGGCGATAATGGATCTCCTTGGCGTAAGCGTGTTTAGAAGTGAAGAAACCGATTCTCCATTAACGATAAGAGAACCAAACATTAGTGACATTTTTAATGATACGAATAAATTCATTTGAGAATCGAAAAGTTGGAGTATAGAGAATTCCCAAGAGAGATTGTCAAAGGCTTTAGAAATGTCCTTTAAAAGCAATGTTACCTTAATAGGAACATCAATATCATGAATCATTTCTTGTGCTAAAAGGATATTATCGCTATGGTTCTCCCTTTAATGAAACCAGTTTGATTCTGAGATAATGTTAAAAGCAGAGGGTTGATACGGTTGGCGATTATTTTGGATATTAGCTTGTTAAAAAAAGGTGCATAGACTAATCGGTCTAAAGTCATTCCATGTTTAGGATGGTTGTTTTAGGGATAAGAATTATGGAGGTGCTAGAAGAATCTAGGAAGGGGGTTGCCATTGAAAAGTCAATAATGGCTTCAATTAAATCGACTTAATAATGGACCAACGTTGGAAGAATATAGTAGTGTAACCATCCATCAGTCGAATCAATTCATGCTTTGGAGAACATTACTAATTTAATCAATCGGACACCTACAAAGAGAGATGTTTTGATCGGTAATTTTGAGGGAATCGTGAGGGTTAGCAATAGGTTCCATGTTAATGTTGTTGTTTAACAAATTTTGGAAATGATGGATAAAATCTTTAATATCATTTTATCGATATCCAATTATCATTATTGTTTTAATTTTCTTAATCGAGTTTATAACTTTTCTTTTGTTGAAAAGAGCGTGGAAATATTTTGTGTTTTACGTGCCATCGTAATATGTTTAGTAGCAACTTTTTGCCGCCAATAAGTTTCCTCCATGTTTTGATATTTAATCAAGTTATCTCTAGCTTCGTTGAGTTCATCATTTTTATTAGGGTCTGAAACGGCAGCTTCTTCAAGAGGCAAACAAGATCTTCCATAGTTTTAAGATTTGCAAAAATATTTTTAAAATGATGTTTATTCCACCAGTTCAGAGTTTGTTTTAATCTTTTAAGTTTAAGCCAAAAACGGATCATGCCTTTAATGGAGTTATCAGGGTGAATAGGTCAGTTAGTAAACATAAAGTCATTATGTTGCAACCACATATTTTGGAAACGAAAGGGGAGTGCGGGTATTGAAGTAGGGGTGTTTTCATAGATGTAAGAGGCGTGATCGACTGTTCTACTTAAGTGTTCTCGAGGTATTAGGCCATTGATCAATCCAAAGGTGGTTAACAAGGATATGATCGAGACGTTGCCAAAGTCTAGAATTGTTTCCGTGTGGTTGGAACCCGAGAACCCTATATCGGTAAGGTTACGTAATCATATTAGCGAAATCTTCCATAGAATTAATATTAGAGGGTGGCCTCCCCTTCTTTCGAAGTAGAGAGGATGGTGTTGAAATCTCGCCAACCATCCGTGGTTGAGTGAGAGGAAGCTAAAGATCTTAAGTTATTCCATAGAATGTTCCTGCTCTATTACAAGATGCATAAATAAAAGAGCACATCACGGTGAAAACACCCACAATCTGCATTAATCAATTGTTGGTTGTCAAGGATATTGATCGATAGAATTATTCCAAAACAACCAAATTTTGTTGTTAATGTTGTGAGAAAAATTAGGAAACTAGTGTTCTAGCGGTAGCCGCTGCAATCTTAGAAGAGTGGATAAGTGGTTCAGTGATAGTAAGGAGAGATATGTTATGAATGCGACAGAGGCTTCTAACGCGATTGCGAACTAGAGTAGTCCCAATACCACGAATGTTCCAAATGATGAAATTAATCATAATTGTTGGAATGGAAAAATTGATTGGATGAGAATGAGGAGAAAGGAAATTATTGTTGATGTAGGGTTGATGAAGATCTTGTGATTCTGGTTGCATTTTTAGAGTTGTTTTTGGATTTGAATGATTTTTTTTTGTTTATAACAGTTTGAAATGGTATGTCGGTGTCCAAGGTATCTCTGAAAAAGAGTAGTTAGTGTGATCCAAAGTTTCATTATTAAGCAAAGGAATCGTGATGGTAATTTCCCCTTCTTCCATATCAGAGAATGGCTGATTAGTTATGCTATCATTTTGGCCATTCAAAGTGTTAGGGGATGTAGGAATAGTTTCATCTTCATTTTCTAGATTAATGGTTTGTTTTATTTTATTTTGTTGCTGATCCAAACTAAGATTTACAGTCGAGGTGATGTTCCCAAGCCTAAGTTCATCAGAATTTCTTTGTTTTGGGTCATTGGTTGTAAGGGCCTGCATGTTACCAATGGGAATAGTAGTAGGCATATTTTCTAAGTTCCCAAAACCAACTGTGTCATCAATGTCATTGTTCAACACCTGATTAGCCTCCTTTTGCAATTCAGCCGTTCTAGGTAAAGAGTGATTTTGTGGAGGATGATTATTTTGGTTAGCTTTTGGCACATATGCCATTTTAGTTGGTTGTTCCTTAGTCACCGAAATAGTAGGAATAGGAAGATTATTTTTTTTGAGATGTGGATGTAAGATAAAACAATGTGTTCATGCCCATGAATTTTGCGGTGTTTGAAGAGGGAAAGTTTTCAAATTCAACCTTTTGATTATAACCCATTTTTCGGATCCAATCCATTTCTTTTGGATGTTTTTAGTTATATCAACTTCAACAAGTATCCGAAGCTCTAGGGCGGGATCTCACGGTAAATCAATTTGAAGAGGTCCAAAGATAGCCCCACAAAGAAAACGATGCGTAACAAAGTGTATGCGCATATTGGGCAAAGCGAGCCAAATAAGAACAATTGGTGATTCCTCTTTAATATCAAAACTAGGTGTCCACTTAAGAAGTCGCATTTGGCAGTTAAAAATGAAATAAGAATGACGTGCAAAAACTCTTGAATAATCCAAATCATTTGATAATTGAATTAGCACATGCCTCGGATCGATCAATCCACGTAAAAAGTGCAGCTATGAAAAAAAGAGCGGATATTTTCTAAGTTGGGCGTTTCAAGTTGAATTTACCCACCAACGAATTCAAATGGCTTAGCAAGAATTTCCACAATGAATCCGAACACATTATTGCGGCATACCGAAATCGGTAGACATTAGTTTAAAGCGAGGGGATTTACAGAGAGCATCCTTGAAAGATTTACGTAAGTAGGTAAGGATCGGATCGGCGTGCAGGGTGCATTTTGTCGAGCAAGCGAAAAAGCCATTTTCCATCCAGAGAGGCGATTTACATTACCAACTAGAGCAGGGGAGAGATCGCTACCAAATCGTGGAAGAACAACGATTGATTGCAGTCGGAAGCAAGGAAAACACGGGAGCCGCCAGGAACGCGCTGGGCGAAACGACTATATGAAACCGACTAAATCCACTGAATTAAATGGAATAATTATAGCAATTATACTAACTTATATATATATATATATATACCACTGTAGCAGAAAAAATGTTTCATATCACAACAGCATTTAATAATAATAAAACTATATAATCGTAATATAAATATATACAATGTAGAACATTTAGAAGTATGATTTCATAAGGATAAACTTAATTCATCTTCAAGAGAAATCACATAATAATATAATCAACTCGGAATTCTTCATCTTCTCAAACAATGATAATAATTCATAGTACTTATCTTTGATATGGCTTTTCATAATCTACGAATTCTTTGAAAATTTCTTCTTATTGTTATTTCAAAAAATAATCAAAGATAAAATACATTTGAATCAAAATCGTATGGCTAAATATGAATTTTATTTTTCAAATTAAGATCATAATGACGAGAATAAATATATTGATCATATAAAAATTAAAATTGTGATCAAAGTATAAAACAAATTTAGCTATATTATTTTACTCAAAAAATCAACAATAAAAAAATCATCTAAAGAATATCGATACTTCATACACATGATCAAATTATTTGCTCAAAAAAATTTTGAATCATGTACTTTGATGTAAAATTTTCAAATAATCAATATAAAATATTAAGAGGAAAAGTTCTTCTCAATGATTCAACATGATAACCGCTCTTATACTTATCTAGCCCGGATCTCATATCAAATCATCAAGAAGATTTAATCAGAAGCATACATGAATCCATGGAAGAGCTAATGCGAGATTTTGGCCTTCCACTTCTAAAGGAGTGTTCTTGAGAGAGAGAGAGAGAGAGAGCCTTCTTTTCACTCAAGATGGGATATGAGTAAAATGACAACTTCACCATTTAGAATGGGGACTATGACTCTATTTATACTTGAGTGTATTTCATTTTATTTTAACACATCTTTTAAATAAAATAAAATATTCAGTCTTTACACATGATAATTCCATACAAAATTAATAAGATGTCTCAAAAGCCTAAAATTAATTAATCTTTATTTGATCACAAAATTAATAGGCTTAAAAAAATAAGATAGTGCATAATGTATAATTAAATTCATATGTGAGCCCACATTCAAAAATTCTCAACAAAAAATGCTAGCCCGGTGTTGTATGGAACATTGCAACCTTACTATAACATTAAGATTTTCATTAATATGTGTTTTATGCCATTTTAGGATTATGATTGTTATGATATCAAAAAATTTCATCTAATAAATTATAAATTTTATTATAATTTTTTTAATCACAAAGCATTTAAATATTTCAATTTAAAACTTTTGAAATTAATTTTGAGATCAATTGCTTATGCTTTTTAACAAATTTTAATGTAAATGAGCTTTTCCTTCAAATAAATCTTATAATAACAAAAATATTTAAACATATAATTGAAAATTTAAAAGATAATTTGATGGATTAAATGAAATTAAATTTTCATATACTTGAATTAAAAATCTCCCAATTTAATGGTCATCAAGGCATTGAGAGATTCAATAATCAGTAAGAAAAAATCAAATGGAATTAACTCTGATTTTCAAATGAAATAAGATATAGCAATTGCCATAATGATTAAGATGATGTTGTTGATATCTAACCATGCCTGCCTAGAATGTTGGCCACTTAGAGATGAGGTTAAGCGCAAAGTTAATGGATAATTCAAAGTGGATGCATAATCAAGAGATCAACATTCCAAGTTATGCATCTTAACATTTTTAAGGCATCTTTTTATTCATTGTATCTCATGGAGTGTGAGAATTATTAAAATCTCAAAATAAAATACACAAATTTTTATATAGTTAAGCACACATAAATATCATTCCAACCAGGTGGGGTTTTGGAAGAGCACAACAAGCTTGCGTGTTGAGCAAGGAGGGGTCAACACCCTACCCAAGCAATGCTCGACCGTGCATGAGGCGAAGTTTTGGGCCGAATACATGGAGAAGAGAATGAGGTTAAAGTTTTTATTTTGTATTTATGAGTGATTCTATATGTACATGTATAGTTGAAATTATTGAAACTTTAGAAGCTTGATACTTAAATAATATATTTTTTAATTAATAAAGTTTCATTCAGAAAAAATTATATATAACAAATTGAATTATAATATTTAAAATTTTAATGATTTATATTATTTATAGTGAGATTAACAAAATGATTTTTTGTTAATATAGATAATTGAGAGTATATTAGATAAATATTAATTTAAAAACTCATGTTCTTTCTAATTGGGATTTAAAAGCTCCAGGATTTAAAATAATAGAATTTTTTCAACTTAAAATGGCATCACAATAGAAGCGCCTGCATTGTGAATTCAATGCCTAGGCATTGCTAGTTTGTAGGACATAAGCTTAAAACCCGAGAATTTAGCATTGTGGTGCTCATATGCGGCGCTCCTAAGATAATCATTTTTGTCATTTTAACCCGAAGGATCAACGATGCAGCGTTCTTAAGATAGTCATTTTTGTCATTTCTATCCGAGGGATCAGCTCTGCGATGCTCGATATACAGCACTGCGGCTCTAGGTAGATAAGGTTGGACTTAGAGTTTATCGAGATTAGTATTCCAAGTGTTAAAAATCATGAAATTAATCCAACACATTAGTGTTGGACTTACAACGCCTAGGCGATGTCTCATCAGTTCCTAAAATTTAATCATTTTTGGAGAAATTTGAAATTTTGGCAGCATAACATTTTAGCAATGTTAGATTTTTTTTCAATTTTTTAGTGCATTAGCCATTCTTCCTTATTCTGGCTCTAAGATCAACGGATGGAAGATTTCATTTCATACCAGAACCAAGTCAACAATGGAAGATACAACATCCCTATGCTGGAAAAATGGCACTTCGATGCCACGTTTTAAAGATTTGAAACCCGACAGATCAACATTGTGGCACTGTATTACAACGCCATGGCATTGCAAAAAATATGCATAAACTCGAGAGTTTAGTGTCGTAATGCCATGTATCTAGTGCCTCGATGCTATGAGAAGAAACACTAAGAGTTTCATTCACAAGACCACAGTGCCTCGGTGTTGGGATGCAATGTCGCAATGCCACAAAGCAGGAAGCAAGTTTCTAAACTAGATTCTTGTAGAATTTAGTAATCTTTTGTGCAAATTCGACAACATAACACCTTAGCAATGCTAGATTATTACTTATTTAGTGCAAATGCACTATTCTCCCTTATTCTGGATCTAAGATCTACGGAGGGAGAGTGTTCTTCTCATGCCAAAACTAAGTTCAATGGTGGAGGATTTCAATATTCAAGATTCTAAAATTTTTTAGTCTTAAAGGGCATTCTTTCTACTTTGAATCCAAAATCAACGAAGACATGCTTGTTTATTTCTCACCAGACCAAAGATCAATAATGGAATCCATTTAACTTTACTTTAAGAGAAAAAATTTGCATGAAAGAAAGATTTTCAGGAATCTTTTACTTAGAGTAGACGAGAGATTGCTCTCGCAGCTATAGAAAGTGTGCCAATACAGAGTACAAATGATCGAGAGCAAAAATGGGGCAAGAAGACTAGAAAGAGTGAGTGAAAGAGGAAGGAGAAGCAAGAGAGGGGCTGTTCTCCCCTTTTTATAATGAATTTTCCTCTATGGGGGCATTTTTATGCTCTGTAATCATTGCAATGATCGAGGCACTATCGTAACGCCATGTATCTGGTGCCTCGACGCTATGAGAAGAAACACCAAGAGTTTCATTCACGAGACCACAGTGCCTCGGTGCTGGGACACGATGTCGCAATGCCACAAAGCAGGAAGCAAGTTTCTGAACTAGATTCTTGTAGAATTTAGTAATCTTTTTGTGCAAATTCGACGACATAGCACCTTAGCAATGCTAGATTATTACTTATTTAGTGCAAATGCACTCTTCTACCTTATTCTGGATCTAAGATCTATGGAGGGAGAGTGTTCTTCTCACGCCAAAACTACGTTCAATGATGGAGGATTTCAATATTCAAGATTCTAAATTTTTTTAGTCTTAAGGGGCATTCTTTCTACTTTGAATCCAAAATCAACAAAGACACGCTTGTTTATTTCTCACCAGACCAATGATCGATAATAGAATCCATTTAACTTTACTTTTAGAGAAAAATTTGCATGAAAAATATTTTCAGGAATCTTTTACCTAGAGTAGACAAGAGATTGCTCTCAGCAGTAGAAATTGTGCCAATAGAGAGTACAAATGATTGGGAGCAAAAATGGGGCAAGAAGACTAGAAAGAGTGAGTGAAAGAGGAAGGATAAGCAAGAGAGGGCTGCTCTCCCCTTTTTATAATGAATTTTCCTCTATGGGAACAATTTTATGCTCTGTAACCATTGCCTCCTCCCCCTCCTCCCCCCCTATCTTAGGTGGTCAGTGTTGTTGGTGCAGGGATGGTGGTTTTCTTGATTCTAAAAATTGAAGATCATTATGACAGTACTTTGACACTAGTATCATAGCACCGTGGGCTATATCATTTAACTATGCAGCCATCAAGGTTGGTTTGAGCTTCTAGATTTTTTAAGGTGGCAACAACGCCTAGGTTTTGTGATTACAACGCTACAGACCCAAGCCGAGTTATCCAATTTTTCATCATTTTTTATTCATTTTTTATGTAAATAAAATTGCCCCCAAGAAATGTATCATATCGATTGGAAATGATGCATTAGTTGTTTTTTTTTCTTATTTATTTATTTATGCAGCAATATATTAGAAAAAGATAAAACATAGTTTTTAGAAATCTCTAATCACTTTCATTTACCATATAAAATAATGACATAAAGAGTTTGCAGCTACAAATGTTTATTCTCGATTTCTCTAATATAGACAAAGGTTGCATGAACCTTATAGGCCATAGTAGACTGTCTCGTGGCCATGGATTAATGAAGAAAAAATCTTCTCAAGTTCAGTCACTTGAGCATCTGTCTGTGAGCAGTCCTCCTCTATGACTATGATAGCCTGTCTGACTATAGATCTCCTATCTAACAGATACTGTCTCCTCATCATAATTCCCTCAATTTAACAGATATGTCGAGGAGTTCAATATGTGCTCTAGATATCTCTCTCTAGTAGGATCTCAAAGCTCTAAGACTATGCTCAAGGTTTTGGTGAACTAGAGAAACTTGATGTGAAGTAGAGCTAAGTGAGGTTTTGTAATAGTGATGGTATCTGATAAGGCATTCTGATAAGTAATGCGTAATGAGAATATCCCAAACTTAACATCTTTGTATAGGGATTCCTAAAGTTGTAATTCTCCTACTTCAACACCCAAAGTGGCAGTACAATCTAATAAAGAGTTTGTATTCACATAGAAGCTAGAAAGCTCAGACAAGACTTCGGGTCAACACTTAGAAGTATGTGTTGTAATGTCATCACTATAAGATTGGCTCTTTGAAGAATGGTAATGTAATGAATCTGAGGGCTTGTGACGCATTCTAGAGACAAAGCATGAGATCTCCACACTAGATAGCCTCTAAGCTATATCTCTCAAGCTAGGAATATGATGACTCTCTACATAGGAATTAATATCTGAGGAATTATCTTGGCTTGCACTCATTATCACCTAAGTCAAATTTGACAAGAGTGGCTCATAGCTAATCATTAGAGTGTCAGATTTTTTTGTATGTGGGTCTTCTTTAATATGCATATGGTCACTGCTGACAGGGCACTAGTGTATGTTGATAATACCAGTGTGACATCACTGTTCGTCTATCCTATGGGTAGTTCAACTATTATTGGTGGGACAATAATATAAGTACGCTCATTTATCCTTGCTACTCCCATATCATGACCAACTATCATGGGACTATGAATATATCTATCATCTCCTTCTGAGCTAATGAAGCCTTTCATCATCACTTCATACTATTGCCAAGCTCATTTGCTGATCTCTTTGGAGCATGAGTCACATATTAGGGGGATTTCAAGTGTCGTACCAGACTGGCTCCATGAAGGAAGAGTATGTATGGCAGATCCATAGTATCCAAAAGTGATTAACTCCTGTGTAAATCTTATGTGAAGCCATATATAAACTGAGCCAATCCCTAGGAAAAGTAAAAAAGCCCATACTGTAGAAGCTGTTGCTAACTGAATAGGTAATGAGAGCGTCCCCAGGAATGAGTATATGCTATATCCAATATCTATGGTAGTCCATATATGGGCATAGCCGAGTGAAGTCAAACTACCTAGCCACTCTGTTGGGATTGTATCCCTCCAATATCATGGACTCATGATGCCTGTAACAAAGCCAAGCAGGTCTTAGTCTAATGAGGTATTTTATTATGCATCTATATCTTGGCCTTGATACTAGTAATAATGTTCCTTTGTCAGTGAGAGAATCTGTGAATCCTTGTCTCAAGCTCTGAGTACACAGAATATAAAAGGATGATCTATGAATGATCTAATCCGTCATGCGTGATGGAGCAAACATGAAGGTCTAGATCTGATCTTTGTCTAAGGAAACCGTAGCCTTGCTTAACTACAAGATGATGGGGAATCTACGCTATGAAATAAGATGGCGTCTCAAGACATATTGTAGCATCGTATGGCGCCTTAAGCTAGGCTATCCAATTTTCATCATTTTCATTCATTTATTTAGATGCAAACATAGACACTCTAAGATTATCCCACAGCCCTCTCTGTTCACAAGTGATTTAAAAGTTAGATAAATAATTTTTATGATTTAATTAGGGTTTAATAATTATTTAATATAATTTAATTAAATAATCTCAAAATTTTAATTAGACATAAAATATAAGCTAAAAAATTATTAAAATCTTGTAGAACATGCATTAACATAAATAAAATACATCTTAAAAATTTTAATACATTTGGGCTTATAATTTATGTCTCATTAAATAAATAAATAATTCTAAATCATTAATTATACTCAAAATACCCCAAACCAATTAACACTTTTGATTTCATTAAAAACCTCTCTGTTAGCTGAGCACGGGGAGGGGTTCATCACAATTTTTGGAGACTTCCACAATTAGTTATGAATTTTGTAAGACCTAAAATATTTGATGAATTATTAATTACTAATTAATCCTAATAAATATGGTTTTAAGTTTTAATGACAACTAGAGACCTTGATAATTTTCTTTAAGTGTCTTTATGTTAGTTGATTGCATTTATACATTTAAATATAAATTTGGTAATTTCTAGAATTTGTTATTAATTATTAAGTAAATTTGGTCAATAAGTGTTCTAAAATTCATAGCTTTTAATTCAATCATCCAAATATCATTTTTTATGAGAAGTGTACAATGGCATGATCAACATACAATAAAATTTTCAAGTTAATTAATTATGTATTTTAGGATGAACTAAAAAATTCTTATTTTTAATAATTTTCAACTTATCCCAAAAATACTTAGCAAAATTTAGAGTATTTAATTTTATTGGATTCCTCTCACTATAGAAAAACAGTAAATTTCTGACGAAGATTTAAGTCAAAAATCAAGCCAAATCCATTAGAAATACACGTTTCCGCCAGATTTACTCCTATCAGTAAAATCTTAGTTAAAAATGCATTTCGGTGGTGAACTTATCCATCGATATAGCATCTTTGAGAAATTTCTGACAGAAAATCTGTTGGAAATACTTTCTAGTAGAACTGATGGACATTCCCATGGCAAAATCCACCGGGAAGGAATTTTTGCCTAAAATTCTCCGACAAAATTTCTTGCGAAAATTCTGCCAAAAATTTCCAATGATAGTAGTTAGTTATTAATCCATCAGAATTCTTGCATTTGGTAATTTCTTGTCTCCCAGTGGGCCTTTCCAATGGTAAATCTATCATAAATTCACGAGAATCTATACAGATTTGAAATAAAATTTAAAGACTTTGCATATATTTTGATTCTTACACCTGCAAAAAAATTGTATAATAACTACATAATTGATTCTCAATTGTCTCTAACATAATCACAACCAATAAAGCATATAGGCCCAATCAATGTTTTCATCGCAACAGTTCAAAAACATTAATATTTGATCATTTATTTATCAACTAAAGTTAAACATTGAAAATAACATGATACAAACACAATACTCAAGCTATAAACACAAATCTTCAAGAGCAAACATAGACCTACCATCATCAGTCTTCTCATCATCTCCGTCATCCTCCACCTCCTCCACCTCCTCCACCACCACTAGCTCTTTTCCCTTTCATTTATCTCTGCGCATCTTCTTCATTCTTGCTTCCATGACAGCCATATGAGCAGTCATTAGAGCCTCCATCTAAACAGTCATTTGAGCATTTATGTCCTCTTCCACTACAACAACACACCTTCTAATTATCTCGTCGATCAAATTACTACTCGTTTTAAAGAAAAAATAGTGAATATCATAGGTCAATCTCTACGAACCTAGGCATTATATAATTCATTTATTCTTACCTCTAACAGCCTCTTTCCAGATGTCATACTTTGACTGCTCAGACTATCCATTAGAACTATATACACCACAAAGCTCTGATTAGCAGCCTTCTTCAACCTCCGGAAATCATCCTACAAAAAATTATAATATTACTTAAATAAAATATATTTTTAACTGAATTGTAATTCAAAAATAATAAGTTCACTTGTGTAAGCTCTATGTGACTGGACATCAACCACTACTAGTCCACTTGATGTTGATGTGTTATTCTATGTAAGTTTACAATGATGGGCTCTATTCTAAGAAATTTTACATGCAAGCATGCTAATAATATCAATTAAGCATGATTACAAATTTAATTATTACAATTAATGAATGACTCACAATTCTTCTTTGATATTGAGTGTGTGGAATTGAGTCTCCAATATGTAGAAAGTTGCCATGCCCCCATAATTAAATACTCAATTTTGATTAGCCTGCTCTCTCTTATGACAAAATTTGGGGAGGCCTAGACTCTACAATGCGCAGCCCACACATCTTTCCTAATCCAAAGCAGTATCTGTGAACATATCATAAATAGGATGTGCCTCTAGACTCAAAATTTCTTCTAATGTTTTGATTGTGCTCTCATAGCCACTTAAAAATCTTTTTGTTACATAAAACATATTAAAAATAATCAATAAATGTTTAGCATAATCTATTACATTATATATGTGTAAAGAACTATGAAAATACTTTGAATTCCTTAAACCACATGTTATGCACTTCAACTGCACCTTCTTCTATGATACAAATGGAACATCAAATTTACTCCTTATTATGCCCTTTATTTTGTGCATGACTTCCCATGAAAGATTGAACCTGAAAAATAAAATTAAGATTAGCACTAAAAAAATGTAAAACTAAAAGTTCTAAAATAAACTTATGTGTCACTCTCTAACTCAGTAAAAGTGTATGGTGTAGGTGGCTTAGCTCCATCATACTTAGTATGATAGATTAGTCTGATCATGTCTCATATAGTGAAACCTAGGCTCCCTGTGACTTGTGTGTACCTGATACGGGTAAAATGATGTAGTATCGGTAAACTCTAGAGAGTGGTAGGCATGTGTATAGGTATGGTATAGCAAAATCAAAATGGAGGTTGTGGTAATAATCATAGGGGTTACCTAAACACTAGGTCGGGACATGGTCACCTTCTTCCTCCTAAAGATGCTCATAATTGATCAACATGGAACATCATCACCACCACCTGATGCCCTCTTTTAAAAAAATTATAATGGTTAGATCTATCAGAAAAAAAAAATAAAAGATAAGTACTAAACTAAACAAAATAAAAATAGCATGCAAGAAATGTAAAAAAAATAATATGTAATTACAACATGTAAACAAATAGAAATAAGTACATCCTATGTATTAAAAAGAAGAAGTTATAATGCAAGATTTTACTACTTATGTAGTTCACTCTCATGAATCACTAAAAGTTGAATTTAAATTGTCATGTTCCTCATCATCCTCACTATCTTCATCTCAAGATTGAATAATAGATTATTCCTCATCATCCCACTTAATCTTGGAGGTAGCCTAGATTTCTCAACTTGACTTTTTATATATGCATTTTTATTTCTTTTGAATGGATGAATAAGAGGTAGAAACATATGATATCAATCAAACTAAACATTTTTCTGACCATTTTAAGAGTAAACATCTTTGATAAATCCATGCAATATATACATGTCAACTTTCCAGCAGTGCTTCACCCTGACAATATTTCATACATAAGAAAGTCATTGATAGTCCACATAAGTACTACATTCATCTAAAAGTTTTGTTTTATATCAATGTCATATGTAAGTACAACATTCTCTCATAAAAATTTTAGCTCATCAATCAATGTCTAAAAGAAGTCATCATTTTTTTAGGGGTGTAGTCATGCACATTTCTAAAAGTAGATTGTAGGGTGTAACTTTCACTAGCCAATATGAGTGAGACAATACAGATTGATTATATGATGTGAAACCATCAATGCATAATCCAAGTATGTTATTGCATGGCTCGGCTATAAAATTAGGGTAAGTACAATTAAAATGCTTTCATGTTTCTCCGTCTGGTCGTTCAGGAAAAATACCTTTGAAGAAGCCATCCGCCATCTTTAGTGAGATGGGTAGGAGTATGTTCTTTATATGTTGGACTTACATCTCTTGGAATGCCAGAATTATAGGTGTTCATATGGTGAACGAATATATAAAATATTGGGCTTACATCCCTATGAAATGCCTACTTTATATAGATGTTCACATGGTGAACAAATTATATGGCGTTTACATGGAGAACAGATAGGAGACTGGGCTTACATCCATTTAGAATGCCAACAATGTGTTATGCTTGCATTGCAAGCGTTGGTCAGGCTTACATCATTTAGAAAGCCAGTAGATTAGATTTACATCCCTTTGGAATGCCATATTTATTTAGATTGTTCGCATGGTGAACTTATAGATTGGACTTACATCCCTTTGGAATGCCATGAATATAGGTGTGTTTGTGTACAAACAGATAGATTGGACTTACATCCCTTTGAAATTTTATAATTTGTAGAGAAATTCACATGTCGAACATAAGAATGGGCTTACATCCATTAAAAGTCATTATGGTGCTCGCATGATGAACACATAGATTAGTTTACATCCTTTTGGAATGCCATTTCTTATATAGGTGTTCACATGGTAAACGAATTATAGAATGTTCGCATGGTGAACGAACAGAAGACTGGACTTACATCTTATATAGGTGTTCACATGGTGAACGAATTATAGGGTTATTCGCATGGCGAACAATAATAGGTTGCTTTTTGGAGATGATGCCTCGATGCTGGAAGTATGACACCTAGGCGCTATAAAGGAGAGAACTTTGACATTTTATATTATGGAACTAGGGAAATTATTAGGATGACACCTTGCCACTAGGAAATCAGTGACATAGTGCTATAAGTACCATAAAAGATGTTTGAAAGTAGGTTGGCAGATTGACCAGCACCTTATGTGAAAATTTATGACACCACATAGGATTTTAAGAATTTCTTATATAAATGATCAAATGCGTCTTTAAGCAATAAACATATTATCTTAGAAGATAAACATGTAATTCTATAATGGATTCGATCATTCAATAACAAGCTCCTAAGACTAATGGGTCTTTCATGTACTAGAGATTTTTCCCCTAAACTACTTGAGAAGTAGAGGAGGGTTTATTTTAAACTAGGTTCATGATTTCCAATAAGGGCAATCCTTCATAGTTAATTACATCTTAAGAATGAACGATATCTTCCTAATAATATTCTTGATTAAATAAATAAGCTATTATTTCTATGGACTTCTAAGCTGGTTTCCAAAGACAATGATATGTTGGAATTTCAATTGCGAATGATCCAAAGTGAAAGATTTATTTTTGGGAGCCAAACGAGATTAAGTAGGAAATGTTTATTGATACTACTATGCCCAATAGGTATTTCAACTATCCTATTATTGAGCTTAAGTTTTAAAATTTTAATTTTAATTTTGAGTTGATATTTTCTTAGAAATTTAGGGCGTAAATTTTAATAGCAAAAGACTGTAGAAATACCTAAAGTTGAGGAATTACTCAAATGCTTCAGAACCTAAGTCAAGAAATGCCTCTGACACAAAGTCAAATGCTCGACCTAGTTCCATTTTTGGAATTTATCAGCCATTCCTCTCATTTGAGGGAATAAACTTATCATGACTCTTCTAGACTTATAACCCACTGGAAGGGTTGCCAGCTAATACCACCTAAGCACATTTTACATTCATGATGCTAAGTCTCATGTATGCAAGATGGTTGGGTTGTTGTATTTTAGAAAAGAATTTAAAAACCTAGACTCACTCCCCAATCCCTAAGATCATATAGGGTATGATATGCACAAACTAATGCACATTTTTTAGCTTTTAAATGCTTTGACTCATGATTTATTTAAGGTCTTTGGGTATGTATTTTTATGCCTAAATGACATGCAATTAGAAATGGGAATGGACTAAATCAATAAAAGAAGATAAGAAGCCAGTCATCCTCAAAGGTCAGATACCCCTTATGTGTAATGGGTGAAGTGTCTAATTCAAGAGTTTAGAGCAATATGATAGTATAGTTCGCAAGAGCTAAATGTTTTTAGTTTATTTTAGGTTATTCCTAAGGCTTTAATTTATATAAAGTTTCAAGTTTCTTTATTTTGTGTTTAAGTTGATTAAATTTAGATTGGGTAAAAAATTTAGTTTTCCCTAAGAGCCTAATCTTCCACACATCCATCACAGAAAATACAATATATAAAGAAATTTAGAAAAATAGGTTGATTCTATTACACACTTAAAATAAATCAAGCTAATTTTAAATTAAAGAACTGGCCAATGCGGCCGGGTACTACAATACACCTGGAAGAAAGAGAAAATAAACAACTGAGCTTTGTCCTTATACAACCTGGCTAGAACTAAAGTTTAGATCTTTGGGTCTTCTCTTTAGGATCATCTCTTTCTTTAGAGACCTCCATTAGGCTTCACAAGGGATCTCTACACCCATCTAGTGGTAGGGTCAACTCAAGCTAATCCTAGACCCCATAGATTTTAACTTAATTTTAAGCTCAAATTTATAATTCAAATTTAAAAATAAAATAAATTATAAGCCCTGTGAAATATATGTTAAGAAAATACAAACAACACACAACATTTATATTTTATAAATATACGGTATTAGTATTAGCTGCTTTCCAAGCCTATCTATCCTATTGGGCTATGCTAAGGGACTACTCAGTACCTGCAAGAAAATAGCTTTATAGATTTATTTATGATGATCTCTCTTACCTACAATAGATAATGTTAATTCTAAAAATAACATCTTACCATCAAGACTAACGGTAATCATTCTTAGCCATTCAGACGAAAATAGTACTCCGTAAAATAATAAAAAGGTATTTCACATCACATCTTTATAGATTATCACAAAATATCACAGAACGACCTAACCTAAGTCTAGAGTCTGTGACCTAATGATCTAGTATGTAAAAAATGGGGTTTATGTGGTAAGACATTGCTAGGCCTTTTTAATTTCAAATTTCAATTTGGGTTTCCATATTTTAATTTAATTTATATTTTAGATTTTTTTTAAAATTTTCATAATTTAGCTTCATAGGTACGTGTCATTATTATACCAAAGATTCGAGATATAAAGACCTCCTTCATACCAGTATCCCCGTGACCTCAAGGGTCCAGAGGATATACCATATGTTGATGATTATAAAATTTTTTGTTTTAATCTTTTTTTACTTCTTTTAGTTTTAAAATTTGTTTTATTTACCAAGGGTGGTTTTACTTTAAGTAATGTTGCGTGCTAGAAAACCAGTTGCGGTAGAGTAAAAGTTTTTGCCTTAGCTTCATTGTGAAATCCAGCACACACATAGGTATTTAAGTAGTGAACAAGAAAACCTGGAATTTTTTTGGAAAATCTCGAAAAGAGGGAAAATCAGGCTAGAAAAAAATCTTTCACTTTGTATTTCTTTTAGAGTACAGAATCTTCCCGACGACGGGATTATAGAATAGTATGTGAGAAGGGAACAACAGTTGCTAATAATAGACAATGTTGATGACGATGTTGACGATGATGTTGACGATAATGTTGACGATGATGACCGACGATAGTGCTCGGTGATGATGACCAACAAATCGTGACGATGAGGATCATACCGAGCGGCCGTGGCGGTAATCCGCCGAGTGGCGACGATTGTACTTGGAGGATCTTTAGAGCTCTCTCCTCTCTTGTTAGCCTCCCTCATATGAGGAATGAGGACTATTTATAGATTGGATAAGTGGCGTCTCTGTAAATACATGCAAAATCTGAACCACTCCTCTCCATCGGACGGCTCATGATGATTCCCTTGATCATATGATATATTTTGTGTATTTGAATGCTCAAACGAAGTCAGAATTATAGGATCTTTGGCTTGTTGGAACCAGCTCGTCGAGATACTCGATTTAACTATAAACACTCCATATTTGAGAGTTTTTTAAGAATTTAACTGATGCCCCAAAGTTTCCAATGATATTTTAAGTGCTTGATCTCGACTAGTTTCAATTTCTCGACTTGCTTTCGATCAAGATTCGTGTTTCAGAGGAATTTTCGTGGTCATATCAGTTGCCCTCCTATTTTTGGATGACATTATCTCAATCATCCAAAATATATGTCAAATACTTGAAAATAGCAAATTCTTGAATGAAATTTGAGTGTCCATTAACTACACATTTTGAGAGAACAGATCTTCACGGGAGCATAAGATTATGACTACGGAAGCATATGCAAGGCCGCAAATGTGTGTAGGTATGCGCGGGTGCGAGATTTCAAGATTACGGACCCATCCGGTACAACAGTCATGCGGCGCATGGCATCACGGGCGGCGGACGCTACAATGTATAGCGGCCTAGAATCAGCGTTAGGGTCGGGAAGGCTGAATCGGCGACGCATGGTCGGGTGATCTGTCAGTGCCCCTCAACGAACCGAAGACGCTGAGTTGCGCTGACGGGCGAACGCCTACGGTCGCGGCAATGGCTGACGCATGGCGCTGACATGGGCTGGGTTACGCCAATACCACGTCGAGGCTATCATGGCCGTAGCTGGCGGGCGATCTGATACGGCCCAAATAACTAATTTTGATTTTGCGATTTTGATGATTTTTATCCCTAGAAGGGTCTATAAAACCCCTGGGGAGAAGACACTCTCTTCTTCTTGAGAGAATGTCATTTGGATCAAGGCCCAGGGTACTACACGTTGTTCCGGTTTTCCCTCGAAAAGCGCCAACCGGCCTCGGACCGTCCGGTTTGGGCGATCAAGGCCCACCGATACGTTGTTCCGTTTTCCCTCGAAGAGGCGCCAACCGTCCCGTCGGGGAGGAGATCAAAGGCCATACATACGTCGTGTTACGCTTTTCCTCGAGAATCGTCTTTGACCATCCGCACGGAGGCGAATCACATACATACGCCGTCTACGCTTTTCCCTCGAAAGAGGCATTAACTGTACTCGTCGGACCGTCCGAGTATGGAGGCGATCATCGGCGATGATAATCGAGATGGGGCCGACAAATGATGCCCGACGCTGGTAGTCGGCGACGACGATGACGATGCGACCGCGATGGCGGCGGATACCGACTACCGCAATGGATCGTGATTGGCGGTCGATGGGGGTGGTCGGCAACGAATCGGGCGATGGTACGCGATCGCAGCCGCAGCTGGCGGATGACCGGCGACGATGGTGGTGACCGCGAAGATCGGCTGATGGTCGGGATGGCGACCGCGATCGTAGCGGGCGGAATCGCTAGGGTTGGCCGACGGGTGGCCAGAGGCAACCGCGACGAGCAATGATGGTGGCGATGGCAGCTACGGGACGGTGATGATGGTTACCGACGGGGTGGCAACAAGAACCGGTGTGACAGTAGCGGGTCAGGCCAGAATGCCGAGGATGACCGATAACGATGGTGTGACCGGCAAGATTACGGTGATGCATGCCGACAGGGTGGTCAGCGGCAATCGGCACGGTAGTAGGCGCGACACGCCGTAGTCGACGGGATGACCGCGATGAGGATTTTGACCTATCCGAGGATGTTTGTTGAAGTGTTACCCGGCGACATTAACCTTGTGGAAGAGGTTTAATTGAATCCGAGATTTTGACCCATCCGGTTGTTGTCGAGTGTTACCCGGCGACGCAACTGTATGGAAGATGTTGAATTGAATCCGAGAATTTTGACCCATCCGAGGTTGTTTGTTAGAGTCTTGGCGACGCTAACGGAAGAGGTTGATTTGAATCCGAGGATTTTGACCTATCCGGTTGTTTGTCTTTGCTCAATGATGTTAACTGTATGGAAGAGGTCGAATTGAATCGCCAAGAATTTTGACCTATCTCGAGATTGTTTGGAGTGTTACCCAGACGCTAACTGTGGAAGAGGTTGAATTGAATCTGCTGAGGATTTTGACCCATTCGAGGTTGTTTGTCAGAGTGTCACCCGATGATGTTAACCTGTATGGAAGAGGTTGAATTGAATCCGCTGAGGATTTTTGACCTATCCGAGGTTATTTGTTAGAGTCTTTGCTTGATGACGTTAACCTGTGTGGAAGAGGTTGATTTGAATCCGCTGAGAATTTTTGAACTATCCGAGGTTGTTTGTCAGAATCTTTGTTTGATGATGTTAACCTGTGTGGAAGAGGTTAAATTAAATCACGAGGATTTTGACCTATGAGGTTGTTTGGGTGTTACCAGACGTTAACTGGAAGAGGTCGAATCAAGAATTTTGACCTATCCGAGGTTGTTTATCAGAGTTTATCCGATGACGTTAACCTGTTTGGAATATGTTGAATTGAATCCGCTGAGGATTTTGACCCATCCGAGGTTGTTTGTCAGAGTGTTACCCGATGATGTTAACCTGTGTGGAATGGGTCGTAGGAAGTCCACCAAGGACCTTTTGACCTATCCTAGGTTGTTTGTCAGAGTCTTTGCTCGATGACGTTAACTTGTATGGAAGAGGTCATAGGAAGTCCACCAAGGACCTTTTGACCCATCCTAGGTTATTTGTCAGAGTCTTTGCTCGATGACGTTAACCTGTATGGAAGAGGTCGTAGGAAGTCCACCAAGGACCTTTTGACCCATCCTAGGTTGTTTGTTAGAGTCTTTGCTCGATGACATTAACCTGTGTGGAAGAGGTCGTAGGAAGTCCACCAAGGACCTTTTGACCCATCCTAGGTTGTTTGTCAGAGTCTTTGCTCGATGACGTTAACCTGTATGGAAGAGATCGTAGGAAGGCCACCAAGGACCTTTTGACCCATCCTAGGTTGTTTGTCAGAGTCTTTGCTCGATGACATTAACCTGTATGGAAGAAGTCGTAGGAAGTCCACCAAGGACCTTTTGACCCATCCTAAGTTGTTTGTCAGAGTCTTTGCTCGATGACGTTAACCTGTATGGAAGAGGTTGTAGGAAGTCCACCAAGGACCTTTTGACCCATCCTAGGTTGTTTGTCAGAGTCTTTGCTCAATGACATTAACCTGTATGAAAGAGGTCGTAGGAAGTCCACCAAGGACCTTTTGACCCATCCTAGGTTGTTTATCAGAGTCCTTGCTCGATGACGTTAACCTGTATGGAAGAGGTCGTAGGAAGTCCACCAAAGACTTTTTAACCTATCCTAGGTTGTTTGTCAGAGTCTTTGCTCGATGACATTAACCTGTATGGAAGAGGTCGATAAAAACATCCGTTTGTAGTTGTAGCCAAAGTTGCTTCTTAACCTTGACCTCATTTTTCCATGAGTATGAGTGGAAAAATATAATTTGCAAAGCTATATCTCTTCTCAATGTTGAAATATCCTCCAACTTTGACTTGTTTCTTGGGATGGTAATCGATTAGATGCTTAACATGGGTGATCTTTTGAGATTAAGAGTTGCCCCCCCTGGATAAAATCTGAAAGAACTAAGTTTGATGAATCTTCATTCTTTGCTTGCGCTCCTTAAAAGCTTGAAATGCTCCACCTCGATGGTGGTTTTGATCTTGTTGGAAAACTTGGTCATCATACAAGATGAAATAACGGGAATCAATTTCTCACGACCAAACCTGCGTGCTAGAAAACCGCCATAGAGTAAAGTTTTCGCTTCATCAGGAAATCCACACACTGTATTTAAAGAGTGAAAACTCCAAAATTTTACGGAAAACCTCAAAAGAGGGAAAACCATAGCCCAACGAAAATCTTCCACTTTGTATTTCTTTTAGAGTACGAATCTTCCGACGACGGATTACTGAAGATAGAAGGAACAACAAAGCTAATAATGACAATGTCAACGATGTTGCACGACGATATTGACGATATATGATGATGATGTTGACGACGATGTTGATGATGATGACCGATGATAGTGGTCAGTGATGATGACCGCCAACAATGATGATGCGAGGATCGGCGGTATCGACGGCGATGGTGGTCGACGATGGCGAGTACATTGGCTGAGGATCTTGGAGGAGCTCTCTCCTCTCTCTTGCTTGGCCTCCCCTCATATGAGGAATGAGGGCTATTTATAGATTGGAGGAGTGGCGTACATGCAAAATCCGAACCACTCCTCTCCATCGGACGGCTCATGATGATTCCCTTGATCATATGATATATTTTGTGTATTTGAATGCTCAAACGAAGTCGGAATTGTAAGATCTTTGGCTTCTTGGAACCGGCTCGTCGAGATGCTCGATTTGACTATAAACACTCCATATTTGAGAGCTTTTTAAGAATTCAACTGATGTCCCAAAGTTTCCAATGATATTTTAAGTGCTTGATCTCGACCTATTTCACTCGATCCTTGCTTTCAAAGATTCAAGATTCACTAGAGGAATTTTCAGGGTCATATCAAGTAATAATTTACAATATCATTTTTATTTAAGGTACATTTTATGTTAAGGTAAGATTAGGTTTTCAAGAATGAAGAATATAATAAGTTTCATTTTAGGTGAAACCCATTCCATTCAACATCCTAATTCCTAATAAAATGAAGCTTTCATCCTAAGATGAAGATTCATTCTAGAGATTTAACTAAGATCCTAAGTATCTTAATTAATTTCTCATAGATTTATTTAGATGATTTGATTTGAATTAAGTTTGTAATTTTTATTCTTTTGAAATTTGATTCTTCTTTTAATTTATTTTTGATTTGATTTATTTTTCATTCCTTTTGTTAATGTTCATATTTGATATTTATTTTTGTGTAATATGTTTTCATTATGTCAACTAAACATATCTAAGTTAATGTATTTCACACTTTTTCATTTTGTTCATTAGCATTGTTATGCTTTAGTTTAGGTTAAACCTTTTATATTTAACTTCATGTAACTTCATGTTTTATCTTTCATCTTTATGTTTCATAAAGTTATATTTGTTTTATTTATTTGTTTTTGTTCATTTAATTTTGGGATGATTGAGTTTATTTATTGCATTTGGATGTAGTTATCATGTTTATTTTCTAAGTTAATTTCATTTGTTTATTTTCTTGATGTTTATTAACTTAAGTAAACTTACATTCAATCTTAAGTTTAATATTATTCAATTTACTATTTGTATAATTTGTATCATCTTGAATTGACTATTCAAATTTTGTTATTGTTTGATCTCTTTTATTTCAATTCATTTATTTCATTAAATTTTCTAATTCTTATCAATGAACTTGGATTACGATGGTTGATTCCAAGTTATGTATTATGAAATAGTTCAATTCATTTCAATCAACTTGAAAGGAATGATGATTATGTTATTTAAAAAGTTTTTTTTATCATTTACCATAATATGATTACCCTTATTCATCATGACCTAAGAAGTTTAAGAAAGGGTTATTATTATGTTATGTGAATTAAACTTACCCTAGGTTACTTTAATTTTTATGTAATTTTAAGATCAATTAATCCTAATCTTTCACATTTACATTTTAGCCACTTTATTCCTTAATCTAAATGGCCTTAATATATTTATATGTTGATAGATTATAAAGTTTAGAAGTGAATGAACTTTATATTTCAATTTATCAATGGGTTTATCATAAGTGAATTGATTATTAATTTTGGAATATAATTAAATTTCATTTCATCAATTATTCTTAATCCTTAACTCATGTTTAATTAGGTTCCTTTACTTTCAAATTACTTGGACATTTTATTGAAGTGTTCTGATATTAATTATGATGTTTTAAGTTTATATTATTGATTTTGTGATTTTTCTGATTTTTTTGATTTATTATTTTCTTTAAATTGACCTAGAGACTTGGAAATTCAAGAACTCCCAATCTAGAGGTCAATTGGGTATGAACGTTTTATGACAAGTGGGGTTCCTTGCCAACTTAGTTTTCCTAAAATTTTACCTTAATCACATGTGTAATTTTGGATTTATTAAGGTTGTAACTATTTCATTAAAACCTAAATGCCTAATTTAATGATGATTATTAAAAAAGTTTATTTTTCTTGATTCTTCTCTAGAAGATGCCTCCATAGAGGGTTTATTCATAATTTTTAGGCTTCTAGCTGATTTATTCTAATTTATTTAAGTTCAGGCTAATTAATTAAATACCAAATTAGGCCATTTTATCATAAATTAGGTTTTAGTGGCTTTCAATGATGTATTTAAGTTCATTAAAGTGTGTTATGATGTTTTGGATCATTTTCAATTTTTTTTCTAATTTATATGAGTCATATTTAATTTATTTTTATTAAAATCAAGATTTCAAATTGAAAATTTCATATATTTAGATTTATTAGTCAATAAATTAAAAACAAATCACCTCATGTGTATCTTAACACCAATTTCAATTCCTAAAAGTCTCAAATCATTTTGATCAATGGTTTGGGATTAATTTAGGTTCCAAAATTTTCATTCAAACCTAGATTAATGCAAAAATACTCAAAATTAATTGGGATTTTAATTTTAATGGATTCGTCTCATCAAGAGGAGTTTATAAAGCTTTCATTTATATTTTATTTTCTATGATTTTGACATTTTTCTTTAATTTTTAAATTCAAAAAATCCTAAATTTTGTCTTCAACCGCATCAGATCCACGTGGATCTGACGTGGTGTCGCTTTACACATGGTGCCACGGTATTTATCAATGTGAGATCCATGTGGATCCCATGTCAAAATGGAGATGAATTCTGGATAATTATGGGTCATCCGATCGAAGATCGGATGGTTCTAATCAATTCACAATTTTCTCAAGGGATTTAATCAAATGATCCGCCTAAATCTCGGTCGTCTGTTCCTAATAGAAGAAACGGATGGTGGAGATTATCTCTTCTTCGATGGAGATGAGCAGAGTCATCCGTCGATTCAAGAAAATTTTTGGTGATCCAACAATTGAAATCGCCAATTGATTCCAAAATCATCAGTGAATAAAATAAGAGGGATCTATACAATTTGATCTACCTTAAGATCAAATTCATTTCAAAAAGTCCCAAAATTGAAAGCTTAAGAGGTGGCTTTAATCACATACCTCAATTCTGGCAATCTCCGGCAGTGGGGTTGACTCTAATAACTTCGAAATGGTGCGTCGAGGCTATTAGAAGAAGGAATTGGATCCTCTCCTCATGGATTGCCATATAGACCAAGCTCAGCCTCTTTCTTGTTGGCTTTGGTCATTCTTTGGCCTCCCAACGGTGAGGGAATTGGGGGAAGATTGGGATCAGCTTCGATAAGGTGGGGAATGTAATGAAATGGTCTATTTGGCTCAAGATGCTCTCTATCTCTCTTTGTCATTAGAGGCCGAGAGCCTCTTATCCATTTTCCTTTCTTATTGTTCAGCCATGCCTAATTGTTGTCCCTGGAGGCTAGCTCCAAGGATCATCAATTGTTTACCAACTATCTAGAGGTGATGTGGTGGGAAAGCAAAGGGGATGAGGGATTGGAGAATTTGGATTTGGCTTCATACTCTCTTTGTTGGCCATGGCATATTCCATCCTTTTAGATTTTAGTTAGGAATTGTTTAGTTGCCTAAGCTTGTTTTCATTCTCTCTTAACCCATCATAGGACGAGTTTAGATGAGTTTAGGTGGATTTGAATGTGCTTGGTTCAAGCTTGGTGGTTAATTATATCATTGGATTCAATTTAATTTTAAATGCATTAATCACATTCCTTTTCATTAATTGGCTTTAGATTTAAGTTTAAATTATCATTGTTTGTCTACTAGATAATTAAGAATCCAATTAACCCATGCCACATGAGGATTTAATTCAATTCTTAGTCAACTTGACCCATTTTATCTTAATTGGGTTAAGTTAAATTTGATTGAGTCAAATGACCAATTTTAACCCAACTAGATTATGTTTGGACTCCAAGCATGTTTAAACACATGTGTGAGATGATTTGGAGTGATTGATTTCAATTAGTTTGAAGTTAAATTTAATTTTGACCCATTTGACCCAAATTGGGCTTAATGGGTTAAGCTTCGGTTCATTTGAGTCAAATGACCAAACTGGTCAAATTAGACCTAATGATCGATTGAATTATGTTTGATTCTCATTTCCAAATGATTTTAAATAATTAATTTGGGTTGATTTTAGTTTGATTTGTATTTGAATCCCATATGATCCAATTAGGCCCATTTAGGTCAAATGATCTATTTAGCCTAATTAAGGCCTTATTGGATTTATATTCTCTTAAATTCATATTTAAACATGAATATATTATTATTTAGATCATTTGGAATGATTTTTTGGTCAAATTTTGGTGGGTTGACCTTTGACTTGGTGGGACCCACCTAGGTCAAACTTAGGTTAAAAATGTTCGCCACTTTTGGAGCTTGATTTGAATTTGAATTTATTCATGCTCTTAATTTGATTTCATTTTATTTTTATTTGCATTTGTTTTGGTTTAGTTTGAATTTCTTGAAGTTTAAATGGTCTTAAGGTTTAAATAGGATAATTAGATTAATTACCCTATTCACTTTAATTTAAATTCAAGTGTCTTTGAATTTCAATTTCTTTAGGCTTGGATTTAAATTTGATCTAAGTTTATCCAATCTTGTTGATTTGGATTAGATCCTTGAAAGGTGCATTCTCCACTAAGAGAAGTGTCATAAGTATATAATTAGGAGATTCCTAATCTAGGATTATGTATCCTAATTACTAGTGTTGGAAGTAATGTTAATCTCATCCAAAAAAGAGGTTAACAAATGGAACCCCAATATGTGTAGTGGATTGTCCAGATTGCACTACACATATCGGTGTTGATCGAACTCGTCAACACTACAAACATAAGCTTGAAGGAGTTTTAACCAGCACTATGGCATTGTGTTAGAGTGTCACGACACCACATCAATATTTGATGCATTTTTTAGTTTTAGTTAGTTACGAAATTAATGGTAATAACTGCTTCTTTTGACTCACACAATAATTATTTTGACCAGCTGGAAGATGCCTAAATGTTGCATGTGAGTGTTATGGTTCTAGTTTCATATTTCAAAATTTGAGAGGTTAGTGCCTCGATGCTACTATTGTAGCGCCATGGTGCAGATTCTTTGCTCCAGAACCTGAGAAGATAGCGCAGCGTCGAGGCACTAGGCCTGGTTTATAAATAGACCCCTTTGTGCTACATATTTTTCATTATGTTGTCTCATCGTTATAGGAATTCTTAGAGATTTCTTTCCCTCAACCTTTTCTAACACTAGAAAGATAGTCATGTTGCTCTAAAGGCTTGCTAGTAAGAGTACGACTTCAAGCAATGCTAACATATTTGTTAGTGTGGAAGTGGAGGAGACGTATTAATATGCCCTCATCCACAAACACCTCATTCCAAAAAGAAGTTTCCACAATTCAGGTGGGAGCATGGAGAGGATCATCATTGAGCAAGGCTAGGAGAAGCTGCCTATGAAAGCACCCCCTATGTCATTCTTGTGGTGTAAGACTTCTTCGCCAATGCAAAGGTACAACAAGACAATAGCGTTCTTGTCCGAGTGAAACTAGTGAGTTTTAATAGTACTGCCATTAATGCATATTACAGTTTATAAAATATAGTATATGATCAATATCTTTCTTATTATAATAATCATCCTGATTTTGATGAAGTTATAGGTTTTATCGCAGGCAGAAATGCCAATATTTGGTATAAACTAGGGGGTGAGGAAAGAATTATCAACTTTTATGTCATTGGCCTATCAGACAAGTCTAGGGCTTGGCACTATGTTATTATTGTCAAGCAGATGTGCACTAGTACTATCAGTGATGTGACTAAGGACAGGACTATTTTAAAGTTTATTATTCAAAATGGTTTTATAAAAGATATATGGAAGATTATTTATAATTTCATTTGTAATATGCTTCAAGGCAGTACTACTATAAGATACGATCATCATTCTCTTATTTATAGTTTATGTACTACGATAGGAGCATTGGGGGAGCCTGACCAAGAAGTTCTTATTCAGAAAGCTCCTTTAACAAAATGGATAATTGGAAAGCTCATGTGCTCCACGTGCCCCACAACAAGGATCCCAATCTTCCAAAACCTTACATGAAAAACTCCAAGAAATTGAAGGAGAAGTCTTAGATTTAAGGAAATAGGTTGTTGAGAGTAGCAATAAGTAATAGGCCTTGAAAATAAAATTTGACTATCATATGGATCAACAACAGAAACAGTTTTCTTACATAACTCAATTTAACTCAACATTAGCTCATATGTTTGAAAATTATGGCTTTGGGGGTCCGAGTCAAGCCTTTTTACCTACGGTTCCTCAATATCCGCCTTATGTGAGCACCCCACCAATGCGGAAAAGAGGAAGAAGAGGAGAAGGGTGATGAATATGATTACTAGTTTTTTTTTCTTTTTCTTTTATTTTTGTATTTTTGTATTTTTTTTTTGTTTAAACAACTTATGTAACTTATGTAATTATTTTTTATTTTAATAAATATATTTTTATTTCACATATTCATATATTATTATTTGTGTATTCTTCTATTTATTATTTGAAAGTTTCAGAATTTAAAATAATAGAATTTTCCTAACTTAAAATGATATCACGATAGTTGCACCTCAATGCTGAGAATGTAGCGCCTAGGTGCTGCTAGTCTCCAGGACATAAGCTTAAAACTTGAGAGTCTAACACTACAACACTCAATATGTGGTGCTTTGGCACTCTTAAGATAGAAATTCTTGTCATACTACCCGAGGGTAGTGTTGCGATGCTCGATAAGCGGCACTATGGCGCTATTAAGATAGCCATCTCTTATCATTCTACTCGAGGGATCAGCACTGTGATGCTCGATATGCGGCATTACGGTGCTCAATATGCAGTGCTACGGTGCTAGGTAGACAAGGCTTAGATTTACAATTTGTTGAGATCAGTATTTCAAGTGTCGTAAAAATTGTAAAATTAATACAACGCTACAGTGCTTGAGGGACAGCTCTACAATGCTATTAGAAGTATTTTTTCATATGACCTGAGAGATCAATGGCTCGATGTTGAATCCATAGTGCTTAAGCGTTATTTCTTCAATGTCTAAAGTTTAATAGTTTTATAGAAATTTGAAATTTCGGCAGCATAACATCTTAGTAGTGCTAGATTTTCCAATGTTTTAGTATATTAGCACATTTCTCCCTTATTCTTGACCCAAGATCAATGGAAGAAGGATTTTATTTCAAATAAAAAAAAAGTTTGATGGTGGAAGATGTAGTGTCTTAGTGCTAAAAAATAGTGCTTCGGTGCCAGTTAAAAGATATGGAACTCAATAGCATAACATCAGTGAAAATCTGATTGCACTAAAGAATGATACCTTGTGGTGTTTTAATTTGGAGTCATGTGGGTGGACACCACGCAAATCTTAGGGAATACTTATTGAAGTGATCGGGTACGACATTAAGGTATGATGTACTATCCTAAAAGATAGAAATATCACCCTAAAGTGGACCCAATCACCTAATAAGGACTCTTAAAGCATGATGGGTCTTCGTATATACCAGAGATATTTCTCCTACTTTACATGAAAAAGTATAGTAGAGTTTATTTTATGTCGGGTTCTTTAGTTCCCTATGAAGGCAAGCCTTCATAGTTAATTACACCCTAGGAAATGAGATTTTTCAAGAAAACTCTTGATTAAAGTAGTCAATCAATTATCTCTAAAGATTTTAAGGTTAAGACTATCAATGAATTAATATTTTGGAAAATCAAATGAGATTGTTCAATTGAAAGACTTATTTTTGGGTTTCAAAGAAAGATAAGTAGGAAGTGCTCATGATATTAAGAAGCCTAGTGAGCATTCTAATCTATCCTTTGGTGAGGCTTTATATGTTTGAATAAGAGAGGATTTGCTTAAATTTTAATTAAAATTTATTAGAATGTTAGGGCTTATAATCCATCAACAGATGATTGTGGAGATACCTTGGAGGTGAGGATTTATGCTCGTAGCCCAAAGAAAATAAGCAACTTCAGATCCTAAATCTAAGAAGCTTTAGCACAAGCTAGAGCATGACCTAAATCAAAGAGGAAAGGGGGCATAAGGGTTCACCTCCACAAGAGAGGAGAAACTCATCCAACTTTTCTAGACTTACAATCGTATGGAGTGACCGGTAGCTAACACATCCTATGATTCAAAATCATGCAGACCAGTCTTATGTAATTGCAAGATGGTTTAAGCTGTTACTTAATTCAGAAAGAGACTAGAGTCCTAAACTCACTCCCTAAGAGACTAGATCATGACTAGCATGAGTATATGACTTAGTTTAAATACAAATTTTTATAATGTTTAGATTATTTTGACACAATATTTTGGACAAAGACTTTAGGATATTTTATGCCTAAATACATGATGAAATTTTATTATTGGCCAAATCAAGAGAGAAAGAGGGTGAATCTCCACCATAAGGGGGTGTTCTCATAGGTCATGCAGTCCCTAAAGTGCAAGAATGGAGGCCCTTATTTTGCAAGAGTGGTATAATATGATATGCATGATATTGGACATACAACATTCTACTAAAGGGTTGCTAAATCTTTTAGTTATATGATTATAGCCTAAGCTTTAAAGTGAGGTTGAAAGTTATTTTAAAATTTAGTTATGAGTTGTTAATTTGATAGAAAAATTAATTTTTCTCTAAGAGTCTACTGCATCCAAGCCACACATTTAATCATCAAGTTTAAGAAACTATGAAAATCATGTTATTCTATTATGCAATCTAAACATAACAACAATCATTTTATAGATTACCGTGAAATAATAAGAGGTCGATGCGCCGGGTACTACCGTACACCCCGAAAAAGAGAAAAGTTGGGTAGCCAAGCTCTACCCTTATACAACCCATTATAGATAAATAAATACAATTTAAAATTGAATACACGCTATGGGAGTTTTCATTCTTCATTTCTTCTTCTTCTTTTATTCTTTTGATTTGATTTGCTCCAAGGAATCACAAGGCACCTCAAGACTAAGCCTTCTAGCCACTACTCATCCTAATACCCATAGTAGTAATCCTAATACACAATTATATTTTTATGGAAGAGTAAATCTAATTATACTTGCAAAACAGATATTAGCTAGACATACATATAAATCCATGCAGTTATATTTCATAATTTGGACTTAACACCCTACACGTGGGTAACTAAGCCTACATGTCCTAGTGTGAATTATGCTTAGGGGCATGAGCAACCTACAAGCAAAATATTTATATTTATTTTCAGCCTCTTAAGCACAATCTCCTTCATAAAATAATATTAGACTATCAACGGCTTAACATTCAGATCGATCCACATTCTGAACATCCAATCTAAAATATTACATCACAAAATAAAACATAATATCATACATACACCATTCTAACCTAAGACTAGAAGTGGTGACTTAACATTCTAAAGTGTGTGTGTTTAGGCTTAGTGTGGTATATCTTAGATAAGCTATTGAATTGTGATTTTTTAAGTTTGGAGATTTAATTTAATCATGATGGATAATTTTTATTTTAAGTTGTTTAGAGATTTACAAATTTTAATTTATATTTTATTTTATTTCAGTTGATATACACTTAGCATCTAAGTGTTGTAAAGAGAAGAAGGAGGCTTAACCTCCTTCATCCCTACCCAAAACTATTTTCTAAAGCATATTGTTATGACTTGGTTTCTTTTAGTGAATGATTTATTAAATGTTTGATTAATCCTAAGTTTGGGTTAATCTTAAAGAATTCTATTCAACATGAAATGCATCTTAATACTAATGTGGTTGAATTATCATCATATAGAACATGTTACACCATTCTTTTTCATCACCCATAACATGCATATGATTTAGCACTTAGGATGCATATACATGCAATATATTTTGGCATACTTAGATGATTTGAATGCATATATTTTTAGTAGAAAATGGGACTTTCATTCTTTAATCAAATACACACACACACACACATGTTCAAAATATGTAAGCAAGACGTGCCATTATTTAAACCAAGAAAGTGAGATAATCAAATTACATACTTGGGACTACTTAAAGCTTTGCATTCTCGGGATGTCCAAACTATATACTTGCTATCTTGAATACATATGAATGTATACATAACTATAAGAATGAAAATCATGCAAAAGATTATTTTTTGTTTGAATTATTTATACATATAAAGTAAAGCTCTATCCAAATTTTAGTACAAATATACATATGAATGAAACTAAATAAGTACATGCCTTTGTTAACCATGAAAGTGAGATAATTAAATGACCTCCTTGGGGCTACTTAAAGCCTCATATTTCTAGGATGTCCAGATTATATACTTATTATCATTCAAATATATGTAAACTTATACATGAATGTAGGAAAGAAAGTAATACCTTAACATACTTAAACTATAAACACATGTAAATTCTATATATATTCATAGCTATTATCACTCCAAATGCTATTATCAATTTATAACCTTTGAAAATAATTTTGAGATTTATTAGTGATAATAGTTACACATATAATAAGATTAAGCCAACACATGCAATTTTGCATAAATAAATTCATTTGATTATTTGATTTTAAAAATATGAATGCATGATATCATATGACATGCAATATTTATGGTGATTGAAAAGGAATAGCTAAACATCTTCACATAATTCATTCAACTACACTAATTCCTAAAGACAATCACATTAAATAAAATTATTTAAAGAAAACCAAAACTTCTTATTAAATTTGATTTTGGATTTTAATTGAAATTAAAGAACTGAAACCATTTGCTATTTTTGTCCCATCCCATGTTAGTGATTTAATGTGTTTAAGAAGAGGAAATTAGATGAAATTTATGAATTAATTAAGTTTGGATAATTTAGCAACTCATTTAATTATCCTTTCCTATGTTTCTTTAATTTAATTAATCACTTGTTTATGAGCCTCAAATGATATGCAAATAGGAAATTAAAATTACAATGCCCCTAAAAAACTTAATATAATAGGCTCATGCTTAAGCATTAATTAGATTAAAGAATCTAATTAAGTATTTTTATGATTTTCCCACACCTATGGGTTAATCATAATTTTCTTAAGGATTTTTATGTTATTGAACACATAAAAAAGAACCCTTGATTTGAATTTAGATTATCTGAAGTAATTATCATTTTATTTGATTAATTTTTATTTAATGATTGCTTAATTAATATCTTAATTAACCCATACATTAATTAACTCTCTTTAATGAAATGAATTTGGAAAAGTAACTAAGAAAGATATCCTAATCACTCTTCCTCATCACCTCATTATTAATCAGTGATTAATGAAGTTTAATTAATTAATTTTTACTATTTTGGATTTTAAATAATCATTAAATCACTTAAGAGGGTAATTAGGGTTTGAATTTCAAATTATTCTAATTAACTAACCAATAAATCTCAAGAAAATCATTGGAGGCGATATCATCTCGTTAAATCAACATGCCAAGTTTGGAATTGATTGCCTAAGTAATTAGAGCCTAATTAAACTAATTAAAGAAATATTTAAAGCCTAATTAAGCCTTGTTCACTATTCAAAACTTAATAAGATTATTTTTTATTAAATTCTCCTATGTTTAACCCTTCCAAAATAGATTTATTTGTACTTTTATGATTTTTCTACAATTAGCAATGATGTTATGAAGTTTTAGAGAAATTAAACATATTTTAATCCCCTAATTAATTCCTAATCCCGATAGCGCCATGCAGGAGCTGACGTGGCAGTGCTTTCCATGTGGCACAGCGAGATTGGCCACTCAAATGATCCGACGTGGTGACTGAATCAGCGATGATGGACGCGCTTTCATCCCCACCATCTGATCTCGGATTAGACTGTGAGGATTAATCCTGTGGTTCCTAAGAGAATTAAATCAAATTACTAATGGATTAAATCATAATCATCCGTTCCAATCACATGGGAACAAACAACGGATGATCCTTTGTCCCTGGCGATGAAAATGGACATCGTCTGCCCTCCTTCACTCGATCCGAGATCATCGGAGCTCGTGAAGCATCGGGATCGACTCCAAAACGTTCAAGATGGAGTTCTAGTGGGATCCTACAGTGGGATTCACACAAAATTATAAAGTTCTTCACAAAAGACCAACACCTAAAAGACTTTCTACAGTTTGTCGGTGTTTACCTCGCCTGAGCTCAGCACCAGCAGTCTATCGACCAAGGTAGCTTCATCTTGAAGAGACGAAGCCATGTTGAGAAGCTCGCACATTGCCTCTTTGTCGTTGGCTCTATGGACCAAGCGTCATCAGAGTTGGTCTTGGAAGGGTCTTTGGTGCTCAATCGAGAATCAATTCATTCTTGAATGTAGGGACTAGGGGAAGGTGTGGGCAAAATTAATTTAGATTTGGTGATGCTTGAGAGGAGTGGACAGAGTGGAGGCTCTATTTGGCTTGGCTTTGATGTCACCGGTGATGAGGAGGCCAAGGGAACTCGGGGAAGCACTCGGGAAGCTTGTCTCCCCGCTCTTAAACTCTTTGAATGCTCTGATCATGTGTTGGAATTAGATTGGTGAGGAGTATACTCTCCTCCCCATCAAATTGGATGGCTCAGGTTTGCTGTGCCATTGGCAGACGTCCGACCAGTGCTGGTGGCTGGGGACGTCAAAGGGATGCTGAGGTGGCTCGGCTTGAGTGGGTGAGTGAAGGGAGGTGGGCTGCCATGGCTGAGGTGGAGTGTACCAACAACCCTAAGTGAGCCAATAAGGATGCTTAGGTTAGGTTACCTCCCTTGACCATGGCTAACCCAACCAACTTTGGGTTAGGTTAGCCAGTGGTCCAAGGGTCTAAAACTAGCTTAGATAGTCAAATGCAAAGGGGTAGGTAAGACCACCCAAAAGTAGATTTGTCCCATTTGGAGAGTTTTAACAAATGGGTATTAGGTCAATTTGAGTTTGAAATGGGTTGGGTTTGATTTAGGCTGACCCAAGGATGGGTCAAGCCAAGTTTGAATGGTTTGGTCTTTGTTTGAGTTGGTTTGGCTTAATTTGACTTATATAGGTCAAATTGAGCTAAGTTTGGTTAAGTTGATTAATTAGTCAAATTGGGTCAAATCATGGGTTGAGATAAGTTTAAATGATGATTTGAGATGTTTAGGTTCAATTGGTTTGATTTGATTTGGATTGGATTTGGATTTGACTCATATGAGTTCATATGGGTCAATGGGCTAAGTTGCCCAATTTTGTCAAATTGACCAAATTGGCTTGGATTAGGTGTTGATTTAGATTTCATTGATGATTTGAAAATGATTGTAGGTTTTGATTTCAATCAATTTGGATTTAGGAATGATTTAGACCAATTTGACACTTTAAATCAATTTGGACTAAATGGGTCAATTGGGTTGACTTGATCAAATTGAGTTCAATCGAGGGTTTGATCATGTTCAATAATCAATTTGTGATGAATTTGAGCCATTGGTTGCAATCAATTTGATTAGGATTTGATTTGACCCAATTTGGTCTTTTAGGTCAAATTGGGTCAACTTGGGTCAAGATATAAATTGGACTTGGTTTGACTTAATTGATGGTCATGCCATATTCATTGATTAGTTTAGAGTTGGTAAGAATCATTGGTTTTAATCAATTAGGTTTGGAATAAAGTTTGGTTTAATTTGATTCATGTAGGCTAATTGGGTCAACTTAGGTCAACTTGGGTCAAGTGATCAAATTAGCTTGGTTTGACCCAATTGATTGTAATTGATCAATCAAGGATAATTAATAATCATTGTAGGAGGTTTTGGATGGGTTGGTTCAATCTGATTTAAGTTGGATTGGAGTTTAGCGCAAATGGGTCCTTTAGGTTACTTTGGGTCAAGTGAACATAATTGGTCAATTGAGTTAGTTTTAGTTGAGTTAGATTGAGTTGAGTTTGATGATTGATTTAGGATTGATTGATGGCTTTTATTGCAACTGTTTTATGTTTGATTGGATTTTAGCTCATTTGGATACTTTGGGTTCAAATGGGCTAACTTGAGTTGATTTGATTGGTTTGATCAATTGGTTTGATTTTAGATTTTGGAAGAGCTTGAAATGATGATTTGAGGGATTGATGTGCTTTTGTGAAAAGCAATTGAATTTGGTTTGATTGAAGGAGGTTTGGGTTAAGTCCATAGGATGGGTTTATGGGATTAGAATGGGTTTAGGTTTAAATCATTCTGGCTTGGAGCTTGGATATGAAATGAGATTTCATTGGTTTTTGATTGGTTGATTTGGAATTGGATTTGGTTGAGGGGATAGACATAGGCTTGGTTTAGTCCATGGGATAGGTAGGTTCCTTTGGTCCTAAGGCATAATCTAAACCTAGGGCATGCCATCCTTAAGTCTCTAAGCTTAGATTTAGTGTTCACCTAACCACTAGAAGTGTCTTATGACTAGAAATTTTAGGGTCTAGAAGACTCTTAAGCCAAGATAGGAAAGATGAATCCTCACTCCAAAAGTGAGGTCAACATACTTAAACCTGAGAGTTTAGCACCACAGTACCAAATATCTGGCACTTGGATGCTATGAGATGGAGTACCAAGAATTTCATTCTTGAAACTACAACACCTCAGTTACACCTAAGCATCGTGGCGCCATAGAGTGGGAACTCCATTTTTGAACCGTTCTTGCAAAATTTGACAATTTTTTGTAAAAATTTGATGGCATAACACCTTAATAGTGTTAGATTTTACTTATTTAGTGCAAAGAACTCTTCTTCCTTGTTTTGGATCCAAGATCGATAGAGGGACTATTTTTCTTCTTACGCCATAACCGAGTTCAACGCAGAGGTGTTTATATTTCATGATTATAAAGTTTTTTTTGGTATGGGGCTCTTTTTTTTACTCCAAATCCAAGATCAATGGAGATAAACTTTTTTTATTTCTCATCGGATTCAAGATCAATGGTGGAAATCTTGTTAAACTTAATTTTCAGAAAAAAAATTATATAATGAAAGCATTTGTAGAAGTTTTTTACCTGAAATTGATTAGAGTAAATCTCGATCTATTGTGCATGAGGAGATTGCTCTTGTCGTAGTGGAAATCATGCGGTTGAGAGGCAAACAACCGGAATAAGAATAGTTAAGTTGTTTTAGAGTGTGAGTAAGGGAGAAGGAAGAAGAAGAGAGGGGTAGTTCTCCCCTTTTTATAGTGGATTTCTCATTATAGGGTGATTTTCTGCTTTAAAGCCGCTCGCCCCACTCCCTTTAAGTGGTTATTGTTGTTGGGGAACAATGATTTTTCTTGATTTTAAAATTAAAAGTCATCGTGACAGCGCTTCAGCATTATATCATTTAAGTAGGCAAGTGTTGGGGACAATTTGAGCTTCAAGATACTGTAAAGTGGCGATAGTGCCTAAGCACAACGATGACAGTGCTGCGGTGCCCCAAGCCGAGATGTTTAATTTATTTCATTTTTATCATTTTAGCCAACAACTGATGGATGACTTAAAGAATTTGGTACACTTGCTCTATCGTGATGCTATTGCATGTGCTTAGTTTAATGTATTGAATCATAGTCTTTCGAGATGTGGAGTAAACAACAAGTAAAATAATTGACTATGGGGAACATTCTTCTATTTGTGTTATTTTCTACTTTGTGGCTTGAACCAAGGTGCTCCACAAAATTTGTATTCAACTTTTACGTTATTCTTATAGTATAGCATATAATTATTGACATAGTAGTCAATCTTTTCTAAGCTCAGATCTAACTTTAACACTAACTTCTTTATTCTATATATGTCCTCTAGAACTATATCTTTTGTTGGTTTATCTTGTTAAGTAGCCTTACAAATTGATTAAAATATTTATAGCATATTATATTTAGTTTTGATACTTAACATTCTTATGGCCATAGACAGTTCAGTGTGAATCGTGCAACCTTTCCACAATGGTCATGTGCTTCATGTGGTAGGCCGTAAAACTTTTGAGCTTCTTTGTTATGTGGTTCATCTTCCATTACTCCTACAAACTTAGCTCTTGCAAGGTCAAAGATAATTTCTTCATAATTTCATTCAAAATTATATTCAACTGAAGACATGCATAACTCGTTGAGACACGAGTGACAACATTAATATGTGGCTCAAACTCATCATGAGAAGTCTATGACTAATAATTTAGTTAAAAATCTCTATGATGTAAGTCTAATCTGACTTCATCTGGCTATTAAGTAGGCCTAATTTTTAAATCAAGTGCATGGACATCAAAACTTTCATTCAAAAGGTAATTAGGAAGTTAAGATGTCATGTGCACAAAGTACTTAACACCATTTAAGAATTCATCAGGTAATCATTTTCTGCCTAGATGCAATCTATTGTATGTTCATAATCGTTCACTACGAGTATCCATATATTGCACAAATTAAGAAGTGTGAGGTGTAGATTCATGTGTTATATAAATTATAGAATTAAATATGATTAACTAATCAAGAATTAATATGACCTAATTGCTTAAGTATGTAATTTTTTCACTTATAATGTAGTATGCTTTGAGAAAGCTCACATTCAAGGATCGATCATACTATAAGAATGTTGTAATTATCCTATATCTCTTACACTAATTGAGATTCTTAATTAATGTGTGGAATGTTGGTTGGGGAGATCGAGGGATCATAATTAGAAGGGAGTGCTAGGTCAGATAGTGTGACTGATGTGGGCCATGGGATTATAGTGCTAGGTAATCAAAATTTGTAACATTTTAACACTAAAATAGAGAGATATATTTTAAATAAAGTGAATATCAATATAGACACAATTTTGTAAAATTCTAACTTTGTACTTTTAACTTCTAAAAATTTCACCATTTTAGCTTAAAAACATATAATTCATTTTTTATATAAAATGCAAACTAATATAAATTGTATAAATTAATGTTAAACAATCGTAGATCTAACTCCTATTAATTTTAAATATGTACAAAATAATATTATACATATATGTATTGCAAAAAAAAATTTGAATCGTGATATGAGTAATTAAATAACTAAAATTAATTATAAAATATATTACCCAAAAATTTTAAATTAAAATTTTAACAAAAAAGTTTAAACTATAAGCTAAACAATTGTAGATCTAGCTTCAAAGTTCAAATAGAAAAATAACTATGAAATATATTAGTTTTATATAAATTGAAAGAAAATCTAAATTAAAAATTAAAAAATTTTCAAAAACTTTAAATACATTTTTCACACAATTGAATAGATAAATCATAAATAAATCGACCAGAAGCTAGAAACTATAGAGAAAACAGATGAAAATGATGCATTTTGATTAAGATTTAGTATGTCCTAAGTAAGGTTCTGCCATTGGCTGAGAGAGAGAGAGAGAGAGAGAGAGAGAGAGAGAGAGAGAGAGATGAGGCATAGGAGAAAAATGGAGGTAAGAGTTAAGGACCGACTCATCTACTCACTATATTTTACTGCTTTCGAAGGATTTTCTCATGAAGTTTACGCCGAAAATTTTTCAATTAGAAATCCCACCAAAAATTTTGCCAATTAATCCATCGAGTTTAAGTATCATTTTTGCGACCTTGGAAAATTTGTCGATTAAAATTCTACAGTTTTTTTCTTACAGATTAGTCGCCGAAAATTACTCTTTTTCCCGTAGTGTCTCTAAAATAAGCATTTAGAGAGGAGTCATTTATAGTTTATCTTAATGATTAATTTGTTATAAATTTTTGAAGTAGAGGCTCACTTAATTAAATTTTTAATTCTTTTTTAAGACATAATTAAGTCATTTTTGAAATCCAAAAGAGTTAATTAACTTTTCTAGAGTCATTGATATTAGTCAAAATATTTTCAATCATTTTAATATTTTTTATAATTTTTATAATTTTAAATTTATTATTTTATTTAAATTATCCTAAAATAGCCTAAAAAAGTATATATTTTGATCTAGATGTCTGATTAATTTGAAATTTTATGATAGGTAGATATTTATAACAAGTTATTATCCTAAGAATTTTAATTTAGTTTAAGTTATCTTTTAAGAGTTATTAAGGACTTATCATTTTTGATAATTTTCAAATTAATCCCAAAATATTTAATATAACTTAAAATTTGTAATTTTGTTAGATTCATCTCTGAAATATCCATTTATAGAGGGGTTATTTATTGACTAATTGATTAATTTATTATAAAATTTTGAAGTTCTAATTTAAATAAATCAATTAATTAAATTTTTAATTCTTTATTAAGCCATAATTAAGTGATTTTTAGATTTTAAATAATCGAGAAGGCTTAAACATTTTTTTAGGTTTTGAGTTATGCATAAGAGTGTTTTGATTTCCATAATTTTAATAATTTGTAATTATTTATTTATTCACAATCAGCTAATGAACTTCAAAAATTAATAACACTTAAATTGGAAATCTATTTGATTTGAAATTTTTTGGTAGTTAGAGATTATCACTATCTCTAATTCTTGAAAAGTTTAGCTCAATTGGAATTTTTTTAAAGATAAATTAATAAAGTATCAATTTTGTTAATGTCTAACTTAATCTAAAAATATCCATTAAAATTTAATGATTTTAGGTTCATTAGATTCCTCTTGAAATAATGAATCTATAGATGGCTTATTTATAATTTTTGGATGAGTATTTGAATTTCTATAATTTTTTAAAGTTTTAACTATTTTTTGTATTTATTGACCCAAAATCCACCTATTTATTTACTCAACCAATCATCATTGACTAGGATTCTGGTTTATATGTGTTGAAACCTGACTAGACCACAGAGAGGTGATATGGATTGAGTGAGAAATAAACAAATCTAAATTATTTAGTGTTTAGATCGATGGTTTAGATTAAAGTAGGTTTATAATAAATCAAAATGGGGTTCTAATCATGACTCTCTATTTTAATAAAGGAGAATGGATGGCCCTGGGCTCATCTTTCTCATGGGAGGTAGACCAAGGAGGGAGAGACGAACATAATCCACCCCAAAACCATCAGATTTCATGATTTTCCAGTGATCTTCGTCAAAAAATCGCTTTATTTTGTGTCGGGTGGGTTCAAAATGAAAAATACAATGAGAATCTAAGAAGAAAAAATCCTAAAGTCACATAATCTTTTTCACAAAACATCAAACCTATAGCTTGCCTATGAGATTTGAATTTTACTTCACTCAAGCTAATGCTAAGTGGATTTTTCAAATTGGAGATAATCCTTGGGACTTGATGAAGCTTTAAAATTAATTTATCCACTTGCCTCCCCTTGGATTACTCCAACCACCAAGTGCCACCACCTTTTCATCAGAATCCACCCAATTTTGGTATTTTATATGTGAAAAGAGGGGGATAGGTTTGTTTTACTTCTTGGGAGGTGGAGAAGGTATTTCTAATAAAAAAAAAGGAGTTTGGAAGCTCCTTTTTCTCTCTTGTACATATATGATTAAAAATCACCATGGATGATGATATGGAGGTGTGGGCATTGATTGTAAGCAGCTAAGATTCACTATTTGGAGTGGTTGGGTAATTAAAAATCACAGCAAGCCAAGTAAATGAAGTGATGTGAATGGATGTGAGGGGATTGTGAGTTATGTAGCTTTACATTCACCATTGACTTTTCTTCCCTCTCTCCAAAGCAAAAGTACCAACTCATACATGGGGATATTGGGTGAGGTTAAGTGTGCTTAAGCTTGATATGGGTTACATTTGGTGCCTTTAGGTTTGGGTAAGCTGAGTTAGCCCAATTGAGTTTGGACTGAGTCAAATGTTTGGTTTGGCCAATTTGAACTTAGATTATACTTTAATTATACTTAATGAGTTATTCAGGGTGGTTGAATTTGATTGATTACAATTGATTTGGATTTATCTTCATTTTAACCCAAATTGGCTTAATCAGGTCAATTTAGATTCACTTGACCTAATTAACCAGATTGGACCAAAGGATGATTGAATTCAATTATGTGCCTTGAGTGATTTAGAGTACTCAATTTGATTTTAGCTCAATATGGCCAATATAGGTTGATTTGGGTTAATTTGAGTTAAGTTGACCAATTGATAAAATTAGGCTTAAGGTGCTATTGGATCATGTTCAAATGTGTAATTTGAAACATGTAGAAGTGATTGGTTGGATTCAAAATAGCTTGGATTGAATTTTTGGCTCAAAAAAGTTCATGTTGATCAAATTGGGATAAGTTTGATCAATTGGCCAAAATAGTCAAATTGCCAATTTGACTTCAATTGATCATTGAATTATGTTCAATAACTAATTTGAAATATTCTAGAATACTTAGTTTGGTTAAATTTGGACTACATTTGGACTAAATTTGATTTTAGCTTTATAGGATCTAATTAGGCTAACTTGAGCTAAGTGAGCTACTTAGCCAAATTGGGTATTAAATAGACTTTAATTGAGTTCAATTAAAATTTCAAATGATTTAGGTAAGATCAATTCTAAATGATTTGAGTTAATTTTTGGTTTAGCGCCTTTAGGCCCAAGTGGGTCAACTCGAGTCGAGATTGGTCAAATTGGATCTCAATTCAGTGTGATTTGGATATGATTGATGTTTTGAGTGTCATGTGATCAATCAGTTGAAATCAATTTGGACTCGATTAAAGTTTTGGTCTAGGCAACCTAAATGGATTAAATGGACAAATTTAGGCTAAATGGGTTAGTTAGCTCATTTGAAACTAAGTGTGTTTGGCTAGTATTCGAGTTTGTGTTTGAGGTTAAGATTGATTTGAAATCAATTTGACTTAGTATATAGGGGTTTGGGTTAGCTTGAGCTAAGTAAGGTCCACTAGTCCAATCAAGTCTAATCTTATGATTGACTAAGTCTTTAATTTTGGGTTTGGGTATCCTTTTAATCACTAGAAGTGTCCTAACAATAAGTGAGAAAGTCCTAGTGCTAAGATGAAAACTTATGTCTAAAGAAGATAGATGTCAACCTCACTAAAAGTGAGGTCAGCAAACAATAAATCATTAGTTCAAACACGGATATATACTTCATCATTTTGATGACATTACATAACAAAGAGAACTTTTTAAAGATGGGAAGAAAAGAAAGGTGAGGTGACATACACATCTTATGCTTTTAGAAATTGAGAAATTATAAATGAAAAGTTTTATAATTGGTTGAGAAAAAGAAAGTTATATACTTTTTCATTCAGTCAATACTTACTATTTTTATTACATAATAATATTATTTATCAATGTACATTTTAGTAATAATCCATTAATATCATATGAGAGTAAGGCTCTTACTAAAAAGCCAAAAATAGACTTGCAACAAGGAATAAAGGGTTTAACATTATAATTTTCATACAAAAAATTATGATGAGAATAAGAAAACCTAGAATTATGGTATTGTTAGAGATTTCTATTATTATGGTCAAGTTAATGATATTATTAATATTAATTATTCTCATATATTGAAGTTGTATTATTTATATGTGATTGGGCTAATACCAATACAATTAGGATGAAATAAGATCAATATGGATATACCTTAGTGAACTTCTCATATTTGATTCATATAGAAGATTAATTAAAAGATGATTCATAAAGCTTATTCAACTTCTCATATATACCTTAGTCAAGTTTTCTCTACATAAGTAAAGCCTAACTTTTATATTCAAGATCCTAAAAGTGGTAATTGGAATTTTACTATTTAAGTTAAACTAAAAGATATCTTCAATTCAAGTATTTCATTCAATAGTGTGTAAGTAGAAAATATGCAAAATAATAACATTTATGATGTAAGTTATCAATGCCCTTTAATTATAAAGGTATTTTGTTTAATTTTTCTTAACATTCCATTTTTTGTGTCTTATATACAATATCTTTGTAATTTGCAGGAATGATATGTGGTAGTCTAGTTAAAAGGGCTTAAGAAGTTATTAGTAAGGGTAGATCTAGTAAGAGACACAATAATAGATCTTCTGATAAAACTTATATTCCTAGTACATCCTCATTCACTAGAGGAGCAAACCATAGTAAAAACATATTAACCAATGTACCATTTAGTTTGTGTGCAAATTGCACAATCATAAGATGAAATTTGGCTTATTGGTATGTAATTTTTTTTTTTGCAAAATTTGATGTGCACTTTAATTCTTGAGAATATATCATAATCATTTATATTTTTTATTTTAAATGAACAATGCACTCCTATAAGATGTAAAGGTGCACAAAATGTGCATATATACAAAGCTTGCCCTTAGGCACAAGAGATCATATCAAAAGGAATGAGAGTGGTATTCCCTACAACATCATAAAGTTTATCCTCTTGGGATCTGGCATTGTTGTTATTGCCAAAGACCTTATTTTTGCATTAATCTATTTTCTAAATTGGCACAATAAGAGTATATAATCTTTCAAAAGAGAATGCTTATTGAAATTGAGCAATTAAATATTTTAAATTATACCTTAGGCTTGTATAGTTATAATATATTACAAACTAATATTTATATTGTATTTACAGTCTAAATTCAAAAATTTTAGACATTCGTCATTGAATTCTACAAGCTTTTGACATTAAATGATGAAATTATAAGACTAGCTTAAAGTCAAAGCACTGAGATAGTATGCCTATCAAATAAATTATGGAGGTTGTCTTAGAAGGGATAGGTCTAGCTCAATGGTATCCTTTGGCAACCCAGTGATCAGAATTAGAAGACCAGGTTAATATCATGATAATTTTAATTAGTATTTTATTAAGAAGTATAATTACTAAAATATGTTATTGGAAATAAGGGTAGTAAAATATTAAAATACAAACAAATAAACATGTCCTCATATGACGGGTCATGCATGTTCCATTCACAAAGAGGGGACTATATGAAATTATGTTATAAATTATTCTTGATAGTGAGTACATAAGTAGCATTTGATTTTTGATGCAACCTATTTAGGATAGGTTGCAGTTATGTAGGATCAATAATGCATAAAGTTGCCTCATGGTCATCCAAAGATGCTAAGCAGAGATGGGTAATATTATTCAACCTTATCCTTGATGCTTAGTAAAATTTAATTTATTAATACTAATAATATATATATTTTTCTAACAAAGGTACAAGCTTGTGAACTTCTTATTGAGAAAGGACTTGTACTAGAGGATGAAAATTTAGCAGCGTATGAGAGGGTGTTTAAAATAATCATGGGTCATAAGCACCCAAAGAGAGTACAAATGTAAGAATTTGGTTTAACTCCAACATGCCACACTATTCTCATAGCACCATAATATGAGAAAGTAGTAATATGAACTACAAATGATACTTCGATACATATTTTAATTTAAATAGAATGATTTTGTTCATGTCATTTAGTTCATGCTATTGTTTTCTTAGAAAGATAAATATTTTGTATTGCTGATTTTTTGTTATTTTTTTTACTATGAACATATAATCAAAGTTTTATATATTATTAATATTTTTTGCTACTCATGTTTTAAATGGTGAAGTCCAAATTTATTTAAACAGTGTTTTTGATGGTTTTCTTAAATTTCAATTAATGTATTGTTATTAATAATATATGGTTACAATATCCACAATCACTTGATAGTATTGTATGCTTAAACTCGTTGATTAAATTGTCTTTTAAGGACATGTTGGTGAATTTTAATATATGTTTAGAAGGTAAAAAATTTTATTGGGGAATATTTAGTTAATTTTTAATGGTTTATGTATGGCTAAAAGATTATGTTGCTTTACTAAAGTATTTCTAAAGCTTATCTAATCATTAGAATTTGGAGAGTAATTACGTTTCTTTTGTATAATAGTTAGTTATAAAATAACTATTTTGAGATTTAGAATTTGTTAATCTTTATTTTTCTAACAAAAAAACCACTCAATACTTTGTTTGAAAATGAAATTTAGGTTATGCTAATCTTTATTTGTATTGTGAGTGAATTTATCACAAAAAAAGAAAAATTAGAAGGTTTGTTGAAAAATTAATGTAAAGCAACAAGTAATAAAATTACTCTTAAACATTTTCTTGGAGAAATTCATGTATTTATTTTCATAAGATTACTTTTTAGAGTATTTAATTTTTAAAAATAGGTTAATATGCAATAAAAAAAAATTTATAACAATAATAACGATTTTAATTACTGCTATTTTGAAACAACATCATATAACTACAATAGCGATCTTAACTGCCAGTATAGTTCAAGAATAACATCAATTTTAGTCATTGTTATTGTTATGTAATAGTAGCATTTAAAATCTTGTGCACCTAAATGCAATACAATGGTTTCTTTAAAATCCTTGCTATAGATATTATTATATACGATGGCTATTGAACCCGATCTAAGTCCGTGTTATGATTAAATTAACCCAACCCAATCGAAGATGGGTGCACAAGAATTACTCTATTTTATAAAAAAAGTATTATTTATTTACATTTAAATGGGAGTCATAATTAAGCAAAGAAAAAGTGAAAATATATTTTTGAGCAAGAAGAATTTTCTTTTTTCATAATTAGAAATTAAACAAAAAAGAAATTGTATTTATTACTTGTTATTATGCCTAAATTAATATTATATTTTTATATAAATTATTGCATATACACATATATGACAAAATAATAATATTTATTTTAAATTTTATTTAATCATCAATTAAAAAAAGATTACCATTTTCCTTTGAAATTTTTTTTATTATTTTTTTCTTTTTTATCTCTATGGTGGAATAAGAGAGTTAACTATCAAAACAAGAGCCATTACGACTCATGTTTTATATCAGATAACAATCATTCGATTTGATCTGTCATACCCAAATCCTAGCGATAAGCTTGCTTGATGCGTCAAAGGGATCAATTGGTTAGCTCATCCTGTCCGAACTTCGCTTCCGATTGTTAGCCGTGGCTTTCGAGGGTTTCATGCTGCCTGGTTTCACTGAGTTTCTGCTGCTTCGACAATCGAAGCGCCAAAGATGGAGGTAACTTCACTCGTGCCTGGAACTCCGTCATGGGACTCTTCTCTCGCATCAACTGCCGAAATTGGTGTGGGGAAGCCGGAGATTGGCTTGTTAAGAGGCATTGGAAGCGCCAGCTTGCCGGAGAATTTCTCGGTGGAGGACCCGATGGACGGACGCGATGACGAAGGAGATTATTTTGAGAACGAGGTGGAGGGAGCGCAGTTAAGTTCAATGACCGCTAGTGGATGTATGGGGAAAACTAAGCGGGGGATTTACACACGGAGTGAGATGGAAGCGTTAAGGTTTCTAAACGTCGATGCACAGATGCGGATGTGGAATGCAGTCTATGCTGGCCTTAAAGCAAATGTTGCTCGCGAGTACAAGAACCTTCTGTTGCCTAAGGATCAAAAGAAGGGGAAGGAGGGAAATATATTATGGAACAAGTTCGAGGGAAAGAATGATGATTTAGGAGATCTGGGTATGAACGTGCTTTGTTCAAATCATTTCTTTTTAAAAAGATTTATGAGGTTATTTTTTTTGTTCTTCTATGCTTCACTTGCTAATGATTGATTGCATTTTTGGGTTGTTCAATGTTTTAATCGAGTGGGGAATGCTGTTCAATTTCAATTTTTATGATTGTGCGAATATTAATTCTTCAAGATAGAATGAAAGGAACTTAAATTTTGTTGGGTTATCTTGTCTTTTAGGATGAAGGATTCTTTATATTTCTTCCCTTCTACAGGAGTGTCATGTATAAAATATGTTAAGTACCTAATCTGTTAAGTACTATTTTTTGTTTTTGTGATAATGAAGGCTATCCAATGTTCTGATTCACCATAGGCATGAATTTACCATTGAGGATATTACATGTACCAGTTTGATGCTTCCAATTTCCAAACAGCCTTGCACATCATTCGTCATTTTTTTTTATTTTCTTATAAAAGTCCAATTTTAATGCATGTAGCAAATTTTAAGGAATGCTATGGATGACAAATTAGGCATCTGGTATGCCAACAACGTGGGAAGATTTTTCCTTGAACCATATTTTTCTTATCTTGCTGGTAACCACCAAGGTTATTCTAGAAATTAAGTTTCAAAAATAATTATATAAAATACTTTCTCAGGAAGATGGTGTTGTTATGAGTTGATACTGGCAATCCTTTTACTGTGTCAATATGTGAAACTTCCCTTGTTTGTATTATAAAATATGTTAAGTGCTAGTTATTTAATGTCCATCTTAGAGTTCATCATATGTCATAATCTATGATTATCATGTTTTTCAACCATGTTCAGCTATTTGCTTTCATATATTGGGAAAAAAACATCTCACTGAAAATGTAAAATGACGGTCATTACATGCAAATAAGTTATTCTAGCATTAGTAATTATTTTAAAACATAATGCACAACAGCAAGTTTGTTAAAGTAATGAAAGATCAACTAATAAGTTTTCAACATACTTCTTCCTTGGCGCCCCAAGTTAACTGGTCTAAAGTATGTGTAGTGCATTACTAGAAGGTTATGATGCAATACAGCTATAGTTTTCCCAACAATTATGAAAAATGATCCATTTGTCTATTGGAAGATGTTGTTACTTATTGATCTTCTAATCCATTAGGATCCACTATCAAAGTGATTCCTAGATTTACTATAAGATGCTGAAATTGTAATGTTATAATGAAGGTACCTATCCATCATAAGAATTGAGAATTTTTTGCTTTCTTTCAAAGTCCAGTGTAGTGCTAGTTCCTCATCTAGTTTGTCAAGGATTGTTTTTCTATATTGGGAGAAAATGTTAATCACAATTAGTAGCCTTACTCAACTAATTGTATTTGTTTGTATGAAACATCTTTTTAGTAATAATTCCTTCCTGCTAAGCATTATATGAAATATTATTAATTGAAAATTTGCACATTCATTTTTGTTCAATTCTACATGAGGTGTTAACTCTAATTTGAGCAAGTTTTTTATATGGTTTCAATTATTTTACCTTTAATTTTTCTCATACTTTTTTCATATGAATTCTTTGCATCTTTACATATTTATTATACATGTCTAAATCACTCATTTCTATCTTTTACTCCCTTATTAAAGATCTTCTATTATATTTTTGAATACTAATATTTATTACTATATTTGACACATTAATTTGAAATTCTCTTTTTTTATCTCTTATTTTGGTTTTTATTAATCTTTTGTTGTTGAAGGCTTGAATTCATTAGGATAGTTGTGGAATCATAATGAATTAGATTCTCTTTGGAATTCTTAAAGGAATGTGGGTTTCTTTGCTTATTTCTCATAAAGAAAACATGTTTTTCTTGCACTTGAATTGTTGAAACAGAATACTTCAGTTGTTGTTTTTGGGTTTCTTACAGAGGAAAATATGTAGTGGTTGATCGATGCTTGGTGGATCTTTGATAATGATATTGACTAACAAAGGTGCCAAAGGCTAATGTATGTGGTCCAGCTGTTGATTAGGTTAGTACAAAATTTGCAAATCTTAGAAGGGTAGCTGATGACAAGGACGGGAGAGGGTGAGGGAAAATAAAATTTAGGAGAGAATTTTGATTTCTTTGATATGAATTTAATTTTTTTTATCTTATAGGTCCCCTATTTATAAAAAAATTGTTCATATTCATATCTATTCACAATGAACAAACCATGCTAACCTTTCACCAATTCAAACAAAAAGGCTAATATGTCAATACTTAATATTAGTTTTGACAAGCACAAAAGATGATACTTCACTATAAAAAATAAGTGCAATCAAATAGAGTGCTTAAGTTATGACTTTAGACATTTATAGGAGGCTCCTAAAAGTAAAATACTTAGGTTCATAAACTAAGAAGCTCTCCAAAGTGGTTTAAAAAATATCTTAGAAATTTACTGAAAATTCAGTTACCAATCTAAACAGTGTATGGTTGGTATGCTGGAATGTCAGCCTTTCTCCACCTGAAACTATGATTTCATAGAACTGAAGTCTTTATAAATTGGGGATTTTGATCTAAGGATTAAATCTTGAGGGGGATAGTCAATCTCATTATTTACTTCAAGTAAATTTATATGATGAAATGTTCCCCATGATTTGGGCAAATCATAAAAATATTAAAGAGAATGTTTTCTTTGAAGTTTTTTTAGTTCAAATTTTCCATGAAAATTGTAGATGATGGTGATTTTAGTTTCACACTTTTGAAATCGAAGAAGATTTCATCATTACTCAGGAGTCAATACGTTTGATTAGATTGCCAATCGCCCTAAGAAATTAATACCTTAGAAATAAAGTTAAAAAAGACAAAACTAGGAATTGAGATGTTTTGCCTTAACAAGATAAAGGCGCATGCCTTGAGGTAGATTGAGGTCACATAAGCCTCAAATTAGATTCATCAATATTTTAAATCAACTTTTTTTTTTATGACAAAATAGAACTAGCATGAAATCATTGATTTAAATAACCCAATGAGGTGCACTAAAGAATAATCAAATACTTTACATAATAAATAAATCCAACATATTGTAGGAGCATGCAATCTACTTTGAAGAATTAATAGGTTGTCTTTAGGTCTAGGATTTTCTAGTACAAATCCATGATGGATGACCAAAATCATGCACATTAAATCATGGCCATAGTTCACTAGCTTTTAATTTAGTTAAAAGCTCATTTTTTTTAGAAAAATCAGAAAATACATATAATTTGGTTCAAACAGAATTTTATTTAATTATAAACAAAACTTAAGAAAAGGGGGGAAGAAGCATAAAGCTTTAAATAAATGAGTAAGCCTTTCACTTGCTCTGAACTTCAAAGGTCACCAGGTAGGTTAGTTTGATGAACCTGCCTCAGGCCAAACCAGCATATAGGAGTTCTTTTTCACCTTGTCAATCAGCTGCCACCACCTCTTCTCCAATTAGCCTCACAATCACGTTACCATCCCTAGTTGACACCACCTTTGATTGGCCGGCTTGGGTAATGATGAAGATGCCAACCTTTGAACTCATGTGAGTAGAACAAATTGTCATGTGCATGCGCTTCATTAGGTTGATAAGTGAACTAGAATATAAATATATTAATACTATTATATAATATATAATTTATTAAAAAATTTACCTATAATGAAGCGCCGTCTCAAATACCTCGAGCGCCTTAGTTTGAAGTGTGCACATCAAATGCTTTTTTAATCAATGCTTAGAAGTTGTACTGTTCGATTAAAAGTTATGTTACAGTAATATAAAGGTGATCTTGAAAAGCTTATTTGGCTAATTTTATTTTTAGTTTTTGATTCTGGATAAGGATAGAGTTATATTTAGTTTGAACTTATCCACTTTTTTGGAGTTTGTTTAGAAGAATATTAGATTTTATTTTTTAATTGTTTATGAAATGCCCCTAATTCGTGCAATGAAAGTAATATGAAATTTTCCCATAAACCTTTCTCTTCAGAGACCTTTGTCCTTGGTATTTTAGCAAAAAGCCAAAGCAACGAGTTTCCTTCGTACCATTATAAAACCACAACTACAATTTCTATCATTGTAGCACAACCACTAATTCCAAGTGCTACTGCGGCCTGCATCCCCATCTGCTATCTTGTCACTGTTGTTTGATGCAGCATTTCTTTGCTGCTATTTGTTACTCTTTGTTATTTCGTTTCCAAGGGCTATTACTGCTGCTTGATAGTGTTTCAATTGCTATTGTTGCTCCACTGTTCTGCCACTGCTATGAATTCCAAATTGTCGTAATCTGCAAAAGTGTAGAAAACATCTACTTGCTACCACAATGCAGGAAATAAGTGTTGTCAATTGTGGAAGAGGGGTAAAATAGTAAGCATAAGTCTACACACAATCATCGAGAATTAAGTTAAGAGGGTTTGTCCACAGATTGCCACCTTAAAATAGCTTTGGGGGCCTGCATGATCAGGCCCAATGGCTTGTTAACTCCTAAAATGCTTGATAGCATTGTCCTCGATATCTACACCATCAAGAACAAGTCAAATATCCCCTAACTCAATAACCACAACATGCCAACAAGGAAAATACAATGAAAAGTTTGTTGTACTAGAATTTTGTTCCAACTCGCTAATAGAGTTAATCCCCCACAAGGAAAGATGTATGTATAAGTTAGCTAAACATATAGATATGAGAAGTAAAGATTTAGTTTAAGTGAAATGTATTATGAGTGAAGATTTAAAAGTATTTTTTTTAGAAGAAGATATTCAATATATGTTGATAAATTTTTCAATGAAAGTTGTGAGAATACAATTGACTTTAGACACTTTAGTATCATAAATGAAAATATGAATTTTTGTTTCTATGATCGTATTGGTAAAACCAAAGTTGGAGAGGCTTTAAATGAAGTAAAAAAGTAGTAGACTTAAATGACATGCCAATAGAAGCGTGAAATACTTAAGAGATCATGAAATTTCTTAGCTTACTAAAATTTTTAATATTATTTTAAATACTCAAAGGATGCTAGATGAGCGGAGAAAGAGTTTGTTGGTTTATTTTGAGAAAAAAGGGGGTACTCAAGAGTGTACAAATTATAAAGGAATTAAGTTAATGTGTAATACATTAAAATTATTGAAGAGCAATTATCCATAGGTTATGATGTGATACAAAAGTTTCTCAAAGCCAATTTGGAATCATGTTACATAGATCTACTATGGATGCTATACATTTGTGAGAGGTTTGATAGAGAAGTTTAAGAAACGAAGATCTACATATGATATTTGTTGCTTTAGAGAAATCATCTGATAAAGTTCCAAGAGAAGTGCTTTGAAGAGTTCTAGAAAAGAAATGAGTTAATATTGGTTATATTCAAGTTATTAAGGATATGTATACTGGAACTGTTACTTGTGTTCGAACACAAGGAGGATTCATTAAGTATTTTCCTATTTTAGTTAGATTACATCAAGGATCAGCTTTAAGCTTATATCTTTTATCCTTAGTTATGGATGTTCTTACTAGACATTTATAGGAGGATGTATCTTGGTGAATGCTTTTTGTTGATGATATTCTTCTTATTGATAAGACTAGAGAGGGGGTTAAGAAAAACTTAAATTTTGGAGGTCAACCTTAGAGTCCAAAAGGCTTTTGTTTAAGTAGATCTAAAACTGAATACATAGAGTGTAATTTTAGTAGTAGTAGATCTAGTGGTGTGGTTGTGATGATGAGTAATCAAGTCATTAAAAAGAGTGGTGTTTTAGATATCATGAGTCTATTGTTCAAAGTGATGCTGATATAGATGGAGTTGTTTTTAGTAGAATTCAAGTTGAATGGTTGAAGTGGAAGAATGCATCAATTCTATTGTGTGATAGAAAAGTGCCACTTATAAGACAGTGGTGAAACTTATAATGCTAGTCGGTGCACAATGTTGGTTGGTAAAGAGAAGAATAAAATTTAAGTGTTGCAAAGATGAGGATGCTTAAGTGGATGAGTGGCTCTACACTTAAGGTGTGTTTGGGATAGTTTTTTGACTGCTTTGCTTTTCAGAAAGCAACTACAATTGCATTTGACTATCAATTTTTTGACGGCATTTCAGAAAATTTTATGGTGAAAAAATGCTTTTGAGAATCAAAGCTATTAGAGTGTGGGCGGCTGTCAGAAAATTGTTTGAATTTTTCAAAAATGAAAATATTTGTAACACCAATATTAGCTTTTTAAAAAGCTGCTTTCACAACAGCTTTATAATCAACTTTATAAAAAGCTACAACTGCCTCAAACAGACCTTAGAGATAAAATGCCCAATAAATATATCCATGAAAAGGATGGAGTAGCTCCAATGGTAGATGAGATTAGAGAGAGAGTTGTCTTAGATGGTTTGATCATATAAACACTGGCATGACCCAATTAGGAGAGTAGATGTATTAGATTTGGCTTATATTAAGAAAGACATATAGATAAAAAAAGCTTGGTTAGGATGTATAAAAAAATGACCTTAGTTTATTACAATTAAATGAGAATATGACACTTAATAGGACATAATAGAGAAAAGATTTATGTACCAATTAGTGGGTTAATGGCTTGTTGTTGTGGATATTTAGTTCTTATAATAATGTCTACTAGCTCTTTATACTTTCCATTCACAGTCTCTAATTTTCACATAATAATTATTATCTTAGTTTTTTGTACTTATTCCTCACACATTTTTCTTCACAATAGGCTTAAATGGTCGTGCGTCAATTACGAATGACATTTTGACCTACTTTTATCTACTTCTCACCATAATTTTGTTAAATTTTAGTGTGCTTTTTATTAATGGCATCATAGCCAACTTGTACAAACTTCTTACCACAATTAAATTATGTAGTGATGTGTTGATTTTATGGAAGGTAGTGCAAAAAAAATTTTAGATATATATATATATATAGATGTGTGTGTGTGTGTCTGTGCCATTGTTTACCATATTTTTGTGAGTATGTCAATTTTTTGTAGAAAACCTTGGCAACATAATTCATCCTGTTAATATTTTTGGATGTGATATTAACGTGAATTATATGTAATGCTTTTTTGCTAAGCTCAATTTTAGTCGGCTTTTTTTATCACTTTTTGTTCTGTTAATTAATTCATCAAGTTCAAGTTTCATCAATATGTATTAACAATTCTCTTCAATCTTATTTTGAAACATGTGTACATCTTGGTCTAATATAAATTTCAGGTGAGGTGTTTTCATTGAATAAGGTGGAGTCAGGCATATTTATTTCCTCAGATGTTGCTTATGGAGAAACATTGGTTGGTAGTGAAATTTACACTAGCGAAGGTACATCATATTATGAAGACAATGACGTTGAGGAGTTTGATGACAGTGATGATGAATATGGCAGCATCCAGAAGCCTGCTTTCCAGGTTGAGGGAGAACCTGATTTTGATTCTGGTCCACCTTTAGATGGTCTAGAATACCTTAGGCGCGTGAGGTAATATTTTTCTTTATATTGTAACAATTTCTCAATCATATTTTCACTTGTCAGAAGTAAAACTTTAGTTGTTACATTTTAGTTGAGACTGACATTCCATCATGCTTACCTGGCTCTTAGTGGTAGGCTTTGGACTTTGTTGCCTTCAGTTCCTTTTAAGTATCACATTTTTTTCATACTTTTGCCGGTAATTTTTATTTGGCCTAAAATCTTAATGTTAGTATTTTTTTTTATTTGAGCTATTTTCATGTTGTTGCGTAATTCTGTAATGGTTATTATGCTACTGTCCAGTTTCTACTTTCTCATTATAGTTGAGAATAAAATTTTGGTTACACATGGGAGATAAACTAAATAAATAAAATTTGGATCATTTACATACATAGTACACAATTCTTATATATTTACATATCTAACACCTAAATCTTTAGTATCACATAAAAAACAGCACTATCGTTAGTTTTTCTAGAAGTGAAATGCACTTTTTCATTTATAGGAAAAGTGCTATATATATATATATATTCAAATATTAGGTGTTAGATATGTAAATGCATAAAAATTGTGTGTTTTGTATGTAAATCTTCTAAAAAATTAATGTGGTTGAATAATTGGGTGTATTCGATTGCTTCCAGTGGGTGATGCGGGTCACTTGTGGTCTTGCACGGGGAAGAGAGTGGAGGGTCGAGAGGTATTGTGAAGAGGATGGTAGAGAGACGTGACATGGAATGAGGTGGCAATAAGCAGGTTTGGGGCAGGTATCACACCCCTCCCTCATCTCTAACTTCCAAACAATCTTTCCTTTACTGTAAGTATCACACCCCCTTCTACTATTATTAAAATATTTGGAAGCTGAATGATTGTGAGGAAGAAAATTGCATTCATTCCCAAACAATTATGACAGTTTATATAAAATTTATAATAGCTTATGTCCAATAAAATAATTAAGAGCATCTAAATCCAAACATATCTACATAACTAATCCTCAAAAATAAATCAGTTTAAACTATCATATCATCCCTTTATCCAAGCATTCATTGCAGAGGCTAAAAATGGTAAGATCTCATTGCAGTATAGATAAGTCTTATTCATCCACGCTTACAAAAGTACACCAGAACTAAACATGTCTTAAGAATACACTTACCTTACCCTTTATTTTCTTAGATCCCTTGGCTTTCAACAAAACCATAAAGCTCAGTCTACTTGGACATATTAATAGAGCTGTTGAGTCCACTTCCCATTTATGACTCCAAATCAAACACATAAATCATATTATTTTATCATGGCTAACAGAGCATGATGTCAATTTACAAAACATAAATAAGCATAACATGTTAGCATAATAAGCTGAGTGAAGAATCATATTATTTATATAAACTGAAAAAATTATTAATGCATGTGATAATCATGCAGCGTGATAACATATTAAAGCACATAAGAAGCAAGTATTTACAAAACCATGTAACACAACATAAGAGGCATATGATCTTTGCACTATTCATTTTATTTTTGTTGCCTTGTCATGTTTTATACTTAAGCCAACACTTATGATCTGAGTGGATATAATCAACTATCAACATCCGCCTGAACCCTATGATAATGGTTTGGCAACAAGCTGTAATTGATTTCTACCATTGTAAGGTCTATATGGTGTGTTAGCCTAGCCTAAACAGTCTATTTCAACCTACACCATTGTATAACCTTATATGATGGATAAATCCTACCATGCTAATTATGTATTTCAACCTACATCACCATATCACTCTATGGTAGGCTAGATTAAATATATCAACTAGAGGTTAAGCCAAAACACATAACTCGTCAACACGAGCTCAAGTCAAAATCACATAACTCGTCAACACAAGCTCAAGCCATTCTGTCCTCATACCTGTTTAACCATGCTTTTTAATACATCATCACATCATTATGAACATAATTTTTATTTTCTTTTATCTTTATTATCACATGACATCTATTCTTGTAAGTGCATCATCCTGAAACTAACATGCTCACTCATGTCATCATGTAATTTTTATAATGAGAAAAACATAACATAACATATTTTAGCATTTGATTATAACATCATATGCATTAAATAGGCATGCTTTATTACAATGCTAGAAAATTTATATTGCTATCTCAGAGCATATCAAGTTTTTATAATTAATTCAAGTGAGTTGCATGATTCTTATCATTGCATGTACTAACTCATGGTACCATTTAAAGAAAATTTATGTACTTTGCATATAAAACAATAAAAATAGGATAAGTCATCAACTTCATAGCATAAGGATGTCATAAGCTAAAGTCATATATTTTAAATAATAGATCAAATAAATTTCATGATCTCTAATTTGTGTTTCTACTACATTATGGCATGCATGTTCATTAAGCTATGCACCACACACATGACCACATAAAATGTTCATACGAGATTAAGAGCTACCTACCTCATGCCTTAGGGGAGTTGAGTTGATTCCATTATCATAGACCTTATGCATTTCGAGGAGCAAGAAGATGAAGATGGTGAGGAAGAACTCTTTGGTAACCCTATTCATCAATGATCTTCATTGGCTATTAATCTGGTGCCACATATCTTTTATTGATCTCTCCCAATTATGCCCTTTTCCTCTACTTTTGCCTCCTTTTCTTGTTTTTCTCAGTCTCTAGTATATATGTTAAAATATTGGTTGTTCAAAATCAAATCATGACACTTAATATTTTCATTTTATTGATGGATGCACTTGTTTGAAAGAATTGAGAAAAAAAACTTGTGTAAATATTTTTAAACGATTCCAAAGCTATTCTTGAATGAAAGAGAAAGTTATAAAATAAAATTCATTATAAAAATTTATTATTTTTATTCTTAAAGAAATAAAAATAAGCAAGGGTTCCCATATTATGGATGGATGTGGGCAAAGAAGTTAGTCCATGAAACTAAAATTAGGTTAGGATCTTGAAATATTGGTACTCTTATAGGTAAATTAATGGAATTAGTAGATATTATGGTTTATAGAAAGATAAATATTTTATGTGTTGAAAACTAAATAAGTTGGGGAGAAAATGAGAGATAGATAGTTTAGGTTTTAAACTTTGGTATTGTGGGTAGAAATACTAAAATAGTGTAGGTGTGATATAGATAAAGTTTGAAGGATAATGTTGTAAATATTAATAGATGTGGAGATAGAATTATAACTTTAAAGATTATTGTTGATCTTAAGATTATCAATATTATAAGTGTTTATGCTCTAAGTAGGTTTGGATGTATCAAAAGAAAATATGAATTAGAGATTATCTGAATCTCTTGAAGAAAAATTATTTATTGGAGGAGATTTAAATGGGCCTTGGTAGAGTGGTAGAAGATTTTAAAATATTGATGGTTATGGATTTGGGTAGTAATGAAGAAGGTAGGTATATTAGATTTTTCCATGATTTTGTAATTGTTAATACTTTATTTAAGAAAAAAGATGAACATATTTTTATTTATAAAATGGATCTAAGCAGATTATTTTCGATAAGAAAAATAGATCGTTTAGATTGTAAGATTCGCATTCAGTGAAAGTTTAAGTCACGTGATTGTTAGTTTTAGATTTTAAGATGAAAGATTGTAAGAGAAAAATAAATCAAATTATTATCCAGATTAGATGAGGATATTTAAAACATGAAATAAAATATTTTTTAAAAGCTACAAGAAATTTAGAATTTGGGATGTTCATAACTTAATGTTATGTGGAAAAAGTATGGCCAAATTGCTAAAATATGCTTGGAGAATCAAAAGGAAAAACTTTTAATAAAATAGTTGGTGGTGGATTGAGTTGTAAGAAAAGATAAGAAATAAAGCGTTGTTATAAAACTTGGTTTAGATGTAAAACTAGAATTGTGAGATATAAAATGGCAGTAGAGATTCTAAGAATCTGATATATGATCTTTATTTTAGTGATTTAAAATATATTAGATCTGAAAGAAGGTGAAAGATATATGTATAAGTTAGTCAACCAGAGATAGGAGAAGTAAGAGGTTCAAGTGGTGTAAGGATGAAAATAATAAAATCTTTCTTAGAAAGGGATATTGAAAATAAGTGGATGATGTATTTTGATAGAATAAAGGATCTCAATTGATTTTAGCCTTAATACCCTAAACATAAATAGAGAATTTTATTTTATCATATTAGTAAATCTGTCGAGAAGCTTTAAAGAAAAAAGAAAATGAAATGTAGAAAAACAATAGGACCTGATGATATTCCAATAGAAGTGTGAAAATGTTTAGGAGATCAGGAATTTCTTGGCTTACAAATCTTTTAATGTTATTTTAAAGACTAAAAGGATGCGGATGAGTGGATAAAGAGTTTATTAGTTCTATATTTAAGAATAAAGGTGATGCACAAGAGAATATAGAAATTAAGTTAATGTGTCATACATTAAAATTATGGGAGAGAGTAATTGAGCATAGGTTACGATGTGATACAAAAGTTTCTCACAATGTCAGTTTGGTTTCATCTTGGGTAGATCTACTATGGATCTATACATTTGTTAAGAGGTTTGATGGAGAAGTATAGAGAAATGAGGATCTACATATGATATTTATTGATTTAGAAAGTTTATGATAAAGTTTCAAGAGATGTTCTTTGGAGAGTTCTAGAACATAAAGAGTTAATATTGGTTATATTCAAGTAATTAAGGATATGTATGTATACATTTTGTGAAACACAAGGAGGATTGACAAAATATTTTTCTATTTCAGGTTGGATTACATCAAGGATCAACTTTAAGCCCTTATCTTTTTTGCTTTAGTTATGGATGTTCTTAGGCATTTCTGAGGAAGTGTACCTTGGTGTATACTTTTTGCTCATGACATTCTTCTTGTTGATAAGACTAGAGAGGGAGTCCAAGAGAAACTTGAATTATGGAGGTCAACATTAGAGTCTAAAGGTTTTCATTTAAGTAGATCTAAAACTGAGTATATGGAGTGTAATTTTAGTTGTAGAAGTTCTAGTGGTAGTGTTGTGACATTAGGTGAACAAGTCATTAATAAGAGTGGCGATTGAGATATTTAGGCTTTATTGTTCAAAATGATGGTGAAATAGATGGAGATGTTATTAGTAGAATTCAAGTTGGATGGTTGAAGTGGAGGAATGCATCTGGCCTGTTGTGTGATAGAAAAGTTCCACTTAAACTTAAGGAAAAATTTTATAAAATAGTGGTAAGATCTGCAATGACTTATAGTGCAGAATGTTGGCCAATAAAAGAGAAGCATAAGACTAAGTTAAGTGTTATTGAGGATGCTCGTGGATGAGTGGCTTTAGAGATAAAATGCAAACGAGTATGTTCGAAAAAAGTTGGAGTAGCTCAGTGTGAGATAAATTAGAGAGTCGCATTAGATGGTTTGCCACATAGCGTCGTAGATGACGGTTAGGAGAGTAGATCTTTAGATTTCTTATGTTAAGAAAGGTAGAGGTAGACTTAAAAAGACTTGGTTAAAATGTATAAAAATGACCTAATACTTGAATTAAATGAGAATTTGACACATAATAGGACACAATGGAGCGAAGGATTATGTATACCCCACTTAAGATTAAGATTTGTTGTTGTTGTATTCTTAAAGAAAATATTTTAGATACCTAACAAAATTTTAAAATAGGGAAACTCCATAAAAATGGGAACAAATAATGGAGAAATGTTGGAATACCCTTTTTATGGTTCTCTTTCTTTATGTTATTAAGCTTGACTTGATTGATGTTAAATATAAGTATTTTATCGCTTCTTAATTAAATCAAGTTGGTTATCCATGAAAGACTCTATGCAAATCAATTGTTGTTGATTGAGTAACACAAGCCATGTCCCGACTTGCCACCAAGCAACTTAATTAAAGTTGTCCCCGATACCAAGTCCTTGATCAAGTGGAAGTGCTATTATATCAATTTCTATACAAACATGATAATAACCCAAGACATCGAACTTAATCTAAAATCTTGGATTGCGATTACTGAGGGAGTAAGATCAAATCTAAGTGATTTGACTTAAACATGGAATAAAAAAATATTTTTATCTTGATGTGCATCCAAAACAACTTAAAATACCGAATTGTGTATTCACATGAAATTAAACTAAGCCAAATCCTTTTGATTGAAATTGTTATTCCACTATCAATTTGAACCAAACCAAGTGGTCATGATTGATAAAGTGTTGTGAATCATATTATTGGATTGTTCTAGTTAAATCTAAATACGCTGGATGACCACTTGTCACTATATGGTTAACATAAGTACTTTCGATCTATGTGAATATCCTTGCTTTAAAATGTGTTGATTCACTGGCCTTCCCTACCACTACAAAGCTTGATAAATTATGGGATGATTTACCTTGATACTAATGATATAATCCTCTAATATAGTCTTAATTATATTGCTATTAGTTGAGTGTGATAGCAACAGGACAAATCAAGTTGTTCATCTCAAAATTGATGTTTATTGATATCAATTGAAACAATATAATTGATATTTTGTTCAAGTGTTTAATGCTTCAACCAATAGATGAAATGGATGACATAAATAAGAAAAAGTTTAGTAAACTTTTTAGAAACCACATCTCAAAATCAGTATAAAATTTGATAAGCACATGTTCATTATCAAATGAAATTATTTATTCTTCTAATTGTTTAGCACTTATAGTCATTTAACATCTAAAAGTCATTAGAAAATTTGATGCATAATAGTTTATGTAGTACTTGATCTTAGTTTAGAGAAAATAATATCCAATTTCAGGTTTATTGATTTATGAACATAAAGAGAAATAAGAACAACTTTCATATGAGTTTGGAAGTAAATTAGTGAAGTCTTCGAAATAGCACTCGCCATCATTTTAGGCATGCATAAGATGCTAAAGGTGTACAGCATAGTGCAATGTGCCATGACATGCCATATGGAACTATTAATATGTATGGTCATGCCCAAATCATATCCTCAAACCATATCAATCATGCTTCTGAAATAATGGCCTACATTCAAGCCTTTGAGCCACATAATTTAAGTTGATTGGTTCTATTAGTTCTATGGGGGGATGCCTTGGAAGAGGAACCCATAATTATAAACAATGCTCTTTAGGTTGAAGATCCAAAAAAATACATGTCTAATTGTTCAGTTTAGGTTCATCATAGGCCATTGATGGTAGAATCATGATATTTACTATCATTCCCCACTCTATTTTCTTTGAGTGAGAGTGACACATTTGAATTGAAAAATGGGATGTCATCATAGAAAATCATAATAGACCTCATAACATCTTTAACTGAGGGTAATCATAGGAGTTGTGTCCAAAAGGGCAATATCTTTGGATAGTATTCACTTATTTATCTACCTCCTAAAAAGTAATCATCCTCTCATTTTGTCCTTTTAAAGGAACAGTCGAGTTTTCATCTCACATGAGGTTTTCTAGTTCATATTAGCGCAATGCCAAGATTTTGACCTAAGAACTTATTTTGTTTGTTAAACATCCTTGATGTTAATCATGTTTTTTAAAGAATATTGGCTCACTATACTGTTTGTGATAAGACATTCGACTTGTTAAATTCAATTCACATGCAAATGGCAGAAGTGTAACCCTTAGACGTCTTCTTACCTAGTACGTCAAAAGCTTCGTTGTTCACGAATAGTTTTGGTTCATTAAATTTTAACATGAAAACTCTTCGCTCGATTGTGTTATTTGATTTATAAATAAATAAATAAATAATATATATATATATATATATATATATATATATATATATATATATAATATGATTTTTTTCATGCAAAATAATTAACAAATCCTCCTCTTATAGATTTTTGATTATTTTTTGAGCCATTTCAAGCTTATATGAGCTATTTCAAATAATTCGAGCTGAACACAAATACTGAAATTTTGAGCCATTTCAAACACAAGCCAAACACGAACAGGGTAATTCTCGAACGAGCTGAGCATGAAAGGCTCAATAAGCTGTTTTACACCCTATTCTTATCGTAATGGAAGTAGAACCAATAGATGTTTGCATATAAGGATGATAAACCTTCATTTGTTCGTTTCAATCGATCATAACAATTTTCCTATTCGAAATTTGTTAACTTGTTAAACAGTGATTTTTTTTCAAAGCAGTTGTTATCACTTCAATGATTTGAGAAAACAATACTTGCAATGCAAAATCTGAATAAAAATGACACTTTTTTTTCAAGCTTCTCAATTTGCTTCTCAATTTTTTTCAAGCTTCTCATTTTATTTAAGCCAAGCAAATATATAAGAGAAGTAAAGATCTAGTTCAAGTAGGGTGCTCTTTTTAGAAGGGAATATTGAACATAGGTGGATGGGGTATTTTGATAATCTTTTCAATTAAGGATATGAGAATACGATTGATATTAATAACTTTAGTATCTTAAACAATAATAGAAAATTTTATTTTTATCGTCGTATTAGTAAAGTTGAAGTTGGAGAGGTTTTAAATAAAATGAAGAGTGAAAAAACAATAGGACCTGATGATATTCCAATAGAAGTGTGAAAATGTTTAGGAGATCAAAGAATTTTTTGGTTTACTAATCTTTTTAATGTTATTTTAAAGACTAAAAAGTTATCAGATGAGTGTAGAAAGAGTTTGTTGGTTCAAATGAATAAAAGTGCTGAACAAAAGTGTGCAAATCATAGAGAAATTAAGTTAATGTGCCATACATTAAAATTATGGGAGAGTAATTGAGCATAGGTTACGATGTGATACAAAAGTTTCTCAAAATTAGTTTGGTTTCATGTCGGGTAGATCTATTATGGTTGCTATACATTTGTTTAGAGGTTTAATGGAGAACTATAGAGAAAGTAAGGAGAATTTATATATGATTTTTGTTGATTTAGAGAAAGCATATGATAAAGTACGAAGAGAGGTGCTTTGGAGAGTTCTAGAAAAGAAAGGAGTTAATATTGGTTATATTCAAGTAATTAAGGATATGTATACTAGAGCTGTTATTTATGTACAAACACAAGGAGAATTGAGAAAATATTTTCAGATTTTAGTTGGATTACATAATGGATCAATTTTAAGACCATATTTTTTTGCATTAGTTATGGATGTTTGTTCTAGGCATTTACAAGAGGATGTACTTTGGTGTATGTTTTTTTGTTGATAACATTCTTCTTGTTGATAAGACTAGAGAGGGAGTTCAAGAGAAACTTGAATTATGGAGGTCAATCTTTGAGTCTAAAGATTTTCGTGTAAGTAGATCTAAAATTGAATGTATGGAGTGTAATTTTAGTTGTAGAAGTTTTAGTGGTAGGGTTGTGACATTGGGTGATCAAGTCATTAAAAAGAGTGAATGTTTCAGATATCTCGGGTCTATTGTTCAAAATGACGGTGAAATAGATGGCGTTGTTATTAGTCGAATTCAAGTTGGATGGTTGAAGTGGAGAAATGCATCTAGCCTGTTGTGTGATAGAAAAGTACCACATAGACTTTAGGGAAAATTTTATAAGATGGTTGTAAGGCCTACAATGATTTATGCTGCAGCATGTTGGCCAGTAAAAGACAAGCGTAAAATTAAGTTAAGTGTGCAAAGATGAGGATGCTAAGGTGGATGAGTGACTTTACTCTCAAAGATAAAATGCGAAATGAATATACTTATGAAAAGGTTGGAGTAGCTCCAATGACAGATAAGATTAGAGAGAGCCTTAGATTTTTAGATGTCACCGATGACCTAATTAGGAGAGTAGATGTTTTAGATTCGCCTTATGTTAAGACAGGTAGATGTAAATTTAAAAAGAGGTAGTTAGGATGTATAAAGAATGACCTTAATTTATTAGAATTAAATGAGATTTGATACTTAATAGGACATAATAGAAGGATTCATGCATAACCGACCCTATATGGGATAAAGGCTTATTATTGTTATTGTTGTTTGGGAGTTACTATTTAGCTTTTAATAGTATGAAAACAGTTGGTCACCTACTTGGAATTCGTAGATTTCTAAACATCAGATGTAGGTGTTCCCTTTCCTTGGACATCTAAAATACGGAGAATTAGTTGCTGTAGTATTATTTTCTGATTCATTAAGCACTAGGACATCTCCTGAGTTTTGATGAACTTCTCTTTTCCTTTTAAGATGAATTTTATATTCAATAGTATTAGGAGTTTTTTTTGTTACTAATGCCTACTAATGATATGATTTGCTTTTTAAGGCCTGGTTTACGTGAATTAACTATTTTTTTTTTTTTCGATTATGAAGGTGGGAGGCTGCACAAATTCCAAATGTGAAGGTGGCCCAACTAAATTTGACCAAAATAGGTGAACAGACTCCTTATATGCCTAGTATTCCAGATATCGCAGAATGCCCATCCAATCTTTTACCTTCAATGCATTGGGAGGACGCTTTCCTTGCTGATTTTTCAAAGTTACGGCAGGTAGGTCAACTAGTTTTTATCTTCTTTCATTTGCTCTATGACAACTGCTTGGATTTGGTTTTATGAATCTTTCCAGCAATTCTAGTATATAACTCTGTATAGTTTCGTGACTTTCGCTTCAAATTTCCCTACCAAATGTGCCATCTCTGCTCTCGTTAAAGTGGATTAGAATACTTTATCAACTAATTAAAATTTCATGAATTTCAAAAAATAAGTGACAGTAAGGGGGGAGGCGGAAGTGAGCGCTATCCAGGAAACCTCGTTGATATTAACATTCCACTTCCAAGTAGAATGTAATTATGGGTTAGGAGTAGAATCTAACCAGAAGAAGAGGTGAGGAAGCTAGGGTATGGTAATATTTTAGCTGAGGGGTATGAGTATAAGCTCAAATATGCGATTTAGGTTAGAAAGAGAGTAGGGGACTGAGAGAGATATTGAGGTATAACTTTTTGGGACCAAATTTTTAAGCCAAGCATGGAAAATAATTAATTGAACTAAAAAACACAAAATAAAAAACAAATTTAAAAACAAGCCTGACCGCCCCCACATGAGGCCACTAGGTTGTGTTAAACTTTTGTTTTAACAAAAAATTATGAAAGGATTTATGGTTTGATGGTCGGAGAGTATTGTTTCTCATAGTCTTGGGTTCAAATCTCACATTTTACCTGAGAGTTTTTTTTATTTAATTTTTTTTGTGTGACTAAATTAAAGTAATATTAATTAAATTTTATGTTATTAATATTAATCTAACTAAAAATTATTTTTAAGTAATCATTTTTTTTATCCAAACTTATTCTTAAAATATTTTCATAATGAAATTAAATGAAACCAGTTTAATTTGTTATTTTTATAAAATTAAATGAATTTTTATTAATTGCATTTTAAAGAGAATTAAATTATATTAATTTTGTTTTAAAGTGAAATAAAGTTGTAGAACATATAAAATTATAATGAAGTTAATGAATTACTTTTGAAAAGTTTACTCAACATTGAAAAGTTTACTCAACATCAAAGTATTAATTAATGAACATATAAGTAATGACCATCAAAGTATTATGTTAATTTTTTTTATCACGTAATATTTGTTAATTCTTTATTAGATATAATTTTAAAGTTTACTCAACATACTCTTTTTTTTGGTAAAGTAGTTTTTAACATATGCTAGTAAAATTTAATAATTATTCTTTAGTTCTATTATAAAAAAATTAACTATTTAAATAAAAAGTACATACCGTGCATTATGTGTGATTTGAATCCAAGATTTTTGAGAAACAAAACTTTCTAATCACCAAGGAGCAGATCATTTCACACATATTTTTGTTAAAAAAAATATTAAAACAACGTAGTTGCTTTGTGGATTTGGGCTGCCACATTGGGGTGATTGGGCATATGTTTAATTTTCTTCAATATTTTTTGTAGTTAATTTAAGTATTTACTTTTTTTTATTTAAAAGTTGGCTCATTTAGAGAGGGGGGTGTTGAAAAAAAAAGGAGTTGGGTGGAAGATTGTAAGAGGTTTGGTGATGGCTTTACTATTTAGGTGAGTGGAGTTTATAATAAATATGAGAGAAAAAAAGGAGTTTGTTAGAGAGAGGGAGTGGAAAGAGAGAATTTGGGAGTAGATTATTTTTTTAGTAGATAGAAAGAGATAACCAATGATAGAATAATTAGGATAATATTATCAAAATTTAATAGAGGAGATATAAATAGAATAAATGGAGAGGAAGCCAAATAAAGCATCAGACATAGGCAATCTAACCTCGAAAACTATTAAACTCTATATTGGGAGAATTATGTTTACTTGAAGGATCTATTTATAGGCTAAGAAAGCTCTTAAGCCCTTTCTATAGGTCATACGTATGTGGAAGTTTAAAATGTTAATAATACTTAAAAATAATAAAGCTATCCTAATTAGATAAAATCAGATTAAACTATTCTAATTAAATAAATTTTAAACAAAATTTGCTCCACATAGTGAAAAATGAAAATATAAAATGTAGAACTAATCAAACAATGGCATTGACCAATTAATAACTAATAGCTATAGTACAAGTGTAGTAATAATGGTATCTTTAATGATGTTGCTGAAACTAATTGATGATCTTCATCAACAAGAATAAATATTTGCTAATAGTACTTCTTAAACTCAATGACTTGTTGCAAATTACTTTTTTATACCCACTTTGTAGGTAAATAGATGATTTAGAACAGGCATTTTGGTATTTTTTTATGCCTTTTGCTTTTAGTTCGAAGATTTAACTCAAACTATCATTCATTTATTTTATTATGATAGCTTTTCACTCATCTTTAATTTGTATGTCATCAATTCTAAATTTTTTTAGGAAGTTTTAGTATTTTTCAACAAGGTGTAGAAAGTTAGGTAGGACTAGACAGTTCAACTGATACCTATTTTTGGCTGATCCAATCTTTTAATTTAATCACCACTTATAAGAATCAAGATAGAACCTATTAGAACTATGGTCAAGCCTGTGAACTGGTGAGGGTTTCTTTGGATTGCCTTGTTCTTATTAGGATCAAATTATAACATTAATTGTTTATCAGACGAAATTTTGATTTAAAAAATTTAGCATAAATAAAAAATTTAAAATTTAAAATTAAAGACACCTTAACTCAGGTCTTAAAGTTGAAGCCACAACCTCCTCCAATTCTCGATTCCCTTCCCTTTTGACTCACAATTGCAGCCTTACTTTTCAGTGGCTTCAGCATTTTAGACTTAACTATTTAAATGCTTCACCCTTCAACCTCAGCTTTTGTAAGTTTGCCATCTTCACCGAGGTGCAAAATTCATCGACATTCGTAGTCTCAGTTTGTGAATTGTGAGTTTGTAGGCTTCAGAATTTGATTAATATATAGTTTTTTATTTAATGCAACTTCTACTTTCTTTATAAATATCTTTAGGTTTATCCTAATAACAACATAAATCCTTCATCCCATTAATATTAATTCCCTGAAGATAAAAAAAATGATGGTACTTAAGCCCTTTCACCTTTGATTTAGTGGCCATATGATTGTTTCTAAAGCGATGAATTTATAATTTTGTGATTGATTCTATGAGTCAAAAAATGATGTGATTTTAAAATCTACAAATACTTTTCTCATAATTTTATGTTCACACACAACTCAATATAAAATTATTATTTTTCTAAGGCATATTTTAAATCATGAATTATATTTATAATTATGCAGTATCAGTTTGTATGTGAATATGTTTGATGAGTATTGTAGTATTTTTGAGATGTTATGAAGGTCTTTAGAGAAGTTAAGTTCATAATTTAAAGTCTTTTGTACTTTTTTTCATTAATTTTGTTGCTTACATTGTGAATTACATAGATCACATAAAAAGTGTAGAATATATTTCTGTTTCATGATCTGTATTTCATAATATACTTCTCTTTATTTTTTATCACATATTTGCATCATTATTACATCATTTAAATTGTATTCATATACTTTTAATATTTATTACATCATTCAGTTCAACCTTAGATTCAAATTGAACCTTTAAACTTTGAAATTCTTTTAGCAATGTGTGATCTTATCTTTTGAATCTTGATTATTAGTGCAATTGCTTAATCTGTCGAAAATCAATTTGTTCATAAATCATAACAAATATCACTTATTTTTTTGCTTGCTTGGTAGCTTTAATTTTTTTTTTTTGTTTTTTTTTTGTCTTTTCGGTTTGTTAATTTAGTGCATTATATATCTTATCTTACAATTGAAAAATCTTACAAGAAAAATGAATGTTAATCTTTATCATAAATGGTGCAGAAAATTTGCATCGGTGAATCTTCTATTTGTGTGAAATTTTAAGATGTGTATGTTAAAATGATCTTCTCACTTTAACTCATTCATAGAACCTCTTATCACTCTGATTTAAATTTCTTTGGCAATGGTGTACTATTATACTTAGTCTATATAATATTTTTTTGGGTTTTATCTTTGACAAGCTCTCCCAAGTTACTACTGTTACTGTTCATATTTGCATACCATCTATAACAAGGGTTCTAATGAAAATGGATATTACTATACCTCTAGACATGGATGTTGGATTGCCTTCTCTTGTGCTTATAATAGGTTGTTTTTGAAGGTATTCTTGGTATCATACCTCTTGCAAAATATTTAGATATAATTATTTTGATTGCTTCATAGTTCATCAATAATTAAGGAAATAATCTATTATTGATCTTAAAAACTAGGAACAAGGATAGTATACAAATGATCAAAAGCTATCTTCACTTGTAGTTGATGCAGCTCTATTATTATTAGCTCAAGCACGCACAAAAATTTGGAACACAATTTAGATGGTATTATGGATAGCCTTTGGAGCCTCCCTTTGCTAAAATAGTGAGAAGCAACATCTAAGAATATTTGCATAGATCCTTCAAATAGTTAGTCCCTCTTTTCTTTAATCTTGTTGAGGACATCAATCCCATAAATTCTGAATAGACTTTTTGTTCATATGGTAGTTTATTCAATTTTAAAGTGCAAGTGGATAGGAGTAGGGGTGTACAAAAATGACGACCCAACTCAATAACCCGATCCAAACCAAAATAAAAAAAATCTAAGTTAGATTTGACCTTTTACATTTTGGGTCAAGCTTGACTTAAGACTTCATTATTTGGGATAGGTTTGAGTTGACCCAAATATGACGATTATTGTTGAAGTTTGGGTTGACGAGTTTGAGACATGTTAATTGAGATAAATAGACCATATTTGGGTTAATTTAGACATGCTAATTCAAAAAAAATGATGATCCACATATTATTGGTTTGATGAGTTGTGTCCTAGTGCATTTTAGGTTGTAATCAGGTTTGGGTCAAAAGTTTCGATTCATATAATAATTAAATTGGGTTCAGGTCAATCATAATTTGGTGGTCAACTTTTAGGTTAGACTAGAGCTGACCTTCTAATTCAAATTGACACCCTTAAAAGGTGATTTCATATCTTACTTTTTAGGAGTGGTAGAAACAAGAAAAAAATTATTTATTCATTAGGCTACAAGCTAAGGCCACTAAAGAGTGCTCTCCATGCAATCTTCTCACCTATTAGATGAATAGCTTTATTATTATTTTCATATGATTTTAAATATATTGTTTGCTATTTATATTTTTATTCTACAATTTCTTGTAATTATCTTATATGTACTCATTTCATTATCTAGTTATAGTATTATGCTTTAAGAAAACAAAAATAAATTTGGATATAGGCCTATTGAGAGACTTATAAAATTTAATCATAAACTTGGAGATGCTTCACATAAATACAAAGGTATGAAAAAATCTTCTCTTATCAAAGACTTGTCATGTAGTTATCATATATTAGACCCAACATTATCTTGTTAGTTTTGTAAGCCAATTCATGCATAACTCCAAAGAATTAGTTCTTTGGTAGAATTTTACACTATTTGAATGGAATCCTAAGCAAAGGAATTCTATTCAAAAAAGAGATGGTTTGACTCTTAAAGCATACATAAATGCAAGTTTGCAGATGATAGACAATTAATCAATTTCAAGATATTGCATATTCTTAGAGGCAACCTTGACTTGTAGAAGTTAAGCAAAGGTGCGGTGGCATGATCCAATAGATAAATTTAGATTCATAACATTGAGAATTTGTTAATTGATTTGGCTAAAATTATAATAGAAGACTTATAAATTGAATGAAAAGATCTTATGAGTCTCTATTGTGATAAGTTGGCCATTAATATTAGACATAATTTTAGGCAACATAATCATAGAACATGTTTAAGGTGTTAATTATTTTATAAAGGAAAATCCTGACAATAGTTTTTTGTTTGTTACCATAGGGTGATCATATGTTGACATTCACTATAGGATTTTTATATACAATTATTCAAAAATTATTAAGCATGCTTTGAATGGAAAACATCCATTATTTTGTTCTAGAGAAAATGAAGAAACACCTGTGCAGGATTTCCCAAGTTTTCTTCTACATCACATCGGCCTTCATCACTGTAAGACCACTTGCCTCTTCACCACAAGCTGCTACTTCTTGCTAAAGAGGAAGAAGAAAGTATATAAATAAATGCCAACTAAAACCAATTTGATTTTAAAAATGAATTAGGAAAACTTAGGGTTAGGGTTTACCTCGAACTAACGTCATGCTCATCTTTGGTACCTTATTTGCCCATCTCCTCATTTGGTTATAGACTTTTGGATGTACTTGGTCGTGATTTCCACTGTCTGCTCGATCACCTTGCTCTCTTACTTCACTTATTATTATTGCTTGTTCACCCACTTTCTCTCTCTCTCTCTATCCATCCACTCTCTCCACTTAAAGAGATGTACATTGACTTATTAATTCAATTCAATTGAATCAACTTACTGGCAGATTTATTTCTATTTATTATTAATATTATTATTATTATTTATATTACTTCCATGTGATTTATTTATAATTTTTAGTTTATTTTTTTTTCCATTCAAATATATTTTATTGAGAAAATAATTTATCTTTTAAAATTATATTATTATATAAATTAAATAATTACTTATTTATTTTGAACAATTGATCTATATGACTTGATTAAAATTTTAAATTATTGGTAAAAGTCTAATTAGCCTATAATTTTATTATAAATATTGCTAACTCTTAATTTGAACAATTGATCTTAATTTTATATTGACATAAATATTGCTAACTCTTAATACACACTATTACAAAATAAAATTCAACTTAGATCCATGTGGCATAATTAATTGACAATATAGAGCACATGTCTAATGTATAGAAAAAAGATATTCTAACAAAATATTGATATATACTTGTTGAGTTCACCACCCTCTCTTTGTTTCACCGTGGAATACGTATATGGCAAGCGACACATTTCATGCAAATCCAAAAAATATCATCATTTATCTTCTTTACATACACCAATCAATTCTCAGCTTTAATAGGCCCTTCAAGCCCTTGAAAATAGGGGTGTAAACGAGCCAAGCTTGAGCGAGCCGAACCCTTGTTTATGTTCAGCTCATTTGAAAATAACTTTGTTAGTTCCGTGTTTGAAATGATTTCAATTTCATTTGTTAGTGTTTGACTCGAATTATTCGAAATGGCTCGAAATGCAATAATCCAAAAAATCTATAAGAGGGAGGATTTGAATTTGGGCTAATCTTTTGTATAACAAAAACTTTAACCACTAAGCCATGCTTGTAAATGTGTTGTGTGTGTGTGTGTGTATATATATATATATAATTTTTTAAAATAATAATAATAATAATAATATAATATAATATAATATTTATTTGAGCTAAATTGGTGAACAAAGATTTGTTCTATTATTTCGTTTATAAATTGAGCTTGAAATGTTTCTTTCGTGTTATTCGTTTAGTTAACGAGCTAAAAATTCTTCGAATGAGTTGTTGCTTGACTACGGGCTTTTTTGACAGCCCTACTTGTAAAAAGGGTGGTTTATTGTCTTGGAACAACTTATAATGTTTAGTTATTATAGTGCTACTACTTCCACTAGATGGAGATTGAGAATCTTGAATCAACTTAGCTATTGTTGTTATCATCTAAGGAAGGGTATAGGAAATAGCATTGATCCCACTAGGCTGTGAATCTATTTGTGCTCCTATATCCCTAAGGCTTTCAATCCTTCTACCTTAGTTTCATATGTATTCCCATTTATAGCTTCTCTATGGGAATCCAGAGGCTGAGATGCACATTATGCTATTATTAATTAATTATGTTGTACATATATCTATGTATAAGTTAAAAACACTTTTAACATAGTATTTGTCTTAATTCCTAGCCTTTCTATGTACTTATCAATATCATAATCATTCTAAACATAATTCTCTTTTATCATATATTGTTGCTTTTGTTATGACTTGGTCCAGGAGCTCAAAATATTGAGGTGCAGGAGTGGAAGATCAGACATCATTTTGATGATTGTTATACTTAAAAAAACATAACAATTGAAAATGAACTTTTTTAATTACATGTAAGACTTATGGTATTACAACAGAGATGCTAAATCAAATAAATTCATTTAACATAAAATGTGTTTATATACATTCTGAATTAGGTCATTAGGCATATAATATATGAGAAAGAAAGTATATAAATTATACTATACTTCTATTGAAATTATATATGTACCTAATGTAGCTGCTTCTTAGTTGTTGTAAGTAAAATCTCTTTTGTCATTCATTTATTCCATTAGGCTGAGTTATATTTAAATGTATAACTCAATGAGTAAACAATTGTCAACGATAGTAGCTTAGAGGAAAAAGAAATAACATACTTGTTATTCATTATATTTAAACTATAAATAAAACATAAAATTTAATTTTTCTTTTTGTAACAATTGTGATTATGAATATTAATTAAGTAGTCAGAGTTATGAATAGTAATTGAATCATAGCAATTCACTTAATATTAATAATATGATCATTAATTAAAACATATCATGTGATAGCTTATTTTTTTAGTTTATATACTTACTACACCCATCTCAAAAGGACTATCTAAACACAAACTTATATTTTTCAACAACAAAGTGGACATGGCTTATAAGTAACCTAACCCACCACTAGTTGATATATCATCTATCAATGTAATGCGACGTAGCTCATATATCTAGTATTTTGTATAGCGAAAAGGTTAAAGCCATCAACACTCAGAAATAATGCCCCCAACTAGTATTGTAAGAGAATGACTTCATCTTTTAACATGCGCATTCAAGCATTAATACTTAGCACACCTTATCCATTTATATGGAAAATTGCATGGAACAATATAAATTTTCTATTAGCAATTGAGATATAACATGAAATTTGCATATCATTCATAGAAATATGAGAATCATTTGCATTAAGAGATTTTACTGCCACATTTTATTTTTTATTTTTGCAAATCATTAATTTACCTTTTAATAATGTGTAATATCTTGAAGTTGGCCTCCAAAAATCATATTATCAACATAATCTTCATCTATGTATTCTTCAAATGTCAAGTCCTCTCTAGTTTTGAATAAAATTCCTTTGGTCAAGGCTCCCTTAAATATTGTAGAATTCTATTTACTATTGTAAGATGTGATTTTTTAGGATTATGCTTGAATTGACTTATCTCACCAACTTCTCAGGTAATGTCAAGTCTATTATATTGTTATTAGATAAGCCTTTCTATTAGTCTTCAATAAGAAACTTTTAACTACTGTATTTTCTAGAGCATCTCCAAGTTTTGATTTAATTCCATTTTGCTCTGGATAGATTTGAACATCTCAGCTTATTTTATCTCTTTCAACATCTCTATTCTTCATATCATAACAACTTCATTGTTAAGAAAGTATTTAACTTACCTAAAAAGTTGATTTTAACTTCTTTGGGTAGTCTTTTATTTGAACTCTTCATTTCTTTCAAGTCACTATCTATTATAATAATGTCATCAATATAAACTAATAGTTTTGAGACTCCCTCTTGATATTCTGTATTTATTATATGAATCTTAAGCAACCTCCATATATACCTTCTCCTCCAAGTGATCATATAAAAAGCATTATTCACATCAAATTATCGTAACTTTAAGTCCTTATTAGTTGCCAAAGATTGGATAATTGTAATAGTGTTTATTTTAACAACTTGATCAAATGGTTTAATATTATCAATTACATATGTTTCAAGATAGTCTTTGAACACTAATTTAGCTTTATAACCTTCTACTGAACCATCAAGTTCGTATTTTATATTAAAGTTCTATCTGCATCTCATTGGTTTCTTGTTTTTAGTAATTTTATCAATTCACATATTTTATTTTGAATTGCTTCCATTTCTTATCTCTTTGCGTTATTTTAATTCACATTATTTAAAGCTTCTAAGATTATTTAAGAGGGAGAAATAGTAAACAAGATAATAAGAAAGGAGTAGTGCTTATGATCAAGATTTTTGTATGATAAGAATAAGCATTAGGGGTGTTTAGTTTAAGGTTTAAATTTTTTTTATAGGTTCAAAATCTCCTTAGTGGATTTAGTGACTAGGATTGATTTAGTTGATTGGACTTGCATAGATTGAGATATATTGCTCCTTGAGTAAACCTATAATGATGAGTAGGAAGTGGTTTTGGTATAATCTCAATTTGGGTAAGAGTGATATAGTTTTAAAATAGTTTTTTTTTTGTTAGGATGAGAGGTAAGAACAAAACAACCTAAGAGAAAAAAATATTAATGATATTTCTTTGTTAGGATAATTAGTAATGATGTATTGATCTTTTTCATTGAAAGTAATATTAGTAAATACATAAAGAACACTTATGATTTGCATATCTTAAATTTCACTATTTACATGATATATAACTATGTTAATGGAGTTAATGACCTCAAAGAATAAGAGGATGCCATGATAGATCTGGTTGACATGAGGAAGTCTTGATGAAAACTTGCTAGGAAGGGGCTTCAATCATCCCCACTTCCTTAGCTAGGTAGAGCTTCACCAATAAATAAGAAATGAGAAATTCATTATGCAATCTCATTGGGAAGGATTGTGAGATCTACGACGCACCGCCTAGTCTTTGATTCCTCTTCCTACAACTTTTGCCAGTCCTTATTCCTTGTCGAAACCCCATTATTGCTATCAATTTCACTGCAATGGTGCTTTGTAGCAGTGAGTGATGAGATTCTAATATTGAAGGTTTGTATGGTATTGTTTTTGATGTTATTTAATTTTTTTGAGTATTATGCATATAAATAGTGAAGTTTAGGTATTAAATATATAAATTCTAATATTTTGAGTTCTATGTATTTAAATATTTCTTATTTTTTTGGGAATGTGTGTGCACATAGGCAACACTTTCAAATATTTTGAGAAAATTTTTTTCAAGATATTGAAATGAGGAATTAATTTATTTGACTTGTGTAGGACTCTTGAACTTAGGTAATCGATTAATGATGTGAATGATTGTTAAAAATTATTTATCTAATATTATTTTGGGAAATTTTTTTGAAAGAGGACTCTTGTAATAACAAGTAGATTGCTTTTTTTAATCTCTCCTTTTTGTTGGAAGTATATAGATAAGAGGACTAGATATTATTTCTTTTTTTTGGAAGTATGAGGAGAGCGAATGGATGAAGTAGTCTTTGGCATTATTGGATTTGATTCTTTTAATTTCAACACTAAACTATTTCTTATTATGTTGAAAAATAAGAAAGATGGTACTTGCATCATTTTTGGCATTTATTAAAAAGATTTATGACATAGGTAAAATTATCGATGACAGATAAAAACTATCGAGCCCTAAAGATATTAGGTGTAGATCTCATATATCACTATGAATAGTCACTTATTGAGTGAAGGAAAGAGGTCGAAGAGGTCGAAGAGGTCAAAGTTTTAATGAGTGTGCATCCTAGCTGATAGAAATTATATAGGCATTTCATTAAGGAAACATTGCACTAATTTAGAAATGTGATCACCCACTTTAGCTTTATGAATTTTGAGCTAAAACCTTGAAATCACCTTAAATCTTAAAAAATTTAGATTGAGCTAGCTTGATGTTCTTTAAACTTGACCCTCACACTTCATCTTTAGTCTAAATTTATAAATCAAACATATAGTTAAGCACATTACTCAAGTAATTCTATTAATATATAGTCTATACTAATACTTATAATCTCCATGTCTTCTTCACTTTTAAATAACATACTTGCATTATTATTATTATTATTTTATTTTCATATATTTTAAATAATATATAATCTTTTTAATATTATTTTAAAGACTAAAAAGATGCCAGATGAGTGGAGAAAGAGTTTGTTGGTTTCTATATTTAAGAATAAAGGTGATGCACAAGAGTGTAAATTATAGAGAATTAAGTTAATGTGTCATACATTAAAATTATGGGAGAGAGTAATGAGCATATGGCGATGTGATACAAAAGTTTCACAATCGCTTTGGTTTCATTCCTGCATAGACCCTACTAGATGCTATACATTTGTTAAGAGGTTTGTATGAGAAGTATGAGAAAATAAGGAGGATCGTGATAGATATTTGTTGATTTAGAGAAAGCTTATGATAAAGTTTTAAGAGATGTTGAGAGTTTTGGAAAAGATAGGAGTTAATATTGGTTATATTCAAGTCATTAAGGATATGTATACTAGAATTGTTACTTGTGTCCAAACACAAGGATGATTGACAAAATATTTTCCTATTTCAGTTGGATTACATCAAGGATCAGCTTTAAGCCCTTATCTTTTTGCTTTAGTTATGAATGTTCTTACTAGGCATTTACAGGAAGATGTACCTTGGTGTATGCTTTTCGATGACATTCTTTTGTTGATAAGACTAGAGAGGGAGTCCAAGAGAAACTTGAATTAGGGAGGTCAACCTTAGAGTCTGAAGGTTTTCATTTAAGTAGATCTAAAACTGAGTATATGGAGTGTAATTTTAGTTGTAGAAATTATTGTCGCAGTGTTGTGACATTAGGTAAACAAGTCATTAAAAAGAGTGAGCGATTCAAATATCTAGGCTTTATTGTTCAAAATAATGGTGAAATAGATGGAGATGTTATTAGTAGAATTCAAGTTGGATGGTTGAAGTGGAGGAATACATCTGACCTGTTGTGTGATAGAAAAGTACTGCTTAAACTTGAGGGAAAGTTTTATAAGATGGTGATAAGACTTGCAATGATTTATGGTGCAGAATATTGGCCAATAAAATTGAAGCATAAGACTAACTTAAGTGTTGCAGAGATGAGGATGCTCAGGTGGATGAGTGGCTTTACTCTTAGAGATAAAATGCAAAATGAGTATGTTTGGGAAAAAGTGAGATAAGATTAGAGAAAGACTTAGATGATTTGGCCGCATAAAACGTCGGCCGCCCAATGACCGGTTAGGAGAGTAGATACATTAGATTTGCCTTATGTTAAGAAAGGTAGAGGAAGACCTAAAAAGACTTGGTTAAGATGTATAAAAAATGACCTTAGTACACTTGAATTAAATAAGATTTTGACACATAATAGGACACAATGGAGAAGAAGGATTCATGTAGCCGTCCCACAGAGTGGGATAAAAGCTTCTTGTTGTATATTTTCTATAACATATATCTTATCCTAACAATAGCTATTATATCATGAAGGTATACCATAATACCATATATTATCTTTGGATAATTATTTAAATAACTAAGTACACTTATCCATATTACTTAAATTTTATTTTCTTATAATCTAACTCTCCAAATTGATTTACAATTAACAAAGATCATACATAAACGATTAGCTATTATGAAAACTAAATATGATTAAGATAAACTAAGTTATCTTATATTATTTTAATATATAAATATGATAAATTTTATCTTGGTGAACTTATTGTTATTATTTGGCTATCATCACATTTGAAGAACTTAAAAATTAGTTAGCTTATTCTTTTAAAATGTCATCTCGTTAATCTTAAAAATATCAACCATAAATTCAAGTTTTCTCTAATATTAATTGAGTTCCCTTCATATAAAAATAATTGTTTTCCTTAAACACTAATTTATAAATCTTTAAAGAAAGCCTTGAAAGTAAACATAGATCAAACCGATTAAGAGAACCTATAATTAAGCATCAACTAATACCAATTTGATCTTAAACATGAATAATGGCTAATTAGAATTAGACTTTACCTTGTATCAAGCAAAGAGGAAGAATGAGAGAAAGTCTCACAAATTTTTATTTTTTTCTTCAAACTGGCCTCATGTTGATCATCGGTGCATTCTTAGATCATCTCATGTGATTTGTAGGCTTTGACATGTACTTAGTTGGGATCACCCTTACTTGTAGCTTCACCCATTTGGTCTCTTTGCTCTAGGGATTTAAATGAGTTAAGCCAACTAGCAAGTTGATTTCGGCTCGACTAGATAAATAACTCGTGAGCCAAGCTCTATAAGCTAACGAGTCAAGTATAAGCTAACTTAGACTTGTTAACTCATGAATTGACTTGTTTAAAAAGTATAATATAAAATACACTTAAAATATATTAAATTTAAAATTTTAGTTATATAATTAATTAAAATATTTAAAAATGATATCTTACTATAAGTTTTATTATTTCTACTATAATTTCTCGTTCTTTTTGTTGTATTGTTACAACAATTGTTTGAAATAAAATCATTTTTTTTTCTTTATAGTAAATGTCTTGCTCATTAGCTCATTCAAATTTGTAGAATTGAGCTCAAGCTCAAGTTCAAACTCAATTAATTTATTCAAGCGCAAGCTAGAGGTTACTTGGTCTTGTCTCACTTTTTTACCCCCTTAGATTTGAAAACTCATGCCACTGCATCCATGACATGAGGATTCAAATCTATTTTAAGATAGGATTTATGAATTTTCATTCTTCATTTATTTATAATATGAATTTGTTCCATTGAATGCAACTTGACATGAGTATCCTAATCTATTTTATGCGAATTCATTGCTTTCTAAAAGGTATTTTAGAAGCGAAAACTGCCTATTACTCAATTTTTTGGCTGCGTTATCTTTTAACAACAATACCTATTAGCTCTTCTTCGTGAATTTTTGTTGAATCGGGACTCTTCTTCCAGGTTTTCTCTGATTTTGAAAAATCCCGCACTACCGAAGAGTGTCCAAAGCCTTCCGCGTGCAAACAGAAGCCGAAGGGCGATCCCACAGTGACTGCAATTCTCGCCATGGATGCTGCCTCACGAGCTTCCGTACTTCGAAGTAGCATAAGCTCGTTGGAGACGGTGAGCAGCCTCTCGAGAGCAGACTGCCTGTGGCTATTCGCCCTCTCTGCGACTGTAGATGCTCCACTGGCTGCCAATACTTGTGCTTCTGTGAGATGCCTGCTGCGCAAGTGCTCCAGCCTTCTCGCTGCAAAATCTGAAGTGGATGATGAGGCTTCGATGCTCAGCATTTTGATCGCTATTGCAGGGAAGTACTTTGGCCAATCCGAGAATCGATAGACCCTCTCATAAGCGTTAGTTCTTTCTCCAATTCAAGCCTTTGGCGCTTTTTTGTTTCAGGTATTTCTGATGTTTATGGGTAAATTCTTAGTCATACGTAGTTACATTCATACTGTTTGAGACAAAGAGTCTATGAACACTCTCATTATAATTGAGAATATAGAAGGAAGAGTAGTAGAATGAAGAGTGAGAGAGAAACTCTTAAGAATTTTATTAAAAGTGCTCTGAGAAATACAAAAAAAAATTGAGAACTCAAGATGCATATCCCCCTTTTAGAATATTAGACACTTAGTTTTTAAGTTTGGGTTAATATATTCTCTCATATTTGAATTTTGTCAATATAAAATAATAACAAAATAAATCCTTCAAATCTTGCATTGAGAGTTCTCCATTGTTTGATCGAAGTTGTATTCGTAACATTATATTGATCGGATCCTGTTAACTGAAAGCCGTATTGTCGATTTAATTTGGCTGACTGTCCTTTTAAAATTTTGTAATTTAACTTTTTTATATTTTCTCAAAATTTAGGAAAAAATGATATATATTTTTTGAAAGAGTAAAATAAAAAAATTGAAATAGTCTGAATATTTATTTGTATTAAAAATTAAGAGCAAAATTTTTAAAAAAATTATTTATGTAAAAAAGTAACATTTAATTAATTTGAAGAATTATTTATAATAGTAAATTATAAAATCAACATAAAAGAATAAATTTTAGTATTTTTAAAATTTAAAATATATATTATAATTTTAAAAGATTTGTATTTAGTGAAAACACCCCCTTCTCATCGTTATTTTCATTGAGACTCCCCTTAAATTAGAGATAAAAACTGGTGTTAGTCTTCTTCCTATTCCAGTTGTTTTGGACGAAGTCAGGGATTTGTAAGTGGGCTCAGATAAAGCAAATTGTTTTCAAAACAAGAAAAGAAAAGAAAAGAAAAAAAATACTTAAATTTATTTTTAATATATATTTTTTCAAAATAAATCATAATGTCTCTAAAAGTAATAATTAGTGGATATATATATATATATATATATATATATATATATATATATATATATATATATATATATATATATATATATATATATATATATATATATATATATATTCAAAATATTTTTTCATCTTTGTAGTTTATCATCGCCAATTCACCAACCATTTGCCTATATATATCATCCACTTCAATCATCTCTTCAACCATCGAATTTTGAACCTCCTTATATTCTAATTTAAAGTCCTATCCAATTTTTAGTATCTTGATTTTTTTTGCTCCTATTATTTAAAACAATTTAAAAATTGATATAATAAATTTATCAGTTATGAATAAAGATGACAATTCCACCCTTACTCATAACCTCCAGGTCTCCCTGAGATTAGGGGGTGTAAACGAGCCGAGTATGAGTGAGCCGAACCCTTATTTGTGTTCGGCTTATTTGAAAATTACTTTGTTTGTGTTTGGCACGTATTCGAAATGGGCCAAAATTTCACTGTTCGTGTTTGACTCGTTTGAAAATTGCTTTGTGTTTGTGTTGAAATACCAAATATAATAATTCAAAAAATCAGAGGATTCTAACATAATTTTTGTAACAAAAATTTTAACAACTAAACCATGCTTACAATTATGATAATAATATTATATTTAATTTCAAGCTAAATCGAGCTGAACAAGATTGAAGAAAGGATTGTTCATATTCGGCTCGTTTATAAATCGAGCTTGAAATATTTGTTCGAAGCAACGGCAGAAATGTTTGTTGAATAATGAGCTTTTTTGATAGCCCTACCTGAGATTTTCCACACACGTATTGTACACTTGTGTTTGTAAGTCAGCATCAATCTTTATTTTAATTTTAAGTAATAAAAATAGCCACTTTATAATGTAGGAACAAAATTATGAACCTCATAACTCAGTCTAAGCCTTGTATTATAGAGAGCCACTTAAATAAGGTAATAAATGAGCTAATTATTAACATGACTTGCATAATCTCAACTATTATCAATGCATGTTATTGAATTATTTATGTAATTTTAATATATTATATATGCTGAGAATCAAAGCCTTCTAAGATGAACACATTTTCTCCTTTGCTGCATCAATGTGCATTTTAAGTGGTATATCTTAGACCTAAATGAGTATTCTCCAATACGACTAATATATAAATTAAAATACACATATTTGAGAATCAAATATGGGCACAGTCTACTCTCTTGAGCTTGTTTGAGACTTATATCATCTTAGCCTTAGCACATCTTCTACTTATCAATGACAAATCATAGTTTGCAGTCATCATACCTTCTTTTCATTCCACCTATTTTGATGTTGATATTCTTTTCAAAACTTCAATACTTCTTTTAAATCTCTTATTCTTTATAATCCTACTACTAACTTATTTAATTGATGCTTATTTAATTAGTGTAATAATGACATTACGCAATTTTAAATTTATTGAATTTTTTATTTATTTAGCTATACAAAATAAATTTTTTAATATGATGAACAACATGAGAATTCATTTGATATTTATTTGTTTTATGAGATTTGGTTATTAACTTTGTTTAGTAATTATCTAATTATTTTGCCAAGTTAAGTATAAGTCAAGTTCGATCAGAGATAATTACTAACAAATATGAACATATATGTGAAAGCTTGGCTCAAGTTCATGTCAAACTTGAATAATTTATAATATGATCAAATCAAATTTGATCCATAATATATTTGGCAATCGCTTGATTATGTTTTTTTTATTTTTCTCCTCATAGGAAATAGAGGAGAATGAGAAAGGGAATGAAAAATAGAAAATTTAGGCTTATTTGGATGGAAATAAAGATAAGCTAAGTGAAAATAAGTTCAAATCATAGTAGGATTAAGCAAGTGGAGTAACATCATTTGGTTAAGCTTATCTTATTAATATTTGCATAAACACAAGCTAACTTGTTCATAAGAGAAATTACTATTGATTATAAAATTAGTGAAGCTTGTTCAGCCGTGATAGAGGATGGTTTTAAATGGAGAGATGATTTGTTTATTTGCCATAAAGTTAGGTCATACACGAGCCAAATTAACATAACAAAATAGGAGGATTTACACACATAGCAGTCAAAATAAGTGTATATACATATATGACACCTAAACTCTTATATTTAATAATAATGCACCTAAAACACTACTTGGAGCAAGAAAAGGGGACTTTAGCACTTCTCCATTTGCCCCAATTATGGAGACTCACCAATTGTGGGAGAAGAACCCCACCACACAAGATACAAGATAGATCGTTCTTTTCCTCATTGCATGGCCTATCTCGGCCTCTCATGGTCGAAGAACTCATTTGCCAACAGTGAAAGAATAGCAAAACAATATAAACACAAGACAGGAGCCCTAAGTACCCTTCCCGTGTGGCCGAAGAAATCGCTACGATTAGTTTATAACATGAGCTTTGAATTGTGAGCATTATTGTGCTCTTCTCGTGTCACTGAAGAAATATCTATCATTTGAAAGGATTTTTTTTTATGTAAATCCTTGGTCTCTTCTTTTATGAATCACATTTTTTTCTTTATTAAATGTAGTTCTTTTGGGTTTCTGGTGTTCTATAATGTCTACTATGTAATGTGTAGGAAGCAATATAACTCTTTGTGACATTGTTTTTGTTTTTTCTTGAGTTGTGGTTTTTATTGAGTCTTAATGATTAGATCTTAACTTGTTTATAAAGTTGTAGATGCATCAATTTATCAATTATTAGTGGATTATCCATGGTTGAGATTTTTTGTGGTTTTCTTAAAGTTGTAGATGTATGTAAGTACACTTAAGTTATGGAGTAGCATCATATTTAATGCTGGTATTTTTTTTTTGTAATGGAGTGGTTAAGTAGCAGTTGATTTTTTGTGACATTGATGCTACCAATTTTCATTTATTTATGGTTCAAATAAAGTTGATGGGGAGAACTCTATTTCTCTTCCCCTGTGGTAGATTTGAATAGTTAAATTAGTCCTTTCTCTCTCTATAAATTTTGTGCAATGACAAAGGTAACTTGAGTTGATTCAAATCTCAATTTCATTTACACAACTTATACTTTAAGAGAATAAATCTCCCTTATTTTTTCATCAACTTGTTTGTAATGTGCTTACATATTTTTTGCTAGGTTGCAGGTTGCTAGTTGCTCAATGATATCTCTTTTATATTATTGGAAATGAGTTCAAGTAATGCAATGTCATCATTGAACACCCATTGTCGTCAAATATATATTATCATTATAACTTATAGTGTAAGCTGCTCACTTATTACAAAGGTCCAAATCGTGGAAGAAAATTTTATAGATGTCCTCAAAATAGATCAACAAATGACTGGAATTACTTTAGGTAGGCGGATGAAGATGAATTTTTGGCAATTTAGATGAACCATTTGAGAAGAGAAGATTATGATGATATCTTTTTGGAGTTATCTAGGACCATCAAATTTGAATATCTATAGATCAAACTTATGATGGCCATTTTTTTTTAAATTTTTTTTGTAATTATGGTAATGGTGTGGTTGCATTGAGTTATGTTAATTTGGATGAAATCAATGTACTAGTGTTGTTGTGTTGTGTTAGGCTATTTTTAGTTGAATGAACTCTATGTACTTGTATTATTACATTGAGTTATGTTATTTTGGATGAAGCCTATGTACTTTGAAGGTTGTTTTGTCTATTGTTTAGATCTTACTTTGTTATCAATATTGAATCCTTTTTAAATTAGAAGTTATAATTTGCAAACTTATCTTATATAAATCATTTTATTTTCACTTCTCTTCCACTTCTCATCTCATAGCCTTTCACTTTGAGCTGAATTAGCAATACAGGTCAATTCAACATAGAAGCTTATTTAAATCCAACACAAAAGAGAAGCAATAACACCAATGCAAAGTAAAAATTCTTATTTATGAGCAACCACTTTTTTTACATCATTGATAAAGTTTACACCTCAGAGATATGAAGCTTCATTTACTAAAATAAAGATTAGAAAACATTTTAGAAGGAAAAAAATATATAAACATGTCATTGCACATCAAACCTTTCTCCACCTTCACTTTGCTCCAATGTGTTCACAAAGAACATGTTGACTTCATCTCCAATACACTCAACAAGTACCTGTAGTAGTTGTCCAAGCCTCCGAGCAACATATACCAAGATTGTTGTTTTTTTAGTTTCACCACCTTTAAAACTCTTTACTGGAATAGAAATGAACTATATATTATAGTATAAGAAATGAGTCAATAATAGAATTTACTCTACAAATGATAGCCCTCAAAACTCCTACATTTACAAATAAATGACAATCACCACCAAGAGCAGCAGTTGAAATTGTTGATTCAACATCTCAGCTCTGATAATTTTTTGATCTCAAGAATTCAGAGTTGGTATGGTTGTAAGCACCAGCTATGTCTAATTTGATGACTTTGTTAAACTTTAGTAGCTTGATCAAATTGTTGAAGAAGTGTTGTTTTAGATACTCAGCTGCTATGGCACCACCAAAACTTAGAGTTAGTCTTCAACTGTAGTTTTGTTATAACTGTCCTTCTGCTATAACTATGGTTAAATTGTCTTTATTCATAATAAGACTTTCCTTGCATTACAAAAGCATTAAAAAAATAACATAATTTTGTTCTCATGTGACCAAAAGTAACATAAAAATAAGACTACTCACTGCTCTAGACCACCAGTATATGATTTTTCATACAAAACAAAACATTAATGTAAAGTATGATATGATAAAAGGAGTATATGGAGGTTCATTTGACAAGAAATAACCAAGACATCAAAAACATCATTAAATGCCATAATTATTGGAAGACCAAGAACATTGAAACTATTTCAACTAAATGTAATAACAAAGATAGCTTTCACCCATCACATATCATCTATTTAACTTTCCTTCCATGCCCTTGGACCATGCTCACCATCGAGCATTACAACACTTGTTGACTGGTATGATTCTTACAATTAGTTTTAGATGTCCCCAAAGTCACAACAACCATGTTTGCGAACTTTCTTATTTTTCATATTGTTGTCCTCCAAAATTTTTTTAATTCTCCTCTACCAAGCATGACTTCTTAGCTACATTATGTTTGGCACACTTACTTGCACCCCATCACTAACTACTACCCATTACTCTTTCCTAGGGAAAGTTGAGATAGACCCTTTATACACCATTTTATATCTACAATAATAAATAATATGTTATGCACATTTGAAATTATGAGATTAACATAAAATAAATAACTTATAAATGAATATTGTCACATGATAACATGGTATTGTTTTCAACATAATGTCATAGAGGGTGTTCCTTCTTCTCAATAAATTCTACTGCATTTATCAATGTTCACCTCATATTTTTCATGTACGCCTTCTACCTTAATTATACATGGAGTTGACTATTTAATTATGAATTGTTCTTTCTTCGTTGTAAACTCTTTTGCTTGTGGTACTAACACACCTCTCCAGCTTGTTGCATCTAATTTCCTATCATCCCTTTATTATATAAGCATCCCTTTAATCATATTAATTAGATTTACAATTGGCTTGTTTCTTGTCTCTCCAATCCATGAGTTGAAAGATTCTGATATATTATTCATGTTATATGATTTTTAATTTCAATAGAGAAGTCACTTATAGACCACTTATAGGGTAAAAAGAGCAAATAAAATAAGCTTGTGGCATATATTGAATAGTTCATCCATTTTGGCATCAAATTGCAGCTTGGTGCACATATTTACAATAGATCAATCTAAGTTTTGAAGCTTATAGTTATTAGTACAATGAAAATACATCTTCAAATTCTTTTATAAATGACATAAAAAAAAACTATATGTCCTACATTTGGAAAAAAATTCTAATTGCCTTACCCGACTTTATCTCCATGTCTAAAATAAATGCAAGGCCATGTAACTCAGAGCCAATCGCTATGGCAAAGTTCTCTAAAAAGTATTCCTGAGTCATCTTAAATTCAGACTCAACAATAAAGTATAGATGCCATTATTACCATCTAATTAATTTATAGCCAACAATACAACTAAATACTTTTGTAGCCACTTCAAGTATATATAATATGAGATCCTAGGTTTCTCTTCATGATTTCTGCTTGTAGTGCAGAAACTCATTCTTAGTTTAGATCTGTTCATCCAAATATATTATCATGTGCTTGCTCTCTTGAGCGAGAACATCATATAAGGCAATGATAGTTCGTACATATTTTACAAGTTATTATTGATTTATTTTGAAGGGATATTCAAATATTTTCTCACGATATCTTAAATATGTTATGCTTCCCACAAATATGTGTAGCTTGATTGTTTCTAGCCTTATCGACGCCTAGGCATAAATGTGTTGCTACTACTATTCTAACTTTTAAATATTAGGCATCTGCACATAATGAGGATCTTATTCTCCATGACCATCCTCAATGTGAATAACTAGCTATCACACGGGTTCTTTTATTGATTTTGATTTTGATACCAAAGTTATTTGCAATTACTTCATATCAGAAGACACTCTTGAAACTGATAGAGTCCTTGAAGCATGCACCTACCCTTACTATTTTGTCTTCTTTCTCCTAAAGCATATCATTCTCATCATTGATATACTTCAAGCTTGAATGAGAGTGCTCTATCATATGATTAGTGCTCCTTATCTCTATGTCTTATGAGCATATGTCATCTTCTATCATGAACAACACATCAATTCTGCCTCATTCATATGATTGTGTAATCATATTTATCACCTCAGCACTAGTAATAAGTTGGCAGTCTTCAATCAATAATCCATGAGTATGATAGTGTATTTAAAAGTCATAGCCAATAAGCTAAAGACAAATTGCTTTAGTCTCTTATTTTATCACATGAAAACTCAAACATGTTTTTTCAACCTTAACAAATTTTTATTTTCAACCATTATATTTTTTCTTTCGTAATTCTTGATATGTGTCTATTATCCCCCAAATTTGAAAGTGGTGATAATGCATTCATTCAAATCAACACTTACTTTAATTTGTATTATCAAGTCACCCAAATTCTAAAAAAAAAAAAATTATTTATAATATATGATTGAATTCTTAGCCTAGATAATTGTTCTTACAAGACAAATGGTTGTTACTATCAACTTTGATGGTAATGCTTAACCTTTCAAATACTACAGGTGAAATAACTATTATGGGCAAAATTTCAAAAGTCTAATCTATGGGAAATTATCGACTAATTTTTTGGCATAATTTTTTTTTGGAAATTCCCACAAAAAAAATCGATGCATTGACCCCCACATAAACCCAACAAATTTTCTGGTGAAAACTTTTCCGACAAAAAATCCACAAAAAAATTCACTAGAAAATACTATTATTTGGGGACAACGAATCAATCCCTTACCCCAAACTCAATTTTTTTCTTCGAGTTTAGCTTCATCAGTCTTGGGCGGCGATGAGAGAACACTTAATGCACGCTAGATTTTTGACAAACACAATATTTTTGTTCAATTTCTTCATAGAATTGAAGGTAAATCACTTTTTCTAGCTTCTAGGATTGTTTATTTGTGATTTTGCCAGTTTAATAGTGCGGAATATGGATTTAAAGTTCTTGAAAGAATCTTCAATTTACAACTTAGATTTTCATCAAATTTGTATAAAACATATGTATCTTATTATTATTTTACTATTGGAGTTAGTTGTATTATTGTTTAGCTTATGATTTAGATTTTTGTTGAAATCTTAATTTGAGATTTTTAGGTAATATATTCTGTAGTTAATTTTAGCACTGCTTTTCTTGGGGCCTAAGTCCTAGATGAGAAAAGAGGAGGGTTACATTAGATAGTTGACAGCCAACTTAAAACTTATTGAAAAATCATGACATAAATCCTTTAATACAATATGTTAATGTTAGGGCAATCCCTAGAAGCAACGTGTTGTATGACCTGAAAATACAATGAGAAGTGTGCAAGAGCCGCTGTATCGACTTCCTAGTGTAGTGTTAAATAAGCAAGGGTTCTCATATTATGGACGGATGTGGGCAAAATATTTTGTCAATAAAACTAAAATTAGGGTAGGAATTTGAAATATAGGCACTCTTACAAGTAAGTTAATGGAATTAATAGATATTATGATTCATAGGAAGATAAATAATTTATGTTTATGAAAATCATAACATATTTATAATTACCAAAAGTGGTCAACATGAAAGTTGTGCAAAAATTTATTAGCTTTTCAAGGATAACTATTTCATCTAATTTGACAAAAGAGTAAGTGAGATATGTACAAAATAGTAACACAGGTATATTTTTCATCATTTTAGATTTTTGTTGATGTGATGTTTCCAAAAATTATAGCACATCTATAGGTAATTACCAAAAATAATCGATAAAAAATTGTATGAAAATTCATCACCTTTCCAACAGTACCTACTTCATCTAATTTGGCAATAAAACTAGTGAGATATGTGCCAAATATTAGCACATACTATATTTTTAACATTTCAAATTTTTTGTTGTGATGTTTACAAAAATTATAGCACATTCGTATGTAATTGCCAAAAGTAGTCAACATGAAAATTGTAGAGAAATTGGTTATCTTTCTAATAATATATATTTCATCAAATTCAGCTAAGGAATTAGTGAGATATGTGCAAAATATAGACAAAAGATATATTTTCAATATTTTAGATTTTTTTGATGCGATGTTTATAAAAATTTTAGCGCATCCATAGGTAATTACTAAAAGTAGTCAAAGATGAAAAAAAAAAAATTGTTAGCTTTCCAATGATAACTAATTCCTCCAATTCAACCAAAGAATGAGTAAGATATGTGTGAAAAGCTAACATAAGATATATTTCAGCATTTCAAATATTTTTGATGAGATGTTTATAGAAATTATAGCACATTCGTAGATAATTATATCAACACGAGAGTTGTATAAAAATTTGTTACTTTTCAATGATACCTATTTCATCTAATTCAAAAAAAAAATGAGTGAGATGTGAGAAATACTAGCAAAGATATATTTTAAGTATTTTAGATTTTTTTAATCATATGTTTATAAAATTGCAGTGCATTTACAAATAATTATCAAAAGTGATCAACATAAAAATTGTAGAGAAATGCATTAGCTTTTCAATGATACCTATTTTATCTATTTGACCAAGGAATGATTGAGAAATGTGCAAAATATCAGCACAGAGTATATTTAGCATTTTAGAATTTACCTACCATTTGATTTATTTGCTATTATAGTCATTACTAATGTTTGATTTTTTTTATTATAAATGATATTATTATTGCTGAACTTTGGGTGATGAAGAAAGCATAGACTAATAAATTGAAGCTTACACTTGAATTTCTGGAGCTCAAATTCATCGAAGTCATTGCAAACAATTCAAAACTTTTCTTTCGGCGAAGGTTAAGACCTTTTTGGGGGCTTTATTCACTCTCCAAAACTACTTGACATCTGTCAATATTTAACTGATTTTTTATTTTTATTAAAATTTTAATGCAGGTTCCTAACATGGTTTCTGACTATAGAATTCTAGGCAAGATCTTTAAAATGATATTTTTGATGTGTTTAAATATTTGAGTATTTTATAAGTAAATAACAAAATTTAGATATTAAATAGTTAAATATGTAATAATTATATAATATATATGAATATAAAATCCTCTAAATAATGATATACTTAAGTTTAAATGTGTGTGTATGTATATGATATGACCCTGATTTAAAATTGGCTGTTAGATCTGCTTGGGAATGGGTTCCATGGGATTAAATCACAGCTGTCGGTGCTTTACTTCGTGTCTTTGTCTCAGCCGGTTGATGAAACTTACGGAGGAAGGAACTCACGGTGTATCGAGGAATGAAGGATAAGTCTATTTGGCTCTCAGAACCCAGAGAGAATCACAGAGAGGAGAGGGAAAACTCAGGAGGAATTTAGGGTTCCTTTGAAGAACGAAGATCCAAAAAAAAGGAAAGAGGCTAAGAAGACTTGGAAGAAGAAGAAGAAGTTGAAGCAAATATCAATTTTTCATATGTTTGTTGCCTTTTCTAATCCTAATTATACATCTTTTCTTTAACTATCTACTCTCGATATTTCTTTATAGTTTTCAAGATCTTTTAGGGTTTAGCTATTTTTTCATTATATGACAAGATGTCCACGCTTTTGCCGATGTTGGTTCATTTCTTATTTTCGTTATATTCTATTGTAGTTTTGTCCGATCAAGATCTTTATTTTCTTTCTTGATTTTTAGTTATATTATTGTTGTAGTTGTCTGAGCTAGCCATGTCTGGAAATCTTGTGCTGGATCTTGTTCTTGTAGTTTATCTGTCTTGTTATTCTAGCAATGTTCGGTGATCTTTTTGCTAGGCATGCTTTATTTGGTTATTTATTGTAATAATATTCTTTGTAATGGCTAAGTTCTCTATATTCTTTATTAAACAGTGGCTAATGTATGTAATTATTGCATTATTGGGTAAAATATTTTAGCCAGAATGGGGCTTTTCTGTCTCTTGTACTCCTTATGTGTTTTTCTCTGTTTGGGTCTATATCATTACCCCCTTTCCAAACATTGACCTTGTCCTCAAGGTCAAAACTTGGAAAAACTTTTTGGAACTCCTTAATTGGCATCCAAGATGCATCATTTGTTAACATTCCATCCCATTGACTAGTACTTCTTTAATAGGCTTATCCGCTTCCTTGTCCTTTCTTCTAGAATTCTGATGGGTATAACCAAAGGTAGGCCATCTATGCATTGTGCTGGGAGAATGGCTGGATGTAGCTTGGAATCTTGCTTATATTGCTTGAGTCTAGAGACATGGAATACATTATGGATCTTTGCTGTTTCTGGAAGTTCCACTATGTAGGCTACTGTCCCTATTTTCTATAAAATTCTGAATGGACCATAGTATTTCCTTTATAATTTTGTGTAAGGGTGTAGTGAGACTGAAGTTTGTCTGTAGGATTGTAATTTGATTAGCACCTAGTCATTTATTTGAAATTGGAACTCCCTTCATTTTTGTTAGCCATTTGTTGCATTCTATTTTGAGCTTCCTGTAAATTCTCTTTAAGTTGGTACAGTATTTTGTCTCTTTGTTGTAATAATGTGTCTACTTCTGTATTGTTAGCTGTATCACTATTGTAAGGTATGATTATAGGTGGAAGTCTGCCATAAACTATTTGAAAAAGAGTTAGTTTTGTGGAAGTATTTACTGATGTATTATAGGAAAATTCTGCTCATGGTAGAAACTAGAACCAATTTCTTGGTGTCTCTAATACAAAACTCCTAAGGTATTATTCTAATGTCCTATTGGTGACTTCTGTTTGGCCATCTGTTTGAGGATGATAAGCACTACTGTGGCTGAGTGTTGTGCCACTTAACCTAAATAACTCCTGCCAGAAATTACTCATAAAGATATGATCCCTATCTGATACTATGCTCTGGTATGCCATGTAATTTGCATATATCTGAGATGAAAATATGAGCAATAGATGTTGCTAAAGTAAAGTTTGAAGGTCAAAAAATGTGCATACTTAGAGAGTCTGTCTACTACCACTAGGATAGCTATTTTGTTGTGAGATCTGGGTAATCCTGTGATAAAGTCCATAGAAAGTTCCTCCCAAATAGCTGATGGTATAGGCAAAGGTTGCAATAGCCCTACAGGTTTCTAGCAGTCATACTTTACTTGTTGACATATATGGCATGTTGAAATAAACAACTGAATGTCTTGCTTCATCTTTTTCCAATAAAACTATTGAGTAATTCTTACTAATGTTCTTTTAATTCCACAGTGACCTCCTACTGGTGTTGAGTGTAGTTCTCTCATAATGGTAATTCTTATTTCTGAATCTGTAGCTATAACAATTCTATCTTTATAATATACTAATCCATTGAAAACTCTATGCTTTGGAAAGAGCTCTGAGTTTTCTGTTATCTACTGATAGAGTTGCTGTAACTCTAGAATGACTTGTATTTCATCTTTTATTTGTTGGGTGCAAGCATATAAACTTTGATATGTAGAGATATTTGGGTCATGATGTAGAGTGTTCTTCTGGAGTATAAGTCTTTCTGGACAAAGCATCAGCTGCTTTGTTTATGATCCATGGTTTGTATTCTATGGTGTAATCAAAACCAAGGAGTTTAATTAAGAACCTTGTCGCTCGGTGTTCGGATTATTTTATTGCATTAGTTCTCTAATGCTCTTCCCACTGCTCTCGATGGTGAACTTGTGTGTATTATTATCTCTATCTTCCTAAGCTTGCTATATATAGTTCCCTGCATAAGTTGATGATCTCTAAGGTTGGAGATAGTTTCTGCTAAGCAAATAAGCAATATGATGACTATTTTGAATTAATATCGCCCTATTGCGCATTCAAAGCATCTATTTCTATAATAGAAGGTAGAGTAAAATTTGGAAATGCTAATACAGGTAAAGATACCATAGCTTGTTTCAGCTGTATGAATGCTTTTTGAGACTCTTCTGTCCATTGGAATTGCTGTTTAGCTAGCATTGATGTTAATGGTGCAGTAATTACTGCATATTGCTTTACAAATTTCCTATAATAGCCTGTTAAACCCAGGAATCCTATTAACTATTTAACTGAGGTTGGAACTGGCCATGATTATACTGCTTCAATTTTCTTTTGATCAACTTCTATCTCTTGGGCTGATAATATGTGGCCTAAATGTTCTATCTTTTTCTGGATGAATGAGCATTTTGAAGGTTTGATAAACAATGCATTTTGTTTCATTTTTTCCAGAACTACTTGTAGGTGTTGTTGATGTTGCTCCATGGTGGGGCTGTATATTAGAATATTATCAAAGAATACTAATACAAATCTTCTTAGGAATGGTTTTAGTACTATATTCATCATGGCTTGGAAGGTTGAGGGTGTATTTGTTAACTCAAATGACATAGCTATGAATTCATAGTGTCCTTCATGTGTTCTGAAGGCTGTTTTGTATATATCCTCTTCTGCCATTCTTATTTGGTGATACCCTGAATGCAAATCTAACTTGGAAAAAATAGTTGCTCCATGTAATTCATCCATTAATTCCTCTGGAGTTGGAATTGGAAATCTGTCAGGGATGGTGATTTTATTTAGTGCCCTACAATCTACACAGAATCTCCAAGTCCCATATTTTTTTCTTATTAACAAGGCTGGTGAAGAGAAAGGACTAGTGCTCTCTCTTATTATCCCTGTATCCAACATCTCCTTGATTAATTTTTCAATTTCTGTCTTCTGAAAATATGGATATCTGTAACTTTTAACCTTTATTGGTTGAGTGCCAGTTTACAGGTTAATATGATGATCTGTCCCTTCTGGGAGGTAAGTCTAATGGTGCTTGAAATAATTCTTAATATTGATTTAATACCTGTTGTATATTTGTAGGTAAGTTGCTAAATTCCCTTGTTGTGGATTCTATCAGCATTGATATTTCTCTGATATGTAGGTAAGATGCTATCTCATCCTTGTTTTGAAGCTTTATAAACTGATGTAAGGTAATGCTTTCCACATTTGAAGCTGTATCCCCTTGCAGTTGTACTATTGTGTCATTATATTTGAATTTCATGATTAACTTTTTATAATCTGTTATGCATTCTCCCAATTGCTCTAACCACTACACACCTAATACCACATCTGCTCCTTACATTGGCAGAAGATAACAGTCTGTTATGAATGTATATCCTTGTAGTTTGATGGGTATGTTGGAGCAAACTTCTGAGCATTTTAGTGTTTTCCCATTTCCTACTAATACTTTAAAAATAGATGCAGGTGTGACTGTGTGATCTATGAACTTGGCTAGTTTGGATTGAATAAAATTGTGGGTTGAACCACTGTCAATCAGTACTTGTACTAGTTTATTGCCAACCATCCCTTGTAATCTCAATGTTCTCGGGTTTGACTGACATGTGAATGCATTGAAGCTTATTTTTGGAATGTTTTCATGTATTAACTAATTTTCTTGGTAGTTTTCTTATTGCAGGTTGTAGTCTTGATCATCATTGACCACCATGAGGGCAAATAGCTTTGATTTACATGTGTGGCCCCTATGGTATTTCTCATCACAGTTAAAACATAATCCTTTTTGCTTTCTTTCCTCTAATTGTGTTGCTGTAAGTCTCTGGATTGTTATATTTTACTTATTATTATTGCTGTTGTTGTGATTTGACATGACTGGGGTGGGAAGCAATGGCTGCTGTTGTTTGATTGAAACGTGAGCTTCTTGCTATATAAACATCATCTACTAGTTTGTCTTCCATTAAATTTGCAAGTTGGAACGGTTGTTATAGTGAAGTTGGTTGTAATGCTCTGACTTCTCTTTTGATATCTTGTCATAGTCTAGATTCAAAGCAACTTTGGAGGAATTTAGGAGGAATTCCTGAAATTTGGTTAGCCAATTCTTCAAACTCATTGTAAAATTCTTGTATAGTTTTTTTTGTTGTAATTTGGCTAATTCTCCCCTTAAATCCTTGTATAATGAAGGTCTAAATCTCTGTATTACCTGTTCTTTGAAATTTTTCCAAGAATGCAATTGTTTATTAAGGTGCATCCATTGGAACAAACTCAGAGCAGTTCCATCCATATAAACTGATGCAATTATGAACTTCTATTATTCTGAAAGATTGTAATATTGAAAAAATTAGTCTGCCTTGAATAGCCATCCTCTTGGGTTTTCTCCATTAAACATGGGCATATCTACTTTTACTGGTCTTGAATTTTGAGTGTGTGACCTAATTTGAGGAGTAATTTCTATAGGGTTTGAGTTACATACCTGTGATTCTTTACTCTGTTGCTGTTGTTCTTGACAAAATTTATCCAGTTTATCTTCAATTGCTGATAATCTGTATAGTACTTCATTTAATATGATAATAATTGATGTCATCTGTTCATCATTCTTGTTTAATCTTCCTACACATTCTTCCAAAGTTTTTGTTGTATGTCTTGTGCCGTCTGCCATTGTTGCTTGCAGGAATCAACTAGAGCACCAATGATATGACCCTGATTTAAAATTGGCCATTAGATCTGCTTGGGGATGGGTTCCATGGGATTAAATCACTGGTGCTTTTACTCTGTCTTTGTCTCGGGTTGATGAAACTTGGAAGGAACTCAGTATCGAGGAATGAAGGATAAGTCTATTCCTCTTGATTCGTAAACTCAGAATGCTGTGAGAGGGAGAGGGAAAACTCAGGGAGGAATTTAGGGTTCCTCGGCTGAAGAACGAAGCTGATCCAAAGGAAGGAAAGAGGCTCCGGAAGAAGACGACTTGGAAGAAGAAGAAGAAGTTGCAGCAAGCAAATATCAGTTTTTTCATATGTCTGTTCGTCTTTTCTAATCCTATTTATACATCTTTTTCTTTAACTATCTACTAGATCTCGATATTTCTTTATACTTTTCAAGATCTACTCTAGGGTTTAGCTGTTTTTCTGTTATATGGCAGTGATGTCTGTCTGTTTTGGCCAGATGTTGGTTCATTTTTTGTTTTTCAGTTATATTGCTGTTGTAGTTTTGTCTGAGCTGGCAAGATCTTTACTTTCTTTCTTGATTTTTAGTTATATTGTTGTTGTAGTTATCTGAGCTGGCCATGTCTGGAAATCTTGTGCTGGATCTAGTTCTTGTAGTTTATCTATCTTGTTATTCTAGCAATGTTCGGTGATCTTTTTGCTAGGCATACTTTATTTATTATTTATTATAATAATATTCTCTGTAATGGCTAAATTCTCTGTATTCTTTATTCAATAGTGGCTAATGTATATAATTATTATATTATTGGGTAAAATCTTTTAGCCAGAATGAGGCTTTTCTGTCTCTTGTACTCTTGATATATTTTTCTCTATTTGGGTCCATATCAGTATATATGCACATCAATCAAGGGGTATATTTTCATGCGTTCATCTATACTGGACTTGCTCTTGCTTGCACGTTTAATCATTAAGAAAAATGGAAAAAAAAAAAACATCTAATGGTTAGTCTAAATAGGCCTAAATATTATTCTAAACTTTTCTATTAATCTTTCCCTTTCTCAACTACTCCAATAATATAACCGAAGCATCCCATTACCTACACCAGTAATTTGAGAAATTACATAAAACATTGACCTATATTTAAAATAATATAATATATTTTTTATATATAACTTTTTTCTCATATATATATATATATATATATATAACTTGTTGGATATTTTAGTAATATCAGAGGTCGTAATTTGATTTTATTATAAGCGATATATGAAAAAAGTTTCCCTAATGTTATGGGAATAATTTTAATTTAATGTTAGATTTATTAAATAATATAACATAGAAGTTTTTAAAAAAATTATACAATTTGAATTAATAAAAATATGATTTTATACAAAATGTAGTAATTTTACAAATATATAAAAAGTTTTATAAATTATATTCAAATTAAAAATAAAATGAGAAAAATCACAAGAAGCATGACTGAAGCTCATGATCTTTTCAAATATACTCTTCAATGTTATGAATACCTTTATTTACTTTAAGCTTAAAAAAATATAATAGTATCCAAGTCGCCACTTATGGAAACTTAGTCTTTTATTTTATTTTATTTCCACTTTTTTTTTTTTTTTTTTTTATAAAATGTTATTAAGAGTGCTTGTTATAAAAATTTCACCGAATCTAGACCTATACATAAATAAAGTTTATTGTTTATTCTTTTTTTTTTACTCAGCCGTAAGGTTATAAAAAAGCTCGTTGTTCATGAACAACACTTTATTTCGTTAAATGCTTCGTGTTGCTCGTTCGTTAACATAACACTATTTATTTCGATTTATAAAATAGTCGAACATGAACAATCCTTCGTTCGATCATGTTCGGTTCGATTTAGCTCAAAATAAAAAATTATATTATATATACAAACATAAATATATATCAGAGTTGCAAGCATAACTTAGTAGTTAAAACTTTTGTTATGCAAAAGATTGGCCGAGGTTCGAATCCTCTATCTTACAGTTTTTTCGGATTATTACATTTGAGCTATTTCGAGCAATTCGAGCGGAACGCGAACAGTAAAATTTTGAGCTATTTTGAATACGAGTCGAACATGAACAAATTAATTTTCAAACGAGTTGAACACGAATAAGAGTTTGACTCACTCAAGCTCGGCTCGTTTACACTCCTACTAAGCAGAGAGCCGAAGCTCTCGGGGGATTAAATCTGGGAAAAATTGGTGATAATGTCTAAATATTTTATTAATAATATTATTATTTTTATATGCATAGTCATGAACTCATGATATACTTTAAGTGGTAGATCTGTGTACTCAATGCACAGTGAGTACATAATTAAACACTCATATTTTTCATACATAGAACTAAATGTAGTCTATATTTAGAGGCATTTACATACATATCACATAATTCTTATACATTTATATATGACACATCTAAACTTTCATAATTATATATATTACACTTAAATCTTTAATTTCACATAAAATTATTATTAATATCTTTTTAAAGGTGAATACATCTTTGCATGCACAGGTAAAATATAAAAAATATAAATATGAAATTTAAAGTGTTGTATATATGTAAATATGTAAGAATTGTGCGATCTGTACGTAAATCTTTCATAATTTATAGAATTAGGTATTCAGTCCACACTTAATAATTTTTAAATTACACATGAAGAACATAAAATTACATATGTAAGAAAGGTGCTTTTTATAATCTATGACTAGGATTAGTGAGTATTTCAATTGGACTATTCGCCGTAATTTTTAACTTCTAAGAATTTTTACATTAAAATCATCATTTGTTTGCTGCTCTTAATGTTCGTAGATGTGAAAAAGCTATATGCAACCCTAAGCACTATATATATATATATATATATATATATATATATATATATATATATATATATATATATATATATATATTAACATAAAAGTCCTAGTAAAAATGTAATTTGACATATTAGTTTGTGTGTACTTCAAATATTGAAACAATTTTAAAACTATTTTTTACAAAGCTCCAACTACCCTAAATATTTCCTAAATTAATATGAAGTGTCTTAAACAACTTAGTACTATTACGTGCGAGAACATTCATGATGTAAAGAAAAAAGTGTTATATCATCTTAGCATCATATGAATATTCAACACATACATAAATAATAAAAAAGTTTCAAAGGGTACTAAAGTTTTTATATGAAAATTTTGAAAAAGGGAAAAATTTTGGGGCATGGCTAGTTGAATAATTTTATTAATATATATCAATGATTACAAATGATAACCTTTCCTATGAATAAAAAAGTGTTGATATAATATGATAGACATAAACTATAGAGAATATACTCGGATATAGATGTTAGAAGAGCCTTGAAGTGTTAGAGTTACTTTCAAGAGATTATATTATAGTTTGTTTAATCATTCTTTGAGGAGAGGAAGCCAAAGAATAAAATATTTGGTATAATCTTTATGCTAATGTCAAAAATCAAAGTTAGCATTAACAACATCCATTAGTCTCATTGGTGATGACATGTGATGACAATATAGTAAATGTAGATAATAAAATTGGTGGCTATCAACCTTGGTATTGATGACATGCATTAATTTTTTAGGCAATGATGTGTATTGATAATGCATCGACCTAAAAATGAAGACATGAATCAACTGCAAGCATAGACCATACATGCAATGGCATGCAACAACATTTTAGATGATAATATATGTTGGTGGCATGCATTAACCTTTATAGTTAGTTGTGTGCATCTACAATGAATATGCATCAACAACATGAATTAACCATATAAGTAATGACATGTATCAATTATTGGCAATGATAGATTATAAAATTAATAAGCATTAGCCTTGGTGTCATTAGTGTGCCATCTTCATAGGCAATAACATATGCCAATATTATTTGTAGTAGTGAATAATGAAGTTGTATGTGTTGGTGTAGCAGGGAGGCAATTCTCAGAAGAATGTAGTTGGACTATGTGGTTAGAAAATTGCAATAGGGTAATAATGGTCGAAAGATTGAAAGTGAATGGCGATAATTGAATGATTATAGTTAGGCGAAGGTGGTCGGACAACTATAATTAATTAAAATAGGGTAATCAAAGGTGATTAATGAAAACCAAAAAACCTTGATTGGTTAAGCTACCATCATTGAACGACCATAGTTAGGTGACATAAGCCAAGAAATTGTAATTAAGTGATAATGGTTGAGTAATTATAATTAAACAATTGTAATCAAACTATGATGGTCAAACAAATGTGATCGATTGACAATGGTCAAACGATTGTAGTTGAGTGAAGGAGTAATGGTGGAGGTTAGTTAATGGTAGTTAAAAGTGATGGTCCAACATAATGATTATGGTCTAATATGTTGGTTAGGTATGACGATCTGAAGGTGCTCATCTAGTGATGGTTTGACATTAGAGATCAGTTGATGGTGGTCCAACGCATTAGAAAGACGTTAGCAGTCCTATGAGTTGGTTGGGTAATGTTTGTCAATTGTAGTGGTTTGTGGTGAAGATTTGATGTGATGTTTGATGATAGTTGTTAGTTAGGGATAGTTAAGCGGTTGTTAACCTCACTTTTTGAGTGAGGATTCAATCTCCTCTTCTTAGATTTAGGAGTCTTCTAGATACTAAGACTTTCTTAGTCATAAGACTTCTAGCAATTAGGTAAACACTTAACTTAAACTTAGAGACTTAGGAGGGTTAATCATAGTATTAGGCCATGCCTTAGGACTTAGGGAGATTTACCTACCCTATAGCTTAAACCCAATCTATGCCTACCTCATTGGCCTAAACCGAACCTCAAATTCAATCCATCCAATTCCAAATTAAAATTCAAATCAATTGATTGAAACCTATAATCAATTCCAAACCATAATCAAACCAAATCAACCCTTCCTAAGCCCTATAATTTTACTCTATAGACTTAGCCTTAATCAAATCCAAACTCATCCAAATTCAATAGATTTTCTCAAAGATCAATTCAACCCCTCAATCAATTCACCAAAATCTACAATCAAATCAACTAAACCTAAACCAAACCTATCCTAAGCCATATGATTCAACCCTATGGACTTAGCCAAATTCACATCAAGCCAAATACAATTGATTTTCTCAAAGTCAATTCAACTCATCAATCAACCCATACCAAATATACAATCAAATTCAAATCACAAAATCTAAACCAAGTTAAAATTCAAACCTAAGCCCTTTGATTCAATCCTATGGACTTAGCCAAAATCCCTTTTAATTCAAATCAAATTCAATTGATTTCCTCATAATCAATTATTTCTTCAATCATCATCCCAAATATAAATGAAACCTACATTCACATGTCCTAAATCAAAATCCAAAATAAATCCAAACCCATTCTAAGTCATATAATTCAATCCCATGGACTTAGCCAAAAATACATTCAATTCAAACAAAAATCAATTGATTTTCTCATGAATCAATTATTTCTTCAATCATCATCCCAAATATAAATGAAATATACAATCATCAAGCCAGATCAATCCCAACTTAACCCATTTGACTTGAAATATCTAAATGAACCAAAACCCATTTAAACTCAAATCAATTTCCATCAAAGCTATATACCAATCCTAAATCCATATATAAACTCAAATAAATCCAAATCAACCCAAAATTGACTCAACTAAACCCAATAGGCTCACTTGACCCAAGGTGACCTAAATGATCTATTTGAGCCAAATTCTAATCCAAACCAAATTGGATTGAACCATGTCTACAAATATCTGTGATGATGATCAATCAATTATCATCAACTAAAAGTCAACACTCTTAACCTTCATGAACCAAACTAGCCAAATCTCTCAAGCTAAATTGAAACCATTGATTCACACCAACCTATGATCAATGATTGAACATGACTTGACCATCAATTGAGCCAAACCTAACCCAATTGGTCCTTTGATCCAAGTTGACTCAATTTGACCTAAAAGACAAAATTGGATCAAATCATGATCTAACCCAAATTGATTGCAACCAATGACTCAAGTTTATTCTAAATTGATTGTTGAACTTGACCAAAGTCATAATTGAACCCAATTGACCCATTTAGCCCAAATTGACCTAAAGGGTCAAATTGGCCTAAATCCAAACCAATGCCTACAATTATCTTCAATTAACCTTGAATATGAATCAAGCCATAACCCAATTTGGCCAATTTGGTCAAATTGGTCAAGTTGATCCATTTGACCTACATGAATCCAAATGAGCCAAAATTAAACTTAAGCAAATGGACTCAAACTAATTAGACCAAATACTTCAAATCATCATTTGAACTTGACCAAGTCTTGGTTTGACCCAATTTGAACATTTGGTCAACCTAACCCAACATAGCCCAATTTGACCTATAATGGGTCAAATTGAGCCAAACTCACTTGAACCTAGCCCAAACCTAATGGGACCTGATCCAACCCATCCTAAGCTCACCTTCGGTCAGCCCAAAACTAGCCCAAAATGAATTGAGTTTAACCCAAGGAAATACACATTGGATTCTCCTGTCCACATAGGATTTTTTTGGGAAGGTCAACCTCCTCTTTTCCCCTTGGAAGCCATCAAACACCCAAGAATGGAGCCTGACTTACTCACCTAGCCAAAGATAAGTGGACTAGGTCGGCCATGGACCAAAGGTGATTTGACTCACCTCCCCACACTAGACGAAATCCATTGGATCCCAACCTTAAGGTAGCCACCTTGAGCCACCAACCAACCAAGTCGAGCCATGTGGAGGTGACACCAACCATTCCGACGCTCGGATGATGGATGACCAGTCAAAATTTGGGCTCCAATCCCATCCGTTTGATCCAAGGGAGGGGGGATATACCCCCCCCCCCCCACCCACTTTCCCTCATTTCGATCCAAAATGATCATTTACACACTTAAAGAGCTTCCTAGGGCATTTTCAAAATCTCTAGAGCTTTCCTTGAGCACCCCAAGCCTTGTAAACATTGGAGCCCACTATTCTAAAACATGGCAATCCCATTTCTAATCAAACTCTTTTAATTCTCCACCAAACTCAAATTAACTTCACCCATACCTTCCCTACACTCCGTCGAGCAAGAATGAATCACCTCCCTGGCCCTCTAATGACCTGGAAGTTCAAGTTTGATCAACATTGGCTTGCACAATGATGGTTCATGGCCCTCTAAGTTAACAACAAAGAATCCTCACATGTACTGATCAGTAGGTCTTCATCTTCACTAGATGAAGCTTCCTCAATCAATTTCACCTCTGGTCTCTAGCTCCGGCTAGGTAATTCCATTAAATTGAGCTTTTGTGAATTTTTTCTATGGCTTTTTGAAAGAAACTTGTATGTTACACAAATCCAACCAGTAGATCCCTTTGGATCTACCTCGTGAAGGTGTGGGTTGAATCCAGAATTGATCTGAGCTTGGGTGAGCCCAAATCGAGCAATGGAAGGCGGACGGTGTCCGTCGCTCGGAAGATGATAAATCACGCACCATTTTGATCACAATAGATGATCATGATTAATTTATTAGATTTATCCATTTTTATCTCTTAAGGAACTGCGGGTTTGATCCTAGCCGTCCGATCTTAGATCTGACGATGAATAAGAAAGTGCGCCCCCCGCCAGCCATGTAGGCATTGAGTCAGATGCACTTAAGTAGCCAATCTGGCAGTGCCACATGGAAAGCGCACCACATCATAGCTCTCATGGTGCCGATGGGATTAGGCTTAAATTTGGCTTAATTAATTAGTTTAATGGCTGAAAGTTCAAAAAATTCATAACAAATTATAAAAAAATACAAATAAATACTTATTTTGAAGGTATTTCATAGGAGATTTATGTAAAATTAATTTCAATTGATTCTAAATAGTAACTAAGACTTAATTAAGATTAATTATAATCTTAATTAGCTTAATTACCCTTAATTACTTGAGTAATTAATCCCAAACTTTGTGTGTTAGCTTAGTGGTATAACTTCTGCCTTGAGAATTTTCTTAGGATTTATTGCTTGGTTAATTAGGGTAATTGACTATTTAAGCCATAATCACTCTCTTAATTAATTAACCTCCTAAATAGTTAAAATTAATTAATTAAGCACACTAATCACTATTGAATAGTGAATGGCAAGGGGAATGGGGTTAGGACCCCCTCCTAACCTCTTTTCCTAAGTCCATTTCTCTTTAAAAGAAAACTAATTAAAATGACATTTATTAAGGATTAATTAGTTAATTAAAATGGTTTAATTAATCAAATTAAAATAATAATCACATCTAATAATTAACAATGAAATTAAGGGGTTCTCTTTATGTGTTTAAAGACATAAAGACCCTTTAAGGAAATTATGATTAACCCATAAGTGTGGGAAAATCCTAAAAATACTTAATTAGGTTCTTTGATTTAATTAACTTTTAATTATGACCCATTTGCATTAAGTCCTTATAGGAACATTACAATTTTACTTCCTCACATGTTCATATTATTTGTGGTTCATAATTAAGCGATTAATCAGATTAAAGAAGCATATGTAAGGGTGATTAATTGATTTAATTAAAGATCCAACTTAATTAACTCATAAAATCAATTTAATTACCTCTTCTTAAATCAAATTAAACTACTAATGTGGGAATGGGATTAAAATAACAAGTAATTCTTCTCCTCTTTGAGCTTGATCAAAATATTAAATCATAAATCAATAATGAACTTTGGTTTTCCTTAAATGGATTTATTTAATATGATTGTCCTTAGGGATTAGTGTAATTGAATGAAATCATGTTGTTATGTTTAGTCATTTCTTTCCAAATACATTAGATGTTGTATGCCATTGATGTCATGCATTCATATTTTCAAATATAAATGAATCAAATGAATTTCTCTTATGTAAGCTTGCATGTGTTGGATTAACTTAAATATATGCATGACTATTATCACTAATAAATTAAAAACTATTTTTCAAAGCTTATAAATCAATTATAATACTTAAAGTGTTGATAGTTATGAATATACATAGGATTTGCATGTATTTATAGCTTAAGCATATTAGATAAAGCTCTCTTCCTTATAATTCATATATAGATTTACATGAGTTTGAACAACAATGGGTATATTGTTTGGACATCCCGAGAAAATGGGACTTTAGTTAGCCCCAAGGAGGTCATTTGATTATCTCACTTCCCTAGTTTAACAACATCACATAGTCATTTAGTTTCATTCTTATGTATTTTGATATTATAATTTAGATAGAGATTTAATTCATATGCCTAAATGATTTAGTTAAAGAAAATACAATCTTTGCATGGTTTTCATCTTTATAGTTGTGTATATATTTATATGTATTTAAGATAGCAAGTGTTTAGTCTGGACATCCCGGGAATATGAGGCTTTAGTTAGCCCCAAGGAGGTCATTTGATTATCACACTTCTCTGGTTAATAATGGCTGTACTTGCTCACATATTTTATACATGTGTATGTGCGCTTAATTAAAGATGAAGATCCCCTTTTGTTACTAAAAATACATGCATTCATATTCACCTAAGTCATTAGAATATGTTATATATAAATTAGTTCTATCTTTTCCTTATTCCTATATAGATCTACATAGGCTTGGAACATTAATAAGTACATAGTATGGATATCCCAAGAATATGAGGCTTTAACGAGCCCCAAGGAGGTCATTTGATTACCTTAATTTCCTGATTAACAATGTCACATACTTATGTGATTCCATCCTTATGTATTTTGATATTAGAATTTGGATAGAGCTTTAATTTATATGTTCATACAATCCAATCAAAAATGAAAAATATAAACTTCAAACATGCACTTACATTCATTATTCAAGTGTGCTAAAATATGTTGCATGTATAAATACACTGAGGATTGAATCATATGAATGTTACATGAGATGGAAAGGAATGACTTAATATACTTCATGTGATAGTAATTCAATTATGTTAACCCAAAGATACCATTCATATTGAATAAGACCATTTAAGGTTAACCTAAACTTTGGATTAATTAAAAATCATTTAATAAGCTATTCATTAAAGAGAACTAAATCAAATTAATGTGCTTTAGAAATGGCTTAAGGTAGGGATGAAAGAGGGTAATCCTCTTCCTTCTCTTTATAATACTTAGTTTTTAAGTGTAAATCATATGAAATGAACAAAAATACAAATTAAAATTCACAAATCAATTAAACAACTTCAAATGAAACCCACCATCATGTTAACTTGAATATTTTCTAAATTTTAAAAAATATAACTTTAATGTTTAGTTAAGACATACCACATAAGACCTTAACACACACATTAGAATTAAGTCACCACTTATAGCTTTATGTTAGGACATTGTATGATGTGATGTATATTTTATTTTATGTTGTATTATTTTAAACTAGATGTTAGGGTGTATGCTTCGTAGATTGGATGTTAGGATGCTCTTAGCCTAATCATATTTTCTGTAGGGGACTGTGTTTAAGGGGATGCTTAAAAATAACTATAAATGCTCTCTTTGTAGGTTACTTAAACCCCCCAAGCATAATCCAAGTTAGGACAGTGGGCTTAGTTACCCATGTGTAAGGTGCTAAGTCCAAATTATACATATAACTACTTGGGATTGTATGTATGTTTAGCCAACCTCTATTTTGTAGGTGTAGTTTGATTTACTTTTCCTTATACAAATATAATTTCTATAATATGAATTAGGATTAGTGCTATGGGATATTAGGATGAGCAGTGGACATAAGGCTTTGTCCTAGATGCCCTGTGATGCCTTTGACTCCAAATCAAAGAAGGAGTGAACCAAATCAAGAGAAAGAAGGAAAAATATTGAAGAGTGAAGAATGAAGTCCCCATAGCATGTATTCATTATAATTATAATTATTCTTTCATATTTTGAGTTGTATAAGGGTAGAGCTCAGCTACCCATTTTTCTCTTTTTGGGTTGTACAGCTGTACCCGACCACACTGGCCTCTTATTCTTTTACGGTAGTTATAAGATTGATTAATGATTTGTTTAAATTGCTCATTAGAAACATATGCTTTTTCATAGTTTCTGATGATTGATTCTTTAATGTGCCGGTAGGCTTTAGAATTTTACCCAACTAATCACTCATAATTAAATTTTAAACAATTCATAACCTCATCATAAAGCCTATGCTATAAAAAAGATAATTAAATTATTTAATAATCCCTTAGCTGAATGTTGTATGTCTCACATCACATGCATATTTAACCACTCTTGTAAAAATGAGGGCTTCCGATCCTTACATAATATGATCGCTTGAATTATGAGAGCAACCCCAGATGATGGAGCTTCACCCTCTCTTTTGATTTGGCCAATAACTTATTTCATCATGCATTTAGGCATACAAAAAATCCCAAAGCTTGTGTCTAAAATGTTGTGTCTAAAATTAAATAAAATTTGAAAAGATTTTGCATTTATAGATTAAGTCATATGCTTATACCACTCATGCTCTAGTCTCTTAGGGAGTGGGTTTAGGACTTTAGTCTCTTTCAAATTAATTAACTACCCTAGCTATTGTTGAACTCAACTTTTGGAGTGAGCTCTCAACTTCCTCATCATAGATCTATGACTCTTATAGACACTAAGAGTTCCTTAGTCTTAAGACACTTCTAGTGATTAGGTGAACACTTAACCTAACCCTAGAGAGTTAGAAGAGTTAGCCATATGAATAGGTTGTGCCTTAGGGATTTAAGAGGACTTGCCTACCATATAGCCTAAACCCAATCCTTGCTTCCTTCTTTCAATCCAAATCTCAAATTCAAATCCATATTCTAAAATCAAATCCAACTATCAAATGATTGAAACCCATGATTAAATTCAAACTCCAAATCCCTTCCTAAGCCATTTGATTTTATCTTTTGGACTTAGCCTTACCCAAATTCAAATCAACTCCAATCCAACTGATTTTATCAATTATGAAATTCAATCTCAAATCAAATCCCAATCCAAATTCCAAATCAACTAACTTCAAATGATTGAAGTCCATGATTAAATCCAAACTCCAAAATCTCTTCCTAAGTCATATGAACCACCTTCATATGCTTAGCCAAAACTCCTTCAAACCAACCCAAATTTGGTTTATTTCTTTATAAATCAATAATTTCTTCATTTATATTTACAAATATAAATGAAATCAAAATTCAAACCATTCAAATCAAACAAAAAATAAATTAAATCAAACCAATTCCCAAGTCAAGCCTTTTTGACCTACATCCCTAAATTTGATCAAATTTGCTTCCAAATCACTCCAAACTCAAGTGATTTTTTCATAACCCATTTATATCTTCATTTATATTCACAAATATAAATGAAATATAAATTCAAATGACCAAAACCAAACCTAAATCAAATCAAATTCTCGATTTTAGCCCTTTTAGCCAAATTCTTGAACTTGGCTAAATGATATGCAAATCAACTCAAAATCCATGGATTTATTCATGATTCAATCATTGATCCAAATATAAATACAACCCACAATTATCAAACCAAACCCAAGTCAACCCAAGTCATATCCATGTCGACCCTTTTGACTTGAAGATTGCCATATAAACCAAAACTCATATGGCTCCAAACCACTTACAATTGGATTTATATTTCCATTCTAAGTCCATGTGAGTTCAACTAAACTTGAATCAAGCCTTGATCAAGCCAATTGAGCCATCTAGTCTACTTGAACCAAAGTGACCTAAGAGGCCCTTTTGAGCCAAGTTCTTATCCAACCCAAATTGAATTTAACCAAGCCTACCTAAACCTTCAATCATGAACAACAATCATCCTAGGGTGATCAATTGCATTGAATTAGGTCAAACCAAGTCAAACCTAGCCTTTGACCAAGTCAACATTTAACCCAAATGAAACCCAAACTAGCCAAAATCCACCATATGCCAAATTGATTAAAACCATTGACTCAAACCCATTCATAATCAATGATTGAACATGACCAAACCATTAATTAAGCCAAACCAAGTCCAATTGACCATTTGACCTAAGTTGACCCAAATTGGCCTAAAAGGCTAAAATTGGTCAAATCATGATTTGATCCAAATTGATTGCAACCAATGGCTTAAGTTCATTCCAAATCACTTACTGAACTTGACCAAAGCCATAATTGAGCCAAAGTTGACAAATTGGTCAACTTGACTCAACCTAGCCCAAATTGACCTAAAGGGTCAAATTAGCCAAAATTCAAATTAAATCTAAATTAAACCAAACCAAAGCCTACAATCATTTTCAATTGACTAATTGAACCTAACTCAACACTTAACCCAACCCAATTTGATCAACTAGACCAATTTTCCCCTTTTGAACCTAAATGAGTCAAATCCAAATCTAGGCCAAACCAATTCAAGCCAATTGAACCAAAACATCCCAAATCATCATATGAAGCTAACCAAAGCCATGGTTTGACCCAATTTGACCAATTGGTCAACCCAACCCAACATAGCCCAAATTGAACCCATTTGACCAATCTAAGCCAAACCACTCAAATCCAATTTATGGAATCTTGTGGGATGATCTAATTTAACTTAAAATCACTTTAAGTCAGCCCAAAATCTTCCCAAAAGCTATGTGAGTCCCATCCAAGGGGATTAGCCATCAAACCATGAGATTTAAGCTTCAAAACAAATAGATCCAAGCAGAGTCAACTCCCATCCCCATGGAAGCTCTTAACACTCAACATAACCTTCTCCTGACCCACCTAGGCCACCTAACCCACTCTAGATCAGTCTTGGACCTTTGGAAGGTGAGTTAACTCACCTCCACTCAAACCGAGCACCCCATGGATCCAAGCTTTGCAACCCTTGCACAATGGATCCATGCCAGCCTCCCATCACTTCTCCCATCCTTGGTGTGCCACCTGGACTTGATGAAGAGAAGTCCGGTGGTTGGACGGTGGAAAACTGGCACAGATCATGTGCATGCTGCCTTCCATCCTTCTATGTGGATTGAGGGGTATACCCCTTCAATTCGAGCACGATTTGGAAAGCATTCAAAAGCTTTGAGTCCTAAAGGAATTTTTGAAACCTCTTAGAGTGATCCCAAGCTTTCTCAAGTGTTCCAAAATTTGAATTTCTCGTTCTCGTGCAAGGCCAAAATAGGGGAGGACAATCTCGATCCAAACTCCCTCATTTCACAATCAAACTCAAATTCTTCTTACCCATACTCTCGCCAGACTGCAAGCCAAACGAGTCTCGAAGCTCCCAAGTGGTGTGACTGATGGCTCCGTCTGGCTTGGAATCGAGCATTCCACACCAAATCAATCATAGATTTCTTCAACAGGGCTTCTTCTCTACTAGACAAAGCTACCTCCATCGATCCCGACTGTCGGTCTTAGCTTCTGCAAGGTAATTCCTTAAACAGTAGCTATAAGGAAATCATGCTTGGTCTTTTTCAAAGAGAATTTGAATCCCATGTGAATTCAACCATTAGATGTGCATCCCCTCCTTCAAGTCGGGATCAATTTGATCCAATCGAGCTCGAGTGATCGGACGGGAGGAATGACGACGCTCCGTTTTCATCATATAGAAAGGAGAAAGATCATTTGCCATCCATTCCATGATGATTGAGATTGTGATGATTAGATCGAGATCCCTACTATTTTCTCCCTTAACCCACGGATCAAATCGTGGCCGTTCAATCTTAGATTGGACGGTCCACGAGAAACCTCGTCCGTCGCCTACTGAGTCAGCGTGTGGATGTGACAACTTTAATAACCAATCCCATCACACCATGTGGAAAGTGTGCCGTGTCAGTTGTCATGTGGCTCGATGGGATTAGGGATGTAATTAAGGCTAATTAATTATTTTTTTATGCCAAAAACTTCTAAAATTCATAACTAATTATAGAAAAATCTAAAAAAAATGCAAACTTTGGCTCATTTTAAAGGTATTTCAGAGTAGAATCTATGAAAATTATTATTAATTTACTTTAAATAGTGATTTTGTTTTAATTAAGGTTTAATTAGAAATCTAATTAGATTAATTACCCCTTAATTAAGCATCCAATTAATCTTAATTTTTCTATGGATGTCTAGGGGGATGACCTCTCGCTTTTTTTTTCCGATTTTGGTTGCTTAATTAGAAAAATTAATTGATTAAGCCTTAATCACTCTCTTAATTTAATTAGTGATAATTAGTGAATGAACAGTAGTTTAATTAATTATTTAAGCCTAATTACCTCTGTAGAACAGTATGTGAACTTAAGGAGTGTAATTGGGATATTTTTCCTAATTTATTTCCTAGATTTCCTTCACTTTTTGGAATAAATTAATTGGTGATTAATAAGGTAATAAATTTTCAAGATAAAAATTAGAGCCTAATTTAGTGTTTGAAATAATTTTGGGATTAAGGATTGAGGCCTTGTCCTTGACCCCTCTCCCTAAATTAATTTCATCATCATAATCAAAATGTAATCAAAGAATTCAATCAACAAATTAATAAGCTTGATTTAACTCAATCTAAAATCCACTTCACCTCAGCAACCTTTAATTGATCTCTCATTTTGGGTGTTTAATAATGCAAGGTGAGAGATAATGAAATTATAGTTAGCTCAAATATGTGAGAAAATCATAAAAGTAGTTAAGTGAGATCCCTTAAGTCTAATTAACTATTAATCATGAGCCAATTGCATCAGGCCCCTTTCATTTCTTAGGAGCATTGCAAATTTACTTTTTATATGGTTGCATATCATATTGGCTTATTATTAATTAGTTAATTAAGTAAGGTGGTATATGTTAATAAATTAATTAATTCATACCTTAACCTAATTAAAATATAAAATTAATCTAAATATTCTTCATTAAACTAAACTACACATAGGTATTGGATTAGCAAACCTCTTTCATATTTCCTAAATCAAATCAAACTCAAAGTTAAAATGTCTTTAAAGAATTTTGATTTATTATAAAAGCCTTATTTAATATGATTGTCCTTAAATTAATTGGGATGAATGAGATCATGTGCTTATATTCCTTTATTTCTTTCCAATCATATTAAATATTGCCATGTGAAATATGCATTCGCTTTAAAATTAATTAAATGATATGATTTCTTCTATTAAATGTGTTGACTCAAATTAAAAATATGTGGTTATTATTACTATTAAATCAAAAGCTATTTTCAAAAGCCCATAAATCAATCATAATATATGAAGTGATGTTAATTACAAGTATCTATAAGTTTGCATGTGTTGATAATATAAGGTATGTAATATGAAGTTCTCTTTTCTTACCTTACATGGATTTACATGGGATTTACAAATATGTAGTTCATTTGAAAAGAACACAACATTTGTCTAAATCTACTCCTATGCATCTCCATGCTAAGTATTAGGAAGAATTTCATATCACATATGTAAATCATACAATCAAATCAAATATGACTTCTTGCATGACTTCTCATACTTGTGAATCTTTTGTACATTAACTTGTATCTCGAAAAGTGGTATATTACCCGACACCCTGGGTTTATGGCCCAAAAATTACCTTATGCTCTATAATAACATACTCACTTAAAACTCTTATACATATGTATGTATGATATGACCAATGAATAAAAATTATAATTCAAATAATTCAAATTTAATTTTTGCATGGGTTTTTTCTATTCTTATAGTCGTTTATACATCTATATGTATCTAAGAAAAGTGGTATATTAGTTTGGTCACCCCGGCTTTGAGGGCTTTTATCTGGTAGTCTTTATGCCCCGGTGTTGAACAATGATGTCGCATCTCACTTAAAACTTTTATACATGTGAATGTGTACTTAGCTAATGAATGAAAAATCCCTCTTTTCTATTAAAAAGACATGCATTCATAATTTAATCAAATGAAATATTTAAATTCCAAACATATTTCTTTTGCATTCATCATTTAAAATAAGACATACATTGTATGTATAAGTATACTTAGTATTTAATCATATGCATGATGTACATGATGGAAAGAAATGAATGAATATGTGTTATATGATAGAAATTCATTTTAATTAATCTTAAGACATATTTCTTATCAAATAAGGTCATTTAGACTGAAACTAAACTTAGGGTTAATCAAAACATGTAATAATCTGTTCACTAAAAGGAATTGATCAACTTGCTTTAGAAGTGACTTAAGGTAGGGATGAAAGAGGGGTCTCCTCTCTTTCTTCTCTTTATAACACTTAGTTATTTTTGTGTAGGTCAAATGAAATAAAAGAAAATATTAAGTAAAATCTTCAAATCAATTAAATCATTTAAAGAGAAATCAACCCTTTATAAATTAAATCCTTCACACTTAGTAAAATTACAACTAAAGCTTAGTTAGGACATACCACACAAGCCTTGATGCACACACTTTAGACTAAATCACAACTTCTAGCTTTATGTTAGGATGGTGTATAATTTTATGTATGCTTATTTTGAGATGTATTGTTGTAGACTGGATGTTAGGGTGTATATGCATAGTCTGGATGTTAGACCGTTATTAGCCTAATCATGTTTTTTGAAGGGTCATGCTTAATAAAAATATAAATATTTTTGATGATGCGTTACTTATACCCCAAGCATTGCCCAAGTTAGGATAGGTGGGCTGGTTACCCATGTGTGGGTGTTAAGTCTAAATTATTCATATACTTTTGTGGTGTGTTCAACTAACATTTATTTTGTAGGTGAAGCTAGATTTACTTTCCTTCTTTTAATGTAAATTTTCATTAGGATTAGGATAAGTGTTATGGGGGGATTAGGATGAGCATTGGTTATAGGACCAAGTCTTATGTACCATGTGATGGCTTTGGAGTAAGCATATTCAAATCAAGACAAAAGGAAGAAAGAAATAGAGTAAATCAAATGAAGAAAGAAGTAAAGAAGAAAGAATGAAGAATGAAGACCCCCCATATCATTTGTAATTATTCTTTCATTATGTCGAGGTGGCAGACACCCATATTTTTCCCATCGATCGACCTCTTTTTTCTGATAGCTTTATAAAATTATTTAATATTTTGTTTAGCTTGTGCATTAGAAAGAGTATGCCTTTTAATAGTTTATTTATGATTGGTGATGGTTGTATGGCCTGGTTGCGATTAGGCTCCTAGGATAAAAATTAAATTTTTTACCCAAACTAACAACTACTAACTAAATCTCTAAAATAACTCATAATCTCATGTAAAAGCCTATGCATTAAATCAAGATAATAAAATATTTAACCCCTTAGCTGGATGTTGTATGTTTAATATCATGCATAATCATCTTATTTCACTCTTATTAAGAGAGAGCTTCCAACTTTGCCAGATAGAAATGGGCTTAACCTTTAAGAGCCTATGATAGAAGAATACCTATTTCTCTTTTGATTTGGCCCATAATTAACTTCTCATGCCTTTAGGCTTACAAAATCCTATAGCCTGTGTCAAAATAAAGAGTCCTAAATTAAATAAAATTTGATAAGAATTTGCATTAGATTAATTCATTATTCATACCTCTCATGCTCTAGTCTCTTAGGGAGTGGGTTAAGGACATTATTTCTTTTCTAAATAAATAACAACGTTACTATATTGCAAAGCATACGACTTGACCACATGGTTTTAAAATATAAGAGTTAGATGGATGCCACTCCAGGTGATTATAAGTCTAATAGTCGGGAGGTTTACCCTCTCTTGTGGAGATAAATCATATACCCACTTTCACCTTAGATTTAGGTCATGCTTTGGCCCTCACCAAATCTCTTTAGATTTAGGATCTGAGTTTGCCATTTTCCCCTTAGGTTACATGCATAAATCCTCACCTCTTAGGCATCATAACAATCTTGTGTTGTTAGAGCATCCAATTTCTAATATACTCAACTCAAACATGTCAATCTCAAACATATAAAGCCCAACCATAGGATGATTGGAACTTATCAGCTTCCTAGATGAGCATTCTTTACTCATCTCCTTTTTAGTTTCGAGAATCTCTCCTTTCTATCCCATTTGATCTTCCAAATATAATAATCATTTATCGATAGTCCTATCTTTGAATTCTTTGGAGACAATAATTATCTACTTTAATCATGAGTATTCCTAAGGAACTCACTTTCTTTAGGATGTAATTAACTATGGGGGCTTGCCATAGGGAGCTTTAGAATCCGATTTAAATAAACCCTCCTTTATTCATCCATGTAAAGTAGAGAAAAAATATCTGGTATAGTTGAAGACCCATCATGCCTTAGGAGTCCTTATTAAGTGATTAGGTCCATCATAGGATAGTGACTTCTATCTTTTGAGATTGTACACTACTCCTTGATATCATACCCGATCACCTCAATAAGTACATCCTCAGATCTGTGGTGTCCCCCTCACATATACACACAACACACATACAAAAAAAAAATAAAATAAACACCACATAATCTTTTGGCGACTCCGTTGGGGATGGTTCCTCACTCCATCTCTAGTATACTATTGTTGTCTCCAAGCATTGATAGTGGACTTGCATTTTATGTGAGTTCGAGACTATCTTTCCTTCCATTGGCACTTAGCTTATTTCATTCTTAAGCAAAGTTAGCCGACATCCTTTAGGTTTTAGGACCTCACTCTGTGTAGGTCTTGAAACCCTTATTGGGTTCCCCAATAGGTGAGAACATAATTTATCAATGAAGGGAGAGATAATAAAAATTTAGAACCTCCTCACCACTAGCTTGGTGAGGTAAAGTTCATCATAAAATTTAAGAAAATAATTTCTTTCACAAAATGACACTTTCCAAAAGTAGTTCTTTTGAAAGTAGCCATCTTCATTCTACATACTCAAATTTGTTGGACAAAGATTCTACTTTCGAATCATAACATGAAATTGAAGCTCCACTCAACATATTTCACATATGCTAGAGTTGAAGTTTCTCTCTTTTCAAAATCAAGAAATCACATATATGACATCAAAGCATATTATTGAAATCTATTTAACATACTTATGATTTGTTAAAAAAATTTCCCCTCTATTTTAGAATCTTATTTGACATGCCATGTTTATCAAAAGAAAGAGAGCACATCAAATACATTTGATTCCCACTTAACATATCAAAGTTGTTAAGTGAGAATCACATTTTTATGTGTTGTTAAGTAAGAATCTCATTTTCATGTACATTTGATTCCCACTTAATATATCAAAGTTGTTAAGTGAGAATCTCATTTCATCTACGTTTGATTCCCACTTAGCATATCAAAGTTGTTAAGTGAGAATCTCATTTTCAAACACATTTGATTCCCATTTAACATATCAAGGTTGTTAAGTGAGAATCTCATTTTCATGTATATTTGATTCCCATTTAACACATCAAAATTATTAAGTGAGAATTTTATTTTCATGTCATATTTGATTCCACTTAACATATCAAAGTTGTTAAATGAGGATCTTTGACATATCTAACTCCCCACTTAACACACCAAATTTGTTAAGTGAGGGCCTAATTTTTATGTCACATTCAACCTCCACTTAACATACCAAATTTGTTAAGTGGGAGTCCCATTCTCAAATCATATATCAATCACATTCGACTTTCACTTAACATATCAAACTTGCTAAGTGAGAGTTTATCTTCATAACATCAAATTTGATTTCTACTTAACATACCAAATTTGTTAAGTAAGGATCTCCTTTTCAAAGCATATCACATTTGGGCTTTCACTTAACACACTAAATTTGTTAAGTGGGAGTCCCATTTTAAAAACATATATCAATCACATTTGACTTTTGCTTAACACATCAAATTTGTTAAGTGATAGTTTCATTTTGAATACACATTTGATTCCTACTTAACGTACCAAGTTTGCTAAGTAAGAATCTCCTTTTCCAAATCACATCACATTTGGGCTTTCACTTAACATATCAAATTTGTTAAGTGAGAGTCCCATTTTCAATGAAAAGTAAAATATAAATCAATCACATCTGATTTTCATTTAACATACCAATTAAGTGAAAGTCTCATTTTCAAACATAAATCGAACACATGTGGCTTCTACTTAACATATCAAATTGGTTAAATAAGAAGCTCCCATTTTCAAATCAACACTTCACTCATCTCAAGCAAAAGGTATTTCACAAAAAAAAAAAAAAAAATCTAAAACACACAATTACAACCTCTTCTTAGCATACTCAAATTTGTTAAGTAAAGGTTCTTTCAAGTCATTAATATTTTCAAAGAAGATAAACAAACTACAAATATCTCCAAGAAAATGTCTCATCAAATTTTCAAACCCCACCCAACCTACCTAAATTGGTTGAGTATGGGTTCTAAAATCAAAAGAATCAAATTGCAAAGTCTCTCCTCCAAACACCACTTAACATATTTGAATTGTTGAAGTGTGGGTTCAAAACTCCAAATCATTATCACTCTCTTGGAAACAAATATTAAAGTATAGATTTGACTCAAGTTACATTTCAACACATGCTGAGGTATAATATAGATCAGCCAATTTCGTTCACTCTTACAGTCAGTACATATGGCTTTTTAGAAGTTTGTCTTCGCCTTTCCGTTTGGGATGGATTTGGCCTTGGATCTGGCTAGCCTCCGTCAGACTGGCTCTACACATTTGGTTTTCTTTGAATGAGGATTCAAGGGAGCACGTGCTATATGTGAGGGGGCAACCCTCACTACTGTCAGTCGGGTTGAGGTGGCTAGGTAGAAGCCTGTCATTCGCATTGACATGCCCCTCTCCCATTCTAAGTACCTCCATCAAGAGGAGCACCCTCCCCGTTCTATGATAGTTTCAACACTTGCCCGTCCAACTATCCCTGCCATTGCTCCAGTGAGAGCTACTGCCTCCTCATCGGTCACCCCAAAAGGGAAGGTTATATTAGCCTCTCAGATAGTCTCCTCCACTTTCAAAGTAGGTGCTAGCTCCTGCTCTGTCTTGTTCACTTGTACTCAACACGGCAATAAAAATTGTAAGAATAAGCGGGAGCACGAATGAGTAGCCAGATAGCTTGAGGCTACATCCCATGTAGCCAATGAGGGTTCTCCCCGAGAGATCTCTCCACTTATGACTAGCAACAAGTTCCTCCCCCTCTCAGCCTCAGATGGAGAATAAGATTATTGGAGGATTGCCGCTTCTCCTTCACCATTGACATACTATGAGACACCAGATAGGGAGCACAGAGGCCCCCGGACTTAGAATTGTCCCCAAGCCATGTTGGCGAATTCTGAGTCCGCACCTTATTCGATTTATACATCATTGATCCCTAGGAGTGTGAGGGGTCAGATCCATAGAGAGAGGGCCGTGAAGGCTCGAGCATCTACTTAAGCAAGCATGAGAGAGTGATGGAGGTATGCCAGGCAGTTGATAGCCTCCACTTTGATGGATTTTCTTGATCGTCCTCCCGTTAGGGCCGAGCATTCAAATGGGATTGTTCTTACCGATGCTACCCACCGCAGACAGAGATCTCCCATTGAGGAATAGTCAGTGTTACCTTCACATAGCATCCCTCCACTATCGCCAAGATCCAGCATCCCATCCAAATTTTGGGTGATCCAAGTAAAGTGATCCCACCCATTCCATCCTCGAGATGAGTTCCTCACCTCCTCCCTTGCCTTGGTGAAGAAATTGCCAGTATCGTGGCTGCAACATCACCACCACCCCACCACACCACCACCACCACCACCATCGAGCCAAAGTGCTGCGTGGCAGCTTGAGTGGGGAAGGGAAATTCCATGTAGTGGATCTCCCTGTGGACACTCCACCGATGAGCAATCATGAGTATATCTTCTCTAATGAGCATGACCCTCCTAGGGCTGGGTCTCATGGACAGACAAGCAGTTAGATGTATTTGCCAAGAACCATACCCCTCCACCGCCTCGAAAGTGTTTGTGGCTGCACATTTAGATCATTCTTTGGACGAGATCATAACAATTTACTTTGCTGGGAAGAAGGAACTCTTAGGTAGTGATCGCATAAACTCAGAGGATGAGAGGGTAGCATTTGATCTTGATGAAGATGACCTTCTTGAGGATTCAACCAAAGTCCACATGGTCGATACTAGGAGCTCCCTCCGTAGAGATCAGCAGAGCCAGAAAGATAATGTAGTTGAAGAGGATGACGCCATCCATTCAACTCAACACCTCCTTCACCAACTTAGGTAGAAGGATGATCATATTGATAAAATGGGAAAGAAGGTTGAAGAGTTGATGGCAGTAGTGTCAGTATTAAAAAATTCAGCCTGGTGTCATATCCTTCTCCTGTAGCAGCCGATAAAGTATAGTAGGCACACACTTAAATCATCCTAGATGCATTCTTGTCGAGCAAGACAATGGTTACTTGCATAGGAAGGTGGTCGATATAACCTCTATGCATAAAGAAGATATTAAACACATGGTGGAGCAGCAGGTGAGGGATGCGTTAGCACAAGCCCGAGGTGGCTCATTAGTTCCAAAGGGTAGACCCTACCCGGAGGAATTTGATGGTGTCCAATATCCTAAGGGCTTTGTGCCTCCATCCTTCAAAATTTTTGATGGCAGTGGGAACCTCCGGCAGCACATAACACATTTCAAGGCCGGATGTTGCAATGTCGGTGGCAGTGATGCTCTCTTATTTGACCTCTTCGTTAGTAGCTTAGCAAGCATCACATTTGATTGGTATGCTAAACTACCCAATGGTTCAGTGAAGACATTCGCTGAGTTGGAGCAGCTCTTTATTAAGAGATTTTGAGCTCGAAAAGTAACATGGGTGATCTTGTAGCTCAACAACACCCCAGTGAGTCCCTTATTGATAACATTCTTAGATGGTGCAATTTAAGTATAAAATATGAACCAGCTATCTGAACAACATGCCATTAAAATTCTACTCAAGAATATCCATGGCCTGGTCGCCTTCATGCTTAAATAGTTTACCATTAAGACATTTGAGGAATTAATCAACAAGGCGACTAGTATACAAGGGGAGGTCAAATAGTAACCTTTCCAAGATTAGTTGGCCAAGCCTAGACCACAGAAGGCATTTGAGAAAAAACTAGGGGTAGTCACAGAAGTTGACAAGGGGAAGCAGCCATCTAGGGTGTAGTCAGATAAGCATTGAGCTTAGTAGTCTCCTCTACCACCACCTCGGCTGTCATACCGGCCAACTCAGTTGCCATAGTGGCCACCACTTCTACCACCTCATCAGCAGAGTATTTCTATCCACCACCAGGTAACTACTACTTACCTACTCTTGTTGAAAAATTAAATAAACCTTATTCATTCAAGAGAGAGGTAGTTAGGAAGATATTTAAGAACCTCTTAAAGGAGCCTGATTTCCAGTTACCAAAACCTAGGAGGTCAGGAGGATGCAGACAAGAGTCTTGATCCAAACTATTGCCCCTACCATCGCATGCTAGGTCATGTCTTGGAAGATTGCTTTACCTTTAAGGACTGGCTTGAGCATAGCTACAAGTCTAGTGCCATTGTCATCTCTAAGGAATACCTACTAGAATAACCCTCTAGTTTTGTTAGGGTAATCCTTGGGGATACATACGATCTTCTTAAGATAGAGGAAGGTTAGGATATTTCCCTACTCAGAACCTCCAAGAAAATTATTTCTAAGATCGGAAAGTTACCCTTGCAGGTGCCTAAAGTAGCTCAAATCTTCAGCTCTAAGGAATGTTGCAAGTTGCTACAGATAACTTGAGGGAGGTATAAGCCCAACAGCAACAGTGAAAACCTCCACTTGCCCGAGATAGCATAGTAGCACAACCACCGACCAATTCTAGCACTCCTTCCATAGTTGCAGCCACAGTTCCTTCATTTGGCTCTTCTTGTAGCTGTAGAGTGGGGGGCATTAAATCCCTCACTCTGCTTACTTTACTTAATTTCCACTTTGTACCTTCATCCAAATCTAAGAAATCAATGAAGAAGAAGACTGATTTCCTTACATCTTCTCTACTTTTGATGATCTTGATGATTTTATTTCTATATAAAGCTCTCCAAGTACTAATAATTATAACAATTTCGATCCACTCCTTTATGATTTAAAAATGGATTACCCATTCCCAAATCACTTGGGTTCACCAATTGAGATTGATTTGGAGTCATACAACTTTGATGATCCTATAGGAGAAGCTATAGGTGAACCTGATGAGCAGGTAGAACTTTCCATTAAACCATCTCATGAAGTCACTGAAGTCAACCTTCATAGTGAGAAAGTTCTACTTCCTAGGGTAGCACCTCAGGATAAAGGTAAACAAGTCATTGGTTCTAGTGATCAAGAAGCCCCACCACAGGATGCTCCACCTATGAATATTCTTATGGAGGACAGCCCAGAGTTGACTATGATATCCTCGTTCACTTAAGAAAGTTACCGGTTAAACCAAGCATATATGATGCCCTTGCTTATCTAAAGAGATGAGAGAGTCATTGATCAAAGTTCTTCTTGATCCAGAAATATGCTTAGCTCAGCTAACCGCTATTAGAGATGAGGCATGTTATTCAAGAGAAGCCCATGGAGTTAAATTTACCAATGAAGACCTTATTTTGGGGAAAATAAAGCACAATCATCCCCTCTACATCACAATGGACATGGGCAGATTCAAACTCTATAGAGTGTTAGTTAATTCAGGTGTATTAGTGAAAAATTTGAGTCCAAAGACCCTTGCCTACTTGAGGATTGACATCTCCAAACTCCGAGGAGATTGGATGATGTTGAGAGGATTCAACGAGCAATGCAAGAGGGCTTTAAGTTCCATAGTGCTACCACTAGAGATAGATGACTGGAAGATAGAAGTCAAGTTCTATATAATTGATTCAGATACATCTTTTACTGCTTTTTTGGTAGGCCTTGGATACATGGAAACAACATAGTTTCATCCTCTTTGCATTAGTGCATTAAATTTTGAAGAGGTGGGATTGAGTACTGTGTTAAAGGAGACTTGAAGCAATTTTCACTCAGGGAGGTTGATATATATGAAGATGCAGCCAACTATCTTCCTCCAAATCAAAAAGTCTATTCTCCCAAACTTGGTGAAAGTTCAAAAAAAAAGAAAAAAAAAAAAAAAGAAACAGAAGAAAAAGATGAAAAAAAAAGAAAAAGAAAAAGAAAAAGGAAAAGAATATAAAAGTATAAGTGACGAGAATCAAACACTAGGAACAAGTAGAGCCATATGTTAGATTCCACTCACAATTCGTTCCAGCATACGAACACATGGGTATGATGACTTGGCCCCCACTAGGTAGAGGCAGAGGTAGATCTAGAGGCAGTTCTAGAGGTGGAAGACCTCCTTGCTGGTGGTCAATCAGTAGGAGCTATGTTTCAGCTCACAGGAGTACCCCCTCTATCCACATAGACTTCTAGTTCAGTTCAGAGGAAGAGTCTCATGTGGTTAGCATGCCGGCCAACCCCTCTAACGGGCCCCTTTGGAGGTCACATTCGAGCTAGAAAGTGATGAAGACCAGGCCTCCAAGCAAAATGAATGTATTTGAATCACTATTATGTAGAATAGTTAGACAACATTTAGGAACCTTAGCTCTAACATCACTTTCTTTCCAGAAAGTTGAAGGTTTAGTAGTTAAAGAGGCCCCCAAGTCATCCACAGATGTCAAGCCAAAGAGATTTTTGTTGGAAGCATCATCCACAAGTCAAGAAGCCGATGTAGAACTTGAGGATGATTCATATAAAGATTTAATATAATTTTCTTTTGATTGGTATTCACTTTGTGTTCTTAACTTAGCAAAGAAGGGATTAATCACACATACTTGGTCTAAACACACATCAGATTATTTTGAAAGACTATGGGACAACCAAAGCAAACATTCTCAATCAAGACTAGGACTAGATTTGACATAGTAGGTCCAGTTGATGATAACAACCATTGCCTAGTCATCACCACTCATTTGGGGTCTAATAGGTTCTTCTCAAAGCATGCTAACTCTTATGAGGAGGTATGTTTAGAAATTTCAGATAACCTAAATGAGCTTGAAGTCAAAGAGGCACTGCTAGTATTCAAGAAGAGATCAGATCAACTATTAATGAACTTAAAGAGATCAACATGTGAACAAAAGAAGATCCATGCCATACATTAGTTCCTTGTTGAATGAAGAAGAAACTAATGACTTAGTTAGGCTATTAGCTGAGTTTAGGGATTGCTTTATATGAAGCTATGAAGAAATGCCCAATTTATCTCCTAACATAGAAATCCATAAACTAGAAATAAATCCTAATGCTAACCATATCAAGGAGACTCCTGGATGCATGCGATTAGAAATTAAGTAGCAAGTCATTTTGAAATCAAGAAATTGATCAATGTTGGCTTTATCAGGGAAGCGAAATATGCCACTTGGTTGGCCACTGTCATTCCAGTTAAGAAAAAGAGTGGCCAAATTTGCATATGTGTCAATTTTAGGGATCTGAATAAGGCATGTCCTAAAGATGAATTTTCACTTCCTATACCAGAATTGATGGTGGACATTGCCTCATCTCATGCATTATTCTCTTTCATGGATGACTCATCTGACTACAACCAAATCAAGATGGCCTCCGAGGATGAAAAAAACACTGCTTTTCGAACCCTGATCAAAATATATTATTTTAAGGTCATGCCTTTCAGCCTTAAAAATGTTGGTGCTACTAACCAGCTAGCCATGTCTCAGATCTTCAATGAACTCATTCATAATCAAGTTGAATGCTATGTTGATAATCTGGTAGTCAAGAGCAAAGAAAAAGAAGACCATGTCTTTGACTTGAGAGTAGTTTTTGAATGGTTAAGATAATTTTAACCTCAAAATGAATCCCCTGAAGTTTGCATTTGAAATAGCATCAGGGAAATTCCTTGGGTTTGTTGTCTAACACCGTGGAATAGAGATCGACCTAGAGAAGATCAAGGCTATCTTAGAAATGCCACCCCCTGAAAGTCTAACTCAACTCAGATCATTTCAAGGGAGATTGGCATATCTAAGATGCTTCATATCCAACTTATCAGGAAGATGCCATCCATTCTCAACACTTGTTAAAAAGGATGCCAAGTTCAAGTGGGATGATAAGTGGAAATGTGCCTTTGAAGACATCAAGCACTACTTGATGACACCACCAGTTCTAGCAGCCCCTATCCTAGGCAAACCATTGATCCTCTACATCGCTACATTAGATGACTCCCTTGGCACTTTGTTGGCCCAAGTCAATGATGAATGGAAAAAAAATTCTCTACTATCTCAGTAGTCATCTAATCCTTGCTGAGGCAAACTACCCATCTATTGATAAGCATTGCCTAGCTTTAATCTTTGCATCCCAAAAGCTACATCATTACATGCTTTCTCACAAGGTGAATCTGGTATCTAGAATCAATCCACTGTAATTTCTCATGACACAGCCAACATTATCTGGACAGTTGGCATGATGGTCCATGATTTTGTCACAGTTTGACATCATATTGTACCTATGGTGAAATGATAGGACTAAGATTTCTTAGCAAGACACCCGCTTCCCCGATTTACTTAGTGATGACCTCCCTGATGAACAAATCATGAACTTAGGGACACTAGCATTCACCATTGGGAGATGTATTTTGATGGTGTGGCTTCCTCTCAAAAAGGAGAAGAAGCATAATATACTCTTCCAAGGAAGGAAGGGGTAGGAATAATTCTCCTAACTCTGGACTGCGATGTGATGAGATTCCATATCAACTGTCCAATCCATGCACCAAAAATCAAGCCGAATATGAGGCTCTGATTATCGATTTGGAGTTAGTTATGACACTATGCATCCAGGGCATCAACATCTTCAGGGATTCTCAGCTCATCATTAACCAAATCGCTAGGTTTTACAAAGTTCTAAAGCATGTGCTCCATTATTACCACAAGTATATCATGGTGTTATTGGCTCAAATCCCAGAGGTCACTTTCTACAAGATTCCTCAAGGAGATAATGCTATAGCAGATGCATTAGCCAAGCTTGCCAAGGAGTTGGCATGCCCAGAAGATGAGTCCATTCTAATAAGGGTCCAAAATAGACAAGTCTTGTCCTCTATTGACGTTGAACTCATCAAAAGACTCTCTCTTGAAGGGGAGGTTGCTGTTGTTGAAAGGATGATGAGTCAAATTTGAGGCAACCATTCATGGATTACCTAAACATAGGCAAACTACCTCAAGAGAAGTCATTATCCCATCAGGTGAAGCAGAGAGCTCTCTCCTATGCTCTCGTGGATGGCACCCTATACCGACGGTCTTTTGATCATATGTGGTTATGTTGTTTAGCCAAACATGAAGTATGTAAGACGATCAAAAACATTTAGGTTTATGGAGCTCAAGAGACAATAGAATAGGATACTAGCCTCGATGATTACATGCGCATGATGTAGCTGAGGTGACACTACGTGTCCGCATAAACCACCCAAAATTCTACATCCTATATTGGCCTCATGGCCATTTGAGTGTTGGGGAATTCACATAGTGGGTCTGATTGATCCTCCTTCTTCCGAGGGTCACTTCATTCTAGTTGCTACCGACTACTTTTCTAAGTGGGTAGAGGAAATTCCACTTAGAAAAGTCACATCTCAGCATGTGCTCTTATTTTCAGGAATCATATTGCATATAGATTCAGGGCACCTCGATGAATTATATTTGATAATGGTACTACATTCAAAAACACCAAGATCAATAGCTTTACCTGGAGACACGACATAGATTGGAGATATTCTACCATCCACTATCCACGGAAAATGTTCTAGCAGAAGCATTCAACAAAACTCTCAAACAAATATTGAAGAAGAAACTCGATGACAACAAGCGATAGTGGCATGAGCAGTTGGTTAAAGTCTTGTGGGCCTACTGCACTACATACATAACTCCAACTCAATCTACCCCTTTCTCCTTAGTCTATGGGTCCGAAGCCGTTATACCATTAGAAGTCCAACTCTCATCACTAAGGATAGCTGTGAGTAGCAAAATTACTACAGAGCAGAATGCCAAGTTGTAATTGGAAGAGCTCAAAGGTTTGGAGGAGTGATGCCTCTGGGCATGCCAAAACCTCGAGTTGTACAAAGCCAAAATGATTCAAGTTCACAACAAGTTGGTCCGTCCTAGAGCTTTTCAAGTAGGAGAGCTTATTTTTATTCTAAGGAGACCAATTGTTGCCCGTCGAAAGATGGGAGACAAGTTTGAACCCACTTGGGAAGGCCCTTTTGCCATAGAGAAGGCCTACTAAAGAGGATCTTATTAGGTTAAATTGTAAGGGAGAGCGCCCTATGCTTCCAATCAATGGGCTCTACCTAAAGAAATATTATCCATAAAATCTTGTTTGAAAATAATCATCAATAAAGCTTTCTTTTCATATCAAATTTCATCTCTTATGTGTTAGAAATATCTTTCACTTGCGAATCCACCACGACGTGTTTTGGGTAAGTGTAAGAGAACCCAAGTGGCATCCTATCCCTCCACAACAAAAACACAAACTACAAATGATCCTCTAGTGCTACTAGGTTAGGTGTAAGAGAACCTAAGAGGCATCCTATTTTGACTAGTACAACTAAGTTAGGTTTAAGAGAACCTAAGTGTCATCCTTTCTTGGTGGAGTCACAATAGCCCCTATAGCACCATTTCATCCATTCTTCTACGTGTTTAGTGTAGGTGTAAGAGAACCCAAGCGACATCTTATTCCTTCTTTCATAACATAAATGAACACATATCTTTTGTCTCGAGCTATTTTGATGTGGGTGCAAGCCCCCGTGGCACTCACTCATTAGCTGCTCTAGGTCGGGCCGATACGCTACCTTGTTAGTGTGTCACCCTAGTGGTCATTTGTTCAAAAGGATGTAAGTCCCAACGCTTTCTTCTTAACATAATAATTGTAAACCAATGAGCATCTTGTCAGTTTGGTAGGCCTTACTGTGCAACCGATAAGCTGCCCATGTTGACTTCGTTTAAGAAGATGTAAGCTTACACACTTTCTTCTTGAACTTGCCATCATGCTATGGTGAATTTTTACCCTTATACAACCCAGATTACAAAATGAATTTATGGAATTTATTCTTTTATTTCTTCATTCTTTATTTCTTCAATTTTGATTTTTTTCTTTCCTTCCTTCCTTTTGACTAGGTTGGAATGTGGTTTCTCCAAAGGCTTCACATGATACATAAGACATGGTCTTATGACCAATGTTCACCTCCACTTCCCCATAACATTCATTCCAAATCCTAATTGCAAAAATTACATGAAAATGGGAAAAGTAAATCTAATTAAAATCTACAAAATAGAGATTAGATAAACACACCTCACATCCCAAGCATATATATGAATAAATTGGACTTAGCACCCCGCATGGGTAACCAAGTATTATTTTTTGGATTATGCTTAGGTATAAGCAACGTACAATAAAATCATCTATATTTTTATTACGTTCTTAAGCATCCCTAGAAGATAATGATTAGACTAAGATCATCCTATCATCCGGTCTATGCACATACACCCTAACATCCAGCCTAAAACATTACATCATAAAATAAAATCAAGCATCAAATCATGCATCGCACTAACATAGGACTAGAAATGGTGACTTAGCCTAATGTGTGTGCCATTTAAGGCTTGTGTGGTATGTCTTAGCTAGTCTTTAAAGTTTGAGTTTTCTAAGTGTGAAAGGATTCAACTTAGAGGGTGATTTCATTTTAAATGTTTTAGTTGATTTGGTCAATTTTTGATGATTTGATTTTGTTTGAATGAACCTACATTTAATTACTAAGTGTTGTAAAGAGAAGAAAATAGAAGAGAACTTCTCTTTCATCCCTAACTTAAGTAATTTCTAAGGTAGATTCATTAATAATTTTCCTTTAGTGAATGTTTTATTATGTGTTTTAATTAACCCTAAGTTTAGATTTACTCTAAATAAACCTATTCAATAAGAAAGACATCTTAGGACTAATTGAGGTGAATTACTATCACATAATACACAACCATTTATTTCTTTCCAACATGTATACCATGCATATGAATGGTCCTAAGTACATCTATACATATAATACAAATACTTTAGCATATTTTGATGATGAATGCTAAGGAATGTTGTTTAAGAAAATTTTGGATATTTCATGAATGCATGATTTCATTTAAGTAGAAAAGAGGGACTCTATTATCCATTAATCAAATGCACATTTACATGTATGAAAGACATAAGAGAGTCGACACCATTATTTTCTACACCAGGGGTGTAAGGTACAAGACCTACTTGGGGATTCTTAAAACCTCACAATCCTGGGATGTCCAGACTAATATACCACTTTTCTTAAATACATGTGCATGTACAAAAATAAATGAATGGATGAAGAATCATAAAAAATATTTTTGTTTGATTTGGTTATGCAATTACATGTATAAATGTGAAGGCCCTTCTTAAGTCATAACATGGAAAGGCATAAGAATAGATTTGAGCAAGTGTCATGTTCTTTTCAAATGAACTATACACTTTTCAAATCCTATACAAGCCCATGTTAAAAGAAGACAAGGAAAACCACATAAAACACATTTTATACTATAGTGACATGCAAGCTTATAGGTATATATAAGTAGCATACCTTCCTTTGTAATTTTTGATTTGTAGGTTTTGAAAATAATTTTGATTTAGTAGTGATAATAGCCACTCATATTCTTGACTTTAGCCAAAGCATGCAATTTGATATAAAGGAAACATTTCATTTATTTGATTTTTCAAAAAGATATGAATGCATGAGTTCACATGACAAATAACATTTAACATACTTGGAAAGAAATAAAGTGATGTAAGCGTGTGATTTCATTCATCTTAATTAATTCCTAAAGACAATCCTATAAGATAAGATTATTCAATGTGAATCAAAATTGCTTAAATAGACTTTTATTTTATTTTTTAATTTGATTTAGGAAAACTAAGAATAGTCTGCTGGTCATAACCCATTTTTCCCATGTGTGAATTAATTTAGTTTAATTTTAGAACCATTGGATTGATTTTATGTTTTTCTTAGGTTAAGGTGTAAATTAATCCATCAATTACCCCTTACATACACCACTTTAACATAATTAACCTAACAATTATGAGCCAAGATATGGTATGTAACCACATGGAATTTAAATCAGCAATGCACCTTAAGAAAGAAAGGGGTTTAATGCAATTGGCTCACAATTATTGATTAATTAAGCTAAAGGGTTTAGTTAAGTATTTTCATAACCCTCCCACACATGTGGATTGTATATGATTTCCTTAAAAGCCACTTAGGATATTGAACACCTAAGTACGTACCCAAGAATTAAGATTATTGAGTTCTGGAATTATTTGATTTTGAATTTTGATTAATTAAATTTATTAATGAAGTGATTAAGCCTTTAATTATAACTTGATTAAATGTTTTCCAAATGGAGTGAACATAGGGAGAACAATTTAATAGATTAATTAATCACTTAATTAATTAAGGGAGTGATTAGGAATGAATCAAACAATTACCCTAATTAAACTAGTAATAAATTCCAAGAAAATTATGGGAGGTTGAAGTCATCCCACTAAACATAATTGATAAGTTTGAAATTAATTAATGAAGTAATTAGGAAGTAATTAACATAATTACATTCCCAATAAAACCCAAATTAAGTGAAACATACTGTTCAAAATCAATCAAATTAAATTTATATCATTCCCCCTTGAATTATCTTTAAAATGAACTTGAGTTTGTATTTTTTTAGATTTTTCTACATTTAGTTATGAATTTATGAAGTTTTTGTGATTATTAGGTAATTAGGAAGCCTAATTAATTAACTAATTCCATCGGCCATGTGGCGCTACGCTGCGCGTTCCATTCATGTCGATTGGTTATTTAAGTTGTTAAATCGTTGCTCGCCCAACGGTGCATCGCTTTCCCGTCAAAAGATCGACAGATTAAACTGTGGTTTCAAAGGGAATAATCAGCGGATCTAGTGTGTTTTAATCATGACCATCCATCTAAAACACGTAGGATGGATGACCCATGGTTCATCCCTGCTCTCGCCTATGGGAGATGGAGACCATCCATCCTCCATGGCTTGATCCGAGCTCACTTGAGCTTGGATTGGGCTAAGATTCAACCCACACCATCAAGAAGCATAGAGAAGAAGATCCAATGGTGGAATTTCAATGGGATTACAATTCCCTTCACAAAGGACCAAAGATTTTTCAACCTAAGCTCGGTTTTGATTCATACCTGGAGGCTATCACCGACACTTCCAACGGTGGAGGTAGCTTCATCTAAGATGAAGTGGATCTTCCAATTGACCAAGGCTTACTTCAATGGCTTGCTTCTAAGTGATGCTTCTCGTGGCTTGGATGCTTAGGATTTGCTTTAGATGAACTTGACTTAGTCCCTTGATGGTGCTTGCAAGAGCAATTGGAGTTTGATTGAGAACTGAGCAAAGTGGAAATCTCCCTCACTCCTTTAGCTGCTTTGAAGAAAACCAAAATGAGCTTTGGAATGCCTAGGGAAGCTTGTGGATGCTTGCCCTTGATCCTCTGAGCTCAATCGAATGCAAGGAAAGTGAATTGAGTTGGAATGAGGGGGATTATATCTCATCCTACTTGAATCGGATGGTCGAGAGTCTTCTTTCCATTTTGATCAAATTTCTTTGATTGAATGGGTTGTTTTGGTTGTTATGAGCTCCATGTGGTTCAGTTTTGGCAGAGGAGTGGGATGTGGAGGTGCACATGTGTTAAAATGAGTGTGGGAGGTGACCCATGTGGAGAATTTTGAGTGGAGGGGTCCGTTTTGGCCTTGAGTTGGGTTTGCCTAACCCAAACCCATTGGGTCATGTGCACCACCCTACTTGGTGTCCAAATGGTCCTCTAGGAGGATGCCAAGTGGTGTTGAGTTGGAATATGATCAAATTCCAAGTGAATTTGATCATAGGTTACCCTTTGACCTAGGGGTAAAATAGTCATTTGGCTATGATTTTGATTTGGGCATATTTGGAATGATTGAAAAATGGGTTGTGCCAATTTTTGATGAATTTGGTGTTGATTTGATATGATTTGGATCAAGTTGACCCATTTAGGTCAAAATGGGTGAACTTGGGTCAAGTTGACCAATTGATCAAATTGGGTTAGGTCAAGTTCAAATGATCATTTTGCCTATGGGTATCATTGGTTTGGTTCAATTTGATTTATATTTGGTTTTGGTTCATTTGAGTTCACTTTGGTCAAATGGATCAAGTTGACCAATTTGCCCTATTTGACCTAATTAGGTTAGGTCATGGGTTGGTTTAGGCTTGGTTGATCATTTGAAATATATTGTACGCTTTGGTTTCAATCAATTTTGGTTTAGCTTGATTTTATCTTGATTTGACCTTTTAGGTCAAGTTGGATTCATGGTCATTTGGGCTATGTTGGGTCTAGTTGGCCAATTGAGGCTTTAGTCAAGTTCAATAAGTGTTTTAGAAAGAATTTGACCCATTGGTTGCAATCAATTTACCTTAGATCAAGATTTGACATATTTTGACTTTTTAGGTCAAGTTGGGTCAAGTGGCCAATTAGGCTACGTTTGGCTCAAATGATGGCTTAATCATGTTCAATCTTTGATTCTAGATGGGTATAGATCAATGGTTTCAATAAATTTGGCCTATGGTGGATTTTGGCTAGTTTAGGTTTCATTTGGGTTAAGTGTTGACTTGGTCAAAGGCTAAGTTTGACTTGGTTTGACCCAACTTGGGTCATTGATCATCTTAGGGTGATTGTTGCTCACAATGCGAGGCTTAGATGGGCTTAGTTCAATCCAATTTGGGTTGGATTAGACTTTAGCTCAAAAGGGTGCTTTAGGTCACTTTGGGTCAAGTGAGCCTAAATGGGTCAATTGACTTGATCAAGGCTTGATTCAAGTTTGGTTGAACTCACATATGGACTTATGATTGACATATAAATCCAATTGCAAGTGATTTGGAGTCAAATGAGTTTTGATTCATTTGATAACTTCAAGTTCAAAGGTTGAACATGGGTTTGACTTGGGTCAATTTGATTTTGGTTTGATGATTGAAGTTTGTGTTTATATTTGGGTTTATGATTGAAGGATTGATTGTTTGAGAGAGAATCCAAAGGTTTGAATTGATTTGAGGATGATTTGGTTTAGTTCAAGAATTTGACTCGAAAGGGTACATGTTGGATTTGGACTTGAGTTTTGAATTTGGTTTTGGTTATTTGAATTTATATTTCATTTATATTTGTGAATATAAATGAAGTTATAAATGGATTGTGAAAAAATCTTTTGAGTTTGAATTGATTTGGATTTGATTTGAGCTAAGTCTATAAGATGAAATCAAAGTGACATAAGAAAGATTTTTGGATTTGGAATTGAGTTTTGAATTTAGTTTTGGTCTTTTGAATTTATACCTCATTTATATTTGTGAATATAAATGAGAATATAAATGGGTGGTGAGAAAATCTTATGAGTTTGAATTGATTTGGATTTGATGGAATCGATTTGAATGATTCGAGAAAAATCATTTGAGTTTGAATTTGATTTGAATTTTGATTTGGAATTGATTTTAAGTTTGAAGTTGATTTAAATTTGAACTTGGTTTGGATTTGAATTTGAAGTTTGACTTGAAAGAAGGAAGTGAGGATTAGGTTTAAGCTAAAGGATATGCAAGTTTTTCTAATGCCCCTAAGGCATAACCCGTTACTATGGCTAACTCTTCTAAGTCTCTAGGTTAGGTTAAGTGTTCACCTAATCACTAGAAGTATCTTAAGACTAAGGAACTCTTAATGTCTAGAGGAGTCTTATGTCTAAGATGGAGAAGTTGAGTTCACTCCAAAAGTGAGGTCAATAAAGGGCGTCCAATAGGTGTGGTGTGACTAACAAGGTACACGCACGTATTGGTGTTGACCGAGACGATCAACAAAGCTGAGCGCACAAGTACTAATAGAAATATTCTACTCCCAAACTAGAGGTGTAGAAGAAATAAAGAGCTTAATGCAATGTGACTCTACTCATGTCAAAGATATAGGAGAGTGAAGGAGGAATCCCCTATGGATTGAGTATGTGAGCCTTCCATTAGGGAAAAAGGTTCAAGTCATCCACTGAGGGATGAGAGATTTTGATTTCATTTGTGTCTCGTTGGCGAGAAATTTGATTTGATTTGTTGATTTATGACTGTTCAATTGGGGATGAAAAGTGAACTCTCCACTAAAGGGGAAGTTCAAGTCATAGGGAAAAGAGGTTGTGAAATCTATTGAGGGATTATATTTTGGGATCCGTTGGGGAACCAAAAAGACTTGCATCTCACTGGGGAGAAGCTTGATTTGATTTGTTTGATTGGTTTGGTTTGACTTCACTAGGGAGGTTGATTGGATTTATTTTGCTTGTTTATTTTGACTCCACTGGGGAGGAAGGTTGATTTTATTTTAGATTTTAAATTTTGAATTTTGAGATGGACCCTATTGGTTTATGATAGATCGTACTGAGTAGAGACCATGTCAATCTTGATCTAACTTAGATTTACTAATCTAAAAGGGTAGTCTACCAACCACATAGTAAGACTATCCAACCAAAGGGGTTGTCATTCAGTTTGTAACTATTAATTCAGGGAAGGAAACACGAGGACTCACATCTTTCAAAGACCGTTGGGGTGACACATTAAGGTGCCGACGACCAAAGGCGACTGAGTGAATGCTGAGGACTTAAATTAGCAGATAGTCAAAGTTAATTTTATTTTAATTATATTTGATGAATCCCATCGGTTTGCGATGGGGATTAGTAGGGGCGTGTTGGCCTTGACCTAACTTGATTTATCAATCAGGAGTAGTTTCCCGAGGAACTATCCAACCAAAGGGTGCCTTTTAGGTTCGTGATTCAAGGAAGAAAGCTCAGGGACTCACATCTTTCTTGAATAAAAGACCACTGGGGCAACATGTTAGTGAGATAACATGTCAACCCGACCTGGGGCTGCTTGCCGGTTTGTGACAGTCATGCTATAAAGAATGCGTAGTAGACTTATATCTTCCAAAGCAAAATGACCAGGTAACCTTTATGGTAAATAGATTGAACGACCTGGGGTGACTCGAGAGAGTGCAGGATTTATCTCTACTCAGAGTAGTCAGACAATTCTATAGGAGTTTTTGTGACACGCCTAAGATAGGATGCTTGCTTGGGAAAGGGGCCCAGGGGCTTGAATTTCTAATCCATAAGCTAATTGTTTGTTTTGTTCATTTGTTTATCATGGACGGTTGGTTTTGAGGGATCATACTAAGAAGGAGCTTATATTAGCTAGACCTATCTCATTTCTGAGAACTAGGGAGAATGCATCTTGAATAGATTCTCCAACCATAGGGTTACTTGGAAAGGGGATTGTCAATCCAGTAATCTAATAGTGTCTAAATGGGTCTAAGGATGTGATCCAAATAGAATGCTCGCAGGGGAAAGGGCCACTAAGGGCTTTATCCAAAACCCTGAAGAAGATAATATTTATAGGTATTTAGTGTCCAACTTAAGGAGAAAGCTCAGGGATTCATATCTGCCAAGAGTGGTGTACTCCGGGTGAGTCATTGTTAGCATAGAGAACATCAACTAACCTAAGGTTCCCATCGATTTGGAATAATCAACATAGGAAGAAAGCATCAGGGACTCACATCCTCCTATAGCGGAACCGATTGTTGCGATAGTCTGTCTTCGCCTTGATAGGTGCTATCTGACCTAGGGTGACTACTAAGTGAATGCCAGTGGGGGGCTTAAATTAGCTCAAAGATAGTCAAGAGGAAAGGAGCCTCTAGGGGGACTTATCCTAAACCTCAAATATACTTGACCTAGTCAGTGCATGATGGTTTGTTCAAAAAGAAAGCTTGTAAGCTTACATCCTCTTAAACAAAGTCAACATGAGATAGCTTACTAGTTGCATAGTGAGGTCTACCAAACTAACAAGGTGCTTATTTGTTTATAGTGGTCAAGTCAGAAAGAAAGCATAGGGACTCACATCCACCGGACAAGTGACCATTGGGTGACAGGCTAGCAAGGTAGCACATCATCCCAATTTAGAGTAGCTAATGAGTGAGTGCCATAGGGGCTTGCTCCCACATCAAAATAGCTTGAGATAAAAGATATGTGTTCTGTTTGTGTTTTTGGGTTCTCTTACACCAAACTTAATTGTGCTAGTAAAAATAGGATACCTCTTCAGTTCTCTTACACCTATTCTAGTAGCTTAGGGAATTATGTTTAATTTGTGTTTGTGTTTGTGAAAGAAGGATATGATGCCTATTGGGTTCTCTTACACCTATCCTAGACACATCGTGGTAGATTCATAAATAAGAAAACAATGTTTTGAAAGAAGAGAATATTTTGATGAATTGGAATAAAATTTTTGATGATAGAATTGTTATTTTCAAAGATGATTTTATAGATAATATTTCTTCAAATAGAGCCCCTTAATTAGAAGCATCGGATGTTCCCCTTTACAATCAATATGTTGATAAGATCCTCATTGGTAGGCCTTCTCTATGGAAAAAGCGCCTTCCCAAGTGGGTTCAAACTTGCCTCTCATCTTTTAGCGAGCAACAATTGGTCTCCTTAGAACTAGAACAAGTTCTCCTACTTGAAAAGCTAGGGCAAACCTGCTTGTTGTGAGTTTGAATCATCTTGGCTTTGTATAACTTGAGGTTCTAGCATGCCCGTAGGCATCTCTCCTCCAAACCTTAGAGCTCTTCTAATCACAACTTGGCATTACACTCTATGGATGAGCAGCCACCCATACACCAAGAAGATTGAGTTAAGTTTTATGCATGCCCATAATGCTTCAACTACTTGCCTTATTTTTGTGTCATCCAAAGTCTTCTTTAGTATGGATGAGAGTTTGGAATGCTTCATTTAGCCATTTCACCATAGATGGAGTATAATATCTCTGTACTTTAATACAATGCCATTTAATACAACCAATATATATGAAACCCAAAAATTGGATTCACGAAATTGACCTCGGAAACCTCCCACTTGGAAAAGTAGTCGGTAGTGAAGGACCCTTGGAAGAAGAGGATCAATCGACCCACAATGTGACCACTCAAATGGCCATGAGGCCAATGTAGGATGTAGAATGTTGGGTGGTTGATGTAGGACCACACAACGTACCTGACACTGATGGCATCTCCTAACTACATTCATGCAGTCTGTAATCCTTGAAGGCCAATAGTATCCCAGTCTCTTGATCTTTGCTTTCATTTTCAGACTGGATTGATGCACTCTGCATAGACCTGAATGTGCCTCGATCATGATCTTATGGGCTTCGTGTTTGTCTAAATAACGTAACCACATTTGATCAAAAGATCGTCGGTATAAGGTGCCATCCACTAGGTTAGAGCTCTCTACTTCATTTGATGGGCTTGTGACTTTTCTTAAGGTAGTTTACCTCCAGTCAAGTATTCTATGAATGGCTATCTTCAATCCAGCTCCTTATCCTTTTCAGCAACGATAACCTCCCCTTCAAGAGAAAGTCTCTCAATGAGTTCAGCGTCAATAAGGGATAGGACTTATCTATTTTGGACCCTTATTGGAATGGACTTATCTTATGAACATGCCAATTCCTTGACAAGTTTGGCCAAAGCATCTACTACTGTGTTCTCTCCTCGAGGGACCTTGTAGATGGTCACCTCAGGGATCTGGGCTAACATCTTCATGGTGTACTCGTGGTAATGAAGAAGCTTAGGTTTTAGAACCTTATAGGATCCAATAATCTGGTTGATGACCTATTGAGAATCCCCATAGATGTTGATGCTTTTGACACACATTATAATGGCTAACTCCAGACTGGAAATCAAAGCCTTATACTCGGCTTCATTTTTTGTGCATGGATTGGAGAGATAGTATGAGAATCTCATCACATCACAGTCTTGAGTTAAGAGAACTATTTCTATCCCTGCTTTTCCTAAGAGCAGATCATGGTTGTTCTCCTTTATGTAAGAAAGCCACACCATCGAAATACATCTCCCAATGGTGATTGTCAACCTCTCCTAAGTTCATGATTTGTTCGTTAGGGAGATCGTCACTAAGCGAGGAATCACCAGGAAGTGGGTGTGCTACTAAGAAATCCACTAGTGCTTGTCCTTTCACTGTACAGAGGGGTATGAATGTGATATCAAACCATGAGAGCATCATGGACCATCATGCCAACCATCCGGATAATGTTGGTTATGTCATGAGATACTACAGTGGATTGATTCTTGGAATTAAGTTCACCTTATGAGAAAGCATATAGTGCCGTACCTTTTGGGATGCAAAGATCAAAGCTAGGCAATGTTTTTTAATAGGTGGATAGTTTGCTTCAGCAGGGATCAGATGATGGCTGAGGTAGTAGAGAGTGTTTTCCTTCCCTTCATCATTGGCTTGGGCCAACAAAGCACCGAGGGAGTCATCCAATGCAACAATGTAGAGGATCAATGGCCTGCTCGGGATAGGGGCTACTAGAACTAGCGGGTTCACCAAATACTGCTTGATATCATTGAAGGCATGCTGATACTTATCATCCCACTTGAACTTGGCATCCTTTTTGATAAGTGCTAAAAATGGCTTGCATCTCCCCGATAGATTGGAGATAAAGCCTCTTAGATATGCCAATCGCCCTTGGAAAGATTTGAGTTGAGTTAGACTTTTAGGGGTGTCATTTCTAAGATAGCTTTGATCTTTTTTGGATCTATTTCTATTCCCCGATGTCGGACAACAAACCCAAGGAACTTTCCTAAAGCTACTCCGAATGCACACTTTAGGGGGTTCATTTTGAGGTTAAATTATCTTAACCATTCGAAAACTACTCTCAAGTCAAAGAGGTGGTCTTCCTTTTCTTTATTTTTTGACTACTAGATCATCAACATAACATTCAACTTGATAATGAATGAGTTCATTGAAGATCAGAGTCATGGCCCATTGGTATGTAGCACCAACATTTTAAGGCCAAAAGGCATGACCTTATAATAATAGATTCTGATCAGAGTTCAAAAAGTAGCGTTTCTTTCATCCTCGGGGCCATTTTGATTTGGTTGTAGCTAGATGACCCATCCATGAAGGAGAATACTGCATGAGATTAGGCGATGTCTACCATTAAGTCTGGTATAGGAAGTGGAAATTCATCTTTTGGACATGCCTTGTTTAAGTCTCTGAAATTGATGCATATACAAATTTGGCCATTCTTTTTCTTTACTGGTACGACACTGGCTAACCAGGTAAGGTATTTTTCTTTTTTGATGAAACCAACATCGATCAGTTTCTTGACTTCAGAAATGACTTGTTGTTTGATTTCTAATTGCATACATATAGGAGCTTGCTTGATAGAGTTAGCATTAGGGTCTATTGCTAGTTTGTGGACTGATATGTCAGAAGATAATCCAGGCATCTCTTCATAGCTCCATGCAAAGCAGTCCTTAAACTTAGTCAATAGCCTAACTAAGTCATTGGTTTCTTCTTCATTCAGTAAGGAATTGATATATGTTGGTCGTGGATCTTCTTCTATCTCAAGGTTGATTTCTTTAAGCTTGTCGATTATTGAATGGATTTCTTCTTCAAATTCTGGAGGTGCATCTTTGATTTGAAGATCATCTAGATCATCTGAAGTTTCTAAACACGCTTCCTCGAAAGTGTTAGTGTGGTTTGTGAAGATCCTATCAGACTCTAGATGATTGGTGACAACTAAGCAATAACCATCATCATCGATTGGATCCACTGTACTGAATCTTAGTCCTGATCTTGATTGTGCATCCCTGCCTCTATTATTCCACAGCTTCTCGAAGTACTCTAACTTATGCTTAGACCATGTATAAGGAAACAAACCTTTCTTTGCAAGATTATGAACACAAAAAGTACCAATCAAAAATTCATTAAATCTTTATATGAATTATCCTCAAGTTTTCTAGACTTGAGGATGATGATCCTAATAGGAATCTCTTTGGCTTAACATCCATCCTAGGGGCTTCCTTAATTACTAAACCTTCAACTTTTTGAGTAGAAAGTGAGGTTAGAGCTAAAGTTCCCAACTGTTACCTAATAGTTTTACATAAACCAGATTTGAATACATTCATGCTTTACTTAGAGGCTTGGTCTTCATCACAGTCTGACTCAAGTGTCACCTCCAATGAAACTCATTGATAGGGGTTGGCTGGTATGTTAATCACATGAAACTTGTCCTTCGAGCTGGATTCCAAGTCTATGTGAATAGCAAGGGTACTCCAGTGAACTGGAACATAACCCCTATTGGTTGGTGGTCAACCAAGGGGTCTTCCACCTTTGGAACTGCCTCTGTGTCTGCCTACCTAGTGGAGTCGAGTCATTCTACCTATATGTCCGTGTGATGGGATGAACTATGGGTGGAATGTGACATGCGACTCTACTTCTTCCTTGATGTCCATTTCTTGCTCACTTGTATTTTCTTTCTTCTTTTCTTTTATTTTAATTTTTATTTTTCTTCTTTTTCTTTTTCTTTTAAATTTGAGTTTTGACCAAGTTCATGAGAAAAGGTGTTTTGGGGAAGATAGTAGGTCGCATCTTCATATATCTCAATCTCTCAAACTAAAAATAGATTTTCATCTCCTTTGACACAGTAGTTGATTCCATCCTTTCATAACTTGATGCACTGATGGAGGAGGATGGAATCATCTTGTTCTGGTGTATCCAAGGCCTATCAAACAAAGTAGTGAATGAAGTATTCAAATTAATTATGTAGAACTTGGCTCAGTCTTTCAGTCAGCTATTTCCAAAGGTAACACTATCAAACCTAAAGCCCTCTTGCCTTGTTCATTGAATCCTCTCAACATCATCGATCTCAAGTAGACATGCCAATTTTAAATAAAGCAGACTCATACCACAACATGGATCAACCAAAACCCTAGAAATAATGTCCCACCCTATGAGAGGGACACAGGTCCCCCAAGAAGAAGTAACCCCAGCTTTTCCTCTGTTTCCCCATCAGAAAGAGAATCATCTCTGATCATACAGATAAAAGACAGATTGTAATCAACTTTGGGCTGATTCTCCCCAAGCATATCCATGGGTGGAGTATCATGTGGAGGGGCTTCTTGCTCATTAGTACCAATGACTTATTTTTCCTTATCTTGAGGTGCTGCCCTAGGAGGTAGAACCTTGCCACTATGGAGGTTAACCTCAGTGATCTCTTATGGTAGTTTAGTGGAAGATTCTACCTGCTCATTAGGCTCACCTACAACTTCTCCTATAGGACCTTCAAAATCAGATGATTCCAAGTCTATCTCAAGAGGTGAACCCATATTATTCAGAGAAGGAAAGTCCATGAAAAAGAGGAAGATGAGTTTTTATAATTATTATTTAGACTTGAAGAGTTTTTATAAGAGTAGAATTAGACAACCCATCAGAAGTGACATAGATGTAATTCAAACTAGCTTTATTCCTTGATTTCTTGGATTTAGGAGGTACATAGTAGAAATCTAGTAAAGTGGGGTGAGGGATTTGATGCCCTCATCTACCGATATAAGATGTCTACTAGAAGAAGAGCTAGTCAGAAGTGTGGTCAAGTAGTGCAATGGTCCTGGTCTGGGTTGGTTACTTTGGCTATCCCAAGTTGGTATAGGCTACTGCTATTACTGCTGAGGTCCCACTTTCCACAAGTTGTCTTTGGCAACTTGCAACCTTCCTTGATGTTGGATGTTCGAGCTGCCTTAGGCACCTGCAAGAAAAGTTTCTTGATTTTTGAAATAATATTTTTAGAGATTCAGGATAAGGAGATATCCCAACATTCTTTGGTTTTAAGAGGTTTGCATGCATCCCTAAGGAGTACCCTAATGGAACTAGATGGTTGTTCCACCAGGTATTCCTTTGGGATAACTATGGCGCCTATCTTGTAGCTATGCTCAAGCCAGTCCTTGAATGTAAAGTAATCTTCCAAAACATGGCCTAGCATGCGGTGGTAGGGCAAAAGTTAGGATCATTGCTCCTACCCACTTCCTCCAGCTTTCTAGGCTCGGGTAGGTGCAAGTCAAGTTTCTTTGTAAGGTTCTTAAATATTTTCCTAACTACCTCCCTCTTAAATGAATAAGGTTTGTTTAGTTTTTCCAAAAGAGTAGGTGGATAGTACCCGGGTAAATGTGTGTCGCTACTATGAATAGAGGAGGAGGCCATGAAGAGTGGTGCTATGGTCGAGGATGGCCAAAGGTGGTAGAGGTGGAAGAGTGTGGAGCTTGAGGTCTCATACGCTTCCGCTCTGCTTACTTCCTCTTGTCCACTATTACCGCCTGATTCTTCTCATAAGCTTTCTGTGGCTTTGTCTTTAATGATTGATCTGCAAAAGGCAACTATTTGGATTCTCTTTGTAAGCTAGCTGCCTTGTTGATTAGCTTCTAAAATGTCTTATTGGTAAAACCATTGAGCATGAAGGCGACAGTACCATGAATATTCTTTAGTAGAATTTCAATGGCATGCTGTTCAGATAGCTTTGGTTCATATTTCATACTCAAATTGTGCCATCTAAGAATATAATCAATGAGGGACTCATGAGGGTATTGTTGAGCCACAATGAGATCGCCTACAATCACCCTTTACTGAGCTCTAGCAAACCTCTTAATGCAGAGTTGCATCAACTGAGCAAAAGTCTTCATGAACTATTGGGGAGTTCAACATACCAATCAAAGGCTATGCCTAAACTTCTAATAAAAAGTTAGAAAAGTAACGCATCGCTACCACCAGCGTTGCAATAGTTGACCCTGAAGTGCGCTATATGCTGGCATGGGTTCCCGCTACCATCAAAACTCTTGAAAGAAGGTGGCACAAAACCCTTAGGATACTGGATGACATTAAATTCCTTTTGGTAGGGTCTACCCTTTGGAACCAATGATCCTCCTCAGGCTTGTGCTAGCACTTCTCTCACCTGCTACTCAACCATGAGTTTAATATCCTTTTCTTGTATGGAGGTACTATCTACTACCTTTCTAAACAAGCTACTGCTTCCTTGCTCTACCAGAGATAAACTCTTAGGATGATCCAAGACATGCAACAACTCGCTAATAGTCAGAATAGTAGGATGCCTTGCTGACTCCAAGACTCTGCTAGAAATCCTCAAGTCTCTTTCCCATCCTGTCAATTTGTTCATCCTTCTATTTAAGTTGTTGAAGGAGGGTGTGGGCGTGATCATCCGCTTCACCGCAACACCTTTCAAACCCTGCTGATCTTGAAGGAGAGAACCCCTAGTATCAACCATGTGCACTCTCGTTGAATCCTTCAATAAATCATCTTCATTGGGATCAAAATTGACCTTCTCCTCCTTTAAGTCAGACCAGTCATATCGTAGGATCTCTTTCTTCTCAACTAGATACTGTGCTACAATATCTTTGAGGGAATGGTCTAACTGGACAAGTATAAATGATCTTGACTGACCGGTGGCAAGATCATTATCATGAATGGAAATACATCTGACCTCCCCTATTACTGGAGAACTGATCTTGTGAGGACTATGTTCACTAGAGGATAGATGCTCCTGACTGCTGCTAGATCTAGATGGAGTAGTACTCCTAGGAGGATCTATAGCCATGGGGATAGTGGTACTCCTTCCCCTCCCGCCGCCATTTCCCTGCTCTGGTGGTGGTGATGACACTACTATGCTCGAGGTCGCCATTCTCTTCACCATGGGTAGAGGTCAGTGAGAGCTCACCACCTCATGTGTAGATGGAATGAGATCTCTGGTCATGATCACCAATGGGGCTTGCTTTTCCTTGGATGCTGCCTTCAAAACTTTTGCTAGAACTGTGGATGATGGAGCTTGTACTAGAGATGGTGGGCGTGGAGTGGAGCGGTGTGATGGAGGCACCACTGACTCTCTCTGTGTGAGAGCTCTCCTCTACTTGCTAAAAATTTTGTTATCTTGATTTAATTCCTAGGCTTTCATGTGAGATTAGGAGTTATTTTAAATTTTAATTGCGAGTTATTAATTGGGGTTAAAAAATATTTTTTATCTATGAGCCTTCGCATCCAGGCCACACATTCAAACATCAATCATAAAGAAACTATGAAAAACATGATGTTCTAGTGCACAATATAAACACAACATCAAACAATTTTATGGGATGCCATAAGAGAATAAAAGGCCAGTGCAGTCGGGTTTCGCCATACACCTCGAAAAGAAAATAAGGGTAGCCAAGCTCTACCCTTATATAACCCAGGCTACAAAAATAATACATGCTATGGGGGTCTTCTTTTATTCATTCCTTCCTTCTCTTCCTTTTGATTTGATTTGCTCCAAAGGCATCACAGGGCACCCTAAGGACTAAGCCTTCTGGCCACTGCTCATCCTAGTCCCTCATAACATTAATCATAATTCATAATATAAAATCATATTAAAAATAAGAAAAGAAAATCTAGCTACACCTGCAAAACAAATGTTAGCTAAACACAATATACAATCCAAGTAGTTATATGAAAAATTTAGACTTAGCACCCCACACATGGGTAACCAAGCCCACTTGTCATAACATGAGTTATGCTTAGGGGCTAAGCAACCTGCACAACAAACGCATTTATATTTTTATTACAACAGCCCCTTAAGCATAACCCCCCTGTAGATAGGCTAATCAAGGCCTACCATCCAGTCTACGAGGCATACACCTTAACATCCAGTCTAAAATATTACATCACAAAATAAAACACAACATCATACATACAACTCCCTAACTTAACACTAGAAGTGGTGACTTAATATTCTAATGTGTGTGCTTAATTGTGACAAGACTTTACTAGGTTTCTTTAGTTTAAGTTTCAATTTGAGTTTGAATTTGTTTTTTTTTTACCTTTGTAATTTCAATTTAAATAATTTAATGATTTATTTTCATTTTATTTCACTTTTATTTGGTTAAAATGATGTTTAGGTTTTCAAGAATGAAGAGTAGAATGAATTCCACTTGTAGATGGAACTCACCCTATTCGACATCCTAACTCTTAAAGAATATAATTAAGGTCCTTAAGTATCTTAATTAACCCATTTGAATTTGTGTAATTCATTTGATTTAATTTAGATTTTAGAATTTGAGTTTGTTTAATCTTCATGTTTTGATTGATTAATTTTGGATTAAAGGTGTTGATTTAGTTAAATTTTGATAATTCAATATCCTTTAATTTAATCTCTAATTTCTTTACCTTGGATTTTAATTTAATTCCTTAATTTTGAATGATTAATATCATTTAGATGTTGTTTAAATTTGTTGATTTCATTATTCCATTTAAGTTTGATTTAGATTGGTGAATATATTTTAATTTACTTATAATTTATTTGAAGTATAATGTATTCTAAAGGGTTTAATTTATTGAATTTAGACGTTTAGTTTATGTATAGATTATCTCTTTAGTTTGATGATTAATCTCTTATCTTAGTTCAATAGGTTTGTTTATTTGGAATTTATTTATTTTTTAACTTATTTTGATATTGATTAGAATTTGGGTCAGTTTGACAACTTTAGAGTTTAGATTTAATTTCAACTTTATTTAATTTGATTATGGTTTATTTATTTATAGTTTGATTGGATAAAATGAATTGAAAGTTTGCTTTGATTTTAATTGAGTTTGATTATTTATAATTAGAATTTTATTTTAATTTCATTCATTTATCATGTTTATTAGAGTTTAGTTTATGTTTTGATTTTAAACATTTTAATAGTTAATTAATTTATCTTATTTAAGTGGGTTGAATTGGATTTAGCTTAATTATTTATTAAATTGATGAGAGTCTTTCTTAAATTAAATTTAATTTATTTAATTTGATTTGATTAGCTTTAGTCTATAGGTTTGTTAGGTTTAATGTGATTATGTAGTTTAATTAAAAAGTGTATTTAAGTTAATTATAAAGATTTGTTTAATTTTCAATTTGATTTCATATTTGTTTAGGTTAATGATGTAATTAATGACTTAATAATTTAGGTTTAATTTAGGTTTTGATTATTATTTAATTGCATTTATGTTTGATTAAGCTTAGGTTTAATATGATTAATTTGATTAACTTAAATAGTTTACTTGAGGGGTGTGATTAATTATTAAATTAAATAAATATTTATTTAAGTTTTAATTTGATTTCATATTTATTTAGGTTAATGATGTAATTAATGACTTAATAATTTAAGTTTAAATTTAGGATTGGATTAGTATTTAATTGCATTTATGTTTGATTAAGCTTAGGTTTAATATCATTAATTTGATTAACTTAATTAGTTTACTTTAGGGGTGTGATTAATTATTAAATTAAATAAAGATTTGTTTAATTTTTAATTTGATTTCATATTTATTTAGGTTAATGATGTAATTAATGACTTAATGTTTTAAGTTTAAATTAGGATTTTATTAGCATTTAATTGTATTTTATATTTGATTAAGCTTAAGTTTAATATGATTAATTTGATTAATTAAGAGGTGTGATTAAATTAATTAGTAGATTAATTAAGTGTTTGATTTGAATTAATTTTAATGTGATTTATAAAATTAATTTGGCTCACTAAGATAGATTAATTCATTAAGTTTGCATTAATTAAATGTTTAATTAATTAATTTTGATTAAGGGTAATTAATTTTTTTAAAATCATTAGATTAATCAAAGATTTATTTACTTAATGACTTAATTTCCTACATGTGAGTGATTTGATTTAGTTAAGTGTTTTACTTAAGTTTGATTTTATTAAAAGATTATTGTTATTATCTTTTGATTAGATTAAATGATTTAATTATTTATTTTTATTTCAATTAAACTTGATTATCCATAATCATAGTTAGATTTGATTTTCTTTGTTTATTATGTTCATTAGATTTCATTCATGTTTGATTTAGTTGTTAGGTTTATGTATTAATGGCTAATTAATTATTTTATTCCAAATGGATGTGATTTAATCATATGTTAATTAAGTTTACTTTAACTTTATTTGGTTTAATTTGATTAATATCAAATAATTATGTTGAAATGTTTTGTTAATCAATTTAATTTTTAGCTTATTTAATGATTAATTAATATTTAATTTATTTTAATTTGTTAAGTAGTTTCATGTAATTAAGATTCAATACTTGATGTTGGTTTAACAAGATTAGTTTGATTTTACATTAAAGTTTCATTGATTTATTTAATCATGAGTTTAATTTAAAAAAATATAATCATTTAATCAAATTTCATTAACTCAGTTAGGTTCAATTATGTTTAAATTCAATTTCATTTGAGGGATACATGATGCTTTTCTGACTTAAGGTTTGACTACCAATCATTTGGGTATTACATCATTTCTGATTTTGATTTGGTATTTAAATTATTTTTAGATTATGTTTTACTTAATTCCTTAATTGATTAAACTTTAATCTTAAGTGTTTGTTTGGGGTTCATTAGGATTCAAAAAATCACATTATTTTTTTAAGAGTCCTAGATGTCAACTGAAGTGATCTAAGCCATTTTGAAGATTTTTGTAAATTTTAGAATTTTTATTTGATTTATTTTATTAAAATGCACAATCTGAACTTCAAAATTTAATTTCTCCCAATCGAGAAGTCTTTTTCACTTGAGATTTTTATGGTAGGTGTGTCTTAAATCTTTTTTAATCCTAAAAATTTCAGCTCAATTCGACTTATATTTTTAGAGTAATTAATAAAACTTTATTTTCACTAAAACCTAATTTAAACTCAAACCATTTAGTGGAATTTGAAAATTTTTGGTTCTTTGGATTCCTCTCGGAAAGATGATTGTAATTTTTCGTTAAGTATTTTATTTTTTTTATGAATTTTCAAAATTTCAAGACACTTAAATAATATTTAAAATAAAATACACTTTTCCACTTATTCCATATAGCACGACGTTGATGGTGCCACATGGAGTGCGCGATGGTGAGCGTGGCACGTGGTGCCATGTAGCCAGCGTTGGACGCGTAGGCGCAACGCTGAGGAAAATGCTTGGAAAATGATGTGTTGAGACCGTCTGATCGCAGACGGACTCGATCTTATCTATGGAATCAGAGAGCAGATCGTGTGTTCTAGGGGTCGAAAAGATGCAAGGTCCAGTGCGATCTAAGCCTTTGATCCATTGAACGCAGGATCGGATGGCTGCTGCTCACCGATAGGCGAAACCGATGAACAAAATGCAAAAAATGTGAAATCAGTCCGTTTAAGCTCATTTTTATGTTAATTTTCTTCAAAAAAATTCTACTTTGTATTGGGATCAAATAAATAAAAAAAATGCAGGATTTATCTAAGGAAAATTCCTAAAATCACAAGAAAATTAACACAAAAAGTGATAAATCCTAAGGCCAGCTAAAGTTTGGTGAAATTTACCTCACCTGGGATGGTTTTTTGCAACGGTGAAGATCCAAATGAACTCTTAGGTATGTCAGGAAGTTTTGGAATGATTTTTAGCTTTTTCCTCCCTTTGGAACATCGTCTTCTCCAATGTTTACCATTGCCTCACCGAAAAAGCTTCTATTTGTGTTTTTGAGCTCAAAAATGGTTCAAAGAGGTGGGGATGGGTTCCATTTTGCTTTGGGGAGCTCTTGGGGCTGAATGGTGGTGGGAGGAAGAGGAATAAAGCCTCATTTCACCCTCATTTTAGAGTGGAAAAAAATCCACCCTTTTTTCAATTTTTTGGCTCCGAAATATTATCATCTTGCTTGGGGTGGTTGGGATAGATGATGGATTGATTGAGTACTTTGGATTTTTGCACAAAGTCCTCTTTTGCTGCCATATGATCAGCTCCATTGGATGCAAATGTTGGGGAGGAGTTAAATGCATATGATGGGGAGAATCAAATGAGGTTGGGTGGAATCCTATGTGGAGGAGGATCAATGAGGGATTTAAATGGGTTGGGTTGATTTGGGGTTGATACCAAATTGGATCGGGTTTGATCAGCCCCCAATGGGTGATGGCTTGGTTTCAAGGGATTTGGCTCAATTTGGGTCATATGGGTCATATTGGTCAAGTTAACCAATTTGACCAAAATTGGTCAAATTAGCTTGGGTTATATTTGTTCAATTGAGAAGATGAATGCAGTCTTTGGTTTGAATCAATTTGGATATAATTTAGATTTAGGCCAAATTGACCCTTTAGGACAATTTGAGGTAGGTTGGGTCAAGTTGACCAATTGGTCAAATTGGCTCAATTATGACTTTGGTCAAGTTCAATAATCAATTTGGAATGAACTTGAGCCATTGTTTGTAATCAATTTGGGTCAGATCATGATTTGACCCAATTTGGTCCTTTAGGCCACTTTGGGTCAACTTGATCAAATGACCAATTGGGCTTGGTTTAGCTAAATTGGTGGTCAAGTTATATTTAAATATTGATTTTGGGTTGATTCAAATAATTGGTTTTAATCAATTTGATGTAGGATGAGTTTTGGCTAAGTTTGGTTCATTTGGGCTAAGGGTTGACTTGGTAAATAAACTAAGTTGACTTGGTTTGGCCGAATTGATTGTAATTGATCATCATGGGGTAATCAACAACCATGGTGGAAGGGTTTGGTGAGCTTGGTTCAATCCAATTTGGGTTGGATTGGAAGTTGGCTCAAATGGGTCCTCTAGGTCACTTTGGGTCAAGTTGACCTAAGTGGATCAATTGGTTTAGTTTTGGTTTGATTCAAATTTAGTTGAACTCATATATGAGCCTTGGATTGAAATATAAATTCAACAGCAATCAATTTGGAGTCCAAGGGATTTTGGCTCATTTGAAATTTTCAAGTCAAAAGGGATTTTGACTTGGGTTTGCTTCAATTTGATTTGATGATTGTAGGTTTCATCTATATTTGGGTATATAATTGAATGAATGATTAATTTAAGTGAAAATTCATTAGTTTTGACTTGATCTGGATAGAATTTGGCTAAGTCCAAAGAATTAACTCAGAGGGCTTAAATTGGGTTTGGATTTAATTTTGGATATAGTTTTGCTCATTTGAATTTGGATTTCATTTATATTTGTGAATATAAATGAAGGAGCAATTGATTTATAAAGAAATCAATTGAATTTGTATTGATTTAAAGGGATTTTTGGCTAAGGTCATGAAGATGGTTCATATGGCTTAGGAAGGGTCTTACGATTTGAATTTGATTTTGGGTTTCAATCATTTGGAGTCAAATTTGAAATTATAATTGGAATTTGAATTTAAGATTTGGTTGGAGATTTGAATCTAGGTTTGATTTGAGAATGTGCATATAGATTAATTTTAGTCTATAGGGTAGGTGATTTTCTTAAGTCTTAAGGCATAGCCTAATCTTATGATTAACACTTCTAAGTCTCTAGGCTTAGGTTAAGTGTTTACCTAATCACTAGATGTGTCTTATGACTAAAGAAATTTTAATGTCTCGAAGATTCCTAAGCCTAAGAGGATGGGGTTGAGAGCTCACTCCAAAAGTGAGGTCAACAGTAAGTTAATGGGGACTATAATGTTAGGGGCGGTCAATCCAAAGATACCCAATCAGGAGAATCAAGTTGCCATTCTTCTATCTAAGGTGAGTGGAGCATTCCACCATACGACTCGTTTAATTAAGCATAGAAAAAGAGGAGCTTATACAAGTAAAATATAAGCACTCACGAACTGGGTTGATCCAATTAAAAGATTCTTGCTAATTAGGAATGTTGAAGAAGCTATTAAAGACTCAAGGGGATTTATGATAAAAGCCACCTAGCACTTATTAATCAAGGGTGAGCTATTTTAAGATTGATAACTTCACTCAACATGAGATGTGTGTAGCTGATCGAACAGAAAAGGGTCTTAGAGTAAGTACACTATCCGAATGTGGTAGTTATTTAGGAGGAAGAACTTTCACTCATTAAATTCCGAGACAAAGATATTTGTTGCCCAAACTCAGGAAGGATGTGGAGGAATTTTCTAAGAAGTGTGTGCAGGAAGGATGTAACAAAGATAATTAATCTCAAGCCCTTAGCCCTTTGTTAATTCAAGAATGGACTTGATCAACCCCTTACTAATAGCTAATGACTAAAGAAAGTTCATTTTCATTATAATTAACTACTTCAACAAGTGAAATGAGAAAAATCATTAACCAAAATAACCACCCTGAAAATTTAAAATGTTATTTATAGTGATATTATTTAAAGGCATGGCCTACCTATGTTAATTATTATAGATAATGGGCTGCAATTCATCGACAAAGACCTAAGAGACTTCTACGAGTGTTAAGGACAATGGCCTGGTAGAAGTGGCCAATAAGAAGATGCTTAACTTATTGATGAAGAAGGTGAAAGGCTACAAAATCAAGTGGGTTGACACATTACCTACCTATCATGCTCTGAGCCCTTAAGACTATTTCAACAAACTTGGCAAGACACTCACCATTTTGCATTATCGCATGAAGTAGAAGTCATTTTATTCATCGAGTATACGCTCCACAACCAAAGAGTATTAATAATAAAAGGATTATGAGATAACATTAGCGAGTGGGCGAAGATGAATGATGAAGCGATGGAGGATACACTTGACATGTTCAAAGAATTGAGACTCAAAGCATTACTGAGACAAGAACAAATAAAAAAGGGAATGACGAGGTACTATAACCACCATGTAAAAGAAAAGTATTTCAAGGATGGAAACTTGGTGCTGAAGAAGATGATACAATAGCTTGATAGAATGCCTTAAGTAAACTCGCCCACACCTGGGATATGCCTTACATTCTCAAGATGCAAGTTGGACTTGGTGCATACTAATTACTGGCACATGTAGGACAAGACGTACCCCATTCATGGAATGTTAGGGATCTATTGAACTCACCTTTAGAGTGAGTTCTTAACTTTTTTTATAGATCTAGGACTCTTGTAGACACTAAGAGCTCCTTAGTCTTAAGACACTTCTAGTGATTAGATGAACATTTAACTTAAGCCTAGAGATTTTGAAGGGTTAACCATAGGAATAAGTTGTGCCTTAGGGACTTAGGAAAACTTGCCTACCATATAGCCTAAACCCAATCCATGCTTCCATCTCAAACCAAACCTCAAATTCATACCAAAACAAACATCCAAGACTCATAATCAATCTCATGATCAAATTCAAGCTCAAGATTTCTCCATAAAATCCCATTATTAAATTCAAAACCCTTCCTAAGCCCTTTGGTTTCATCTTATAAATGTAGCCTTAACCAAATTCAAATCAATCCTGATTTAATTGATTTTTTCAAAGATCAATTCAATCTTTCAATCATTTACCAAATCCCAATTTAAATTCCAAACCAAATAATTCAATCTCAAATCAAATCTAAGATCAAAATTTTCCTCTTAAGCCTTATGACCCACTCTCATAAGCTTAATAAAATCTTGACCTAAATTATCCCAACATTGATTGATTTCATTATAAATCAATTATTAATTCATTTATATTCACAAATATAATTGAAATCCATACCAAAATAGCAAAAACCAAATCAAACTAAATTTAAATCTGACCAAATCCCTCCTTAAGCCATATGAACCACTCTCATAAGCTTAATCAAATCTTGACCTAAATTATCCCAAACTTGATTGATTTATTTATAAATCAATTATTCCTTCATTATATTCACAAATATAAATGAAATCCAAATTAAAATAGACAAAATCAAATCAAACTAAATATAAATCCAACCAAATCCCTTCTTAAGCCCTATGGACCTACCTCCACGGGCTTAATCAAATATTAATCCAAATCAACCCAGAATTGATTGATTTTTTTATAAATAAATTATTCATTCATTTATATTCACAAATATAGATAAAACCCACCCTCTAATGACAAAAAATAAGTCAAACTAAATCAATTCCTTACTTAAGCCCTTCCAACCTACATCCTTAAGCTTGGCCAAATTTACTTCCAAATCACTCCAAACTCAAGTGATTTTCTCATGACCCATTTATATCTTTATTTATATTCCCAAATATAAATGAAATATAAATTCAAATAGGCAAAATCAAATCCAAAATTAAACCAAAACCCAATTCAAGTCTTTTTAGCCAATTTCTTGAACTTGGCCAAATCATATCCAAATCAAGCCAAACCCAATGAATTTTCTCATGAATCAATCATTCCTTCAATCATTTAGCCAAATCTAAACATAAATTAAAATCATCAAACCAAACTCAAGTCAACCCAAGTCAAACTAAAGTTAGCCTTTTTGACTTTAAAACTTCAAATGAGCCAAAATCTATTAGACTCGAAATTGATTGCAGTTAGATTTATATTTCAATCCTAGGCTCATATATGAGTTCAACTAAACTTGAATCAAGCCAAAACAAAACCAATTGACCCATTTAGGTCCACTTGATGAAAGTGACCTAAATGATCATTTTGAGCCAAGTTCTAATCCAACCCAAATTGGATTGCACCAAGCCCATCCAAACCTTATAACATGATCAACAATCATCTTAGGGTGATCAACTATCTTGAATTGGGTCAGGTTTAAGTCAACTTGGTCTTTTGACCAATTTAACCTTTAGCCCAAATGAAACCTAAATAGCCAAAATCTACCATATATCAAATTGATTGAAACCGATTCAAACCAATTCATAATCAATGATTGAACATGACCAAACCCTTAATTGAGCCAAACCAAGTCTAATTGACCATTTGACCTAAGTTGACCCAAATTAGCCTAAAAAGTCAAAATGGGGAAAATCATGATTTAACCCAAATTGATTGCAACCAATGGCTCAAGTTCATTCCAAATTATTTATTGAACTTGACCAAAGCCATAATTGAGCCTAATTTGACCAAATTGGTTAACTTGACTCAACCTAGCCCAAATTGATCTAAAAGGTCAAATTGGCCAAAATACAAATTAAACCCAAATCAAATTAAATCAAAGCCTACAATAATTTTCAATTAACAAATCAAACATGAACCAACACCTAACCCAACCTAATTTTATCAAATTGGTCAAATTGGTCAACTTGACCCATTTGACCCATTTGATTTCAGATGAGCCAAAATCAAACCTAGGCCAAATTAATCAAAACCACTTGAACCAAAACTCTTTAAATCATCATTTGAACCTAACTCAAGCCTTGATTTGAACCAATTTGACCAATTGGTTAACCCAACCCAACATGAACCCATATGAACCCATTTGACCAAATGAAGCTAAAGCACCCAAAACCAACCCATGGGACTTCGATGGCTGACCAAACACAACCCAAATTAACCCTAGATCAGCCCAAAGCCATCTCAAAAGCCAAGTGGGCCCCACCCAAGCAATGGACCATTGGTTAAGCCTTCCTTCCATTGGATTCTCCCTTTAAGAAGCAAGGTCAACTCCCCCATCACCATGCAAGCCCTCAAAGCACTCAAGTGAGGTTCCACCTGACCCACCTAGCTCACCTAACCCACCCTAGGTCAGCCACGGACCAATGGGAGGTGAGTTGACTCACCTCCCATGCAAATTGAGCACCCTATGGATTCAAGCTAAGAAACCATTACACATCAGCCCTTAGGTAGCCTCCCATTACCTCCTCCACTCACGTCAGCCATGTGGACATGAATGTGATCTCTTTGGTGCCCTGACGGTGGCCTGCCAGCCGAAAGAAGCTAGCCCATCTCATCCATCTTTATCTGCCAATTGAGGGGTACCCCCTCAATTCAAACAGAATTTTGAATGAGTCAATTCATCTGAGTCTCCAAGTGAGAAATGAAACCCCTCAGAGCCTTCCCAAGCTTTCCCAAGCCTCCTTCGATTAGAATTTCCCTCTCTCATGTGAAACTGTAACAAGGGAGGGTGCCTTCGATCAAAACCCTTCTATTTCTCAACCAAACTTCAATTACTCTTGCACACACCATCCTTGTGTGTCATCGAAGCCAGGCCTTTTCCCAAGCTTCTAAGCCACAGGAGGGAAACACTTGATCAAGATCAAAGCTCCAAAGAATCTATCTTGGTCATCCGAGGGATCCACCCCAAATCAAAGCCCAAGCTTCTCAACAGGGCTTCGCCTCAACTAGGCGAAGCTACCTCCATCAATCCCACTGCTGATCTTGAGCTCCGATGTGGTAATTCCTCAAAACTGTAGATTTAGAAAAAAGTGGTTGGTCTTTTTTGAAGAAAATTTGTATGTCATGTGATTTTGATCATTGGATGTGTTCCTCTCCTTCCCTTGATGGTGTGAAATCATTTTGGAAGCAATTTGAGCTTTGGTGAGTTCAGATCGAACGAAGAAAGACGGACGACATCCATTTTTCATCACTCGTGAAGGTGAAAGATCATAGGTCGTCAGTTTAACATGATTGAAACAGACGGTCATGATTAGATCATGCTTAAATCCCTTGATTTCTCCCTATGATTTCTGTATGTACAGTCGATGATAGATCAGTCCACGAAAGCGCATGTCTGACTCGAAATGATGTGAAAACTTAAATAACCTATCCCTTCACACCATGTGGAAAATGTGTCGTGTCAGCAGCCACGTGGCATCGACAGGATTAGGACTTTATATTGGGTTAATTAATCCATTTTTTAAGTATGAATCTTCCAAAATTCATAACTAATTGAAGAAAAATCTAAAAATTATAAATGAGGGCTTATTTTAAAGGTACTTTAGTAAAAATTTAATAAAAATATTTCTAAAGGATTTTGAACAGTAAATAGAGCTTAATTATGGTTTAATTAAAAAGCTTAATTAAGTTAACTATTCCTTAATTAATCATCGATTTGATTTCAAACTTTCTGAGGATGTTTAGGGTGATGACCTCTGCCTCCCCTATGTTTCTTAGAATTTATTGGTTGGTTAATCAGGAAAATTAATTGATTAAGCCCTAGTTACCCCTTAACTTCATTAAGGGGTAATTAAGCATATGGATAGTGATTAATTAATTTTTTGGACTCACTAATCAATGTTGAATAGTAAGGAGACTTAGGGAAGTGGATTGGAGCCTCCCTCCTAATCCCTTCTCTAATTTTCCCTCTCTTTTCAACTAAAGTCCTAATTATTAATTAATTAATTAATTAAAAACATAATTTGCTAAACTAAAATCTAAAATACATCAAATCATGCTTAAGCCCCGTAGATAGCTTATGGGATTAGGTGGGGACCTCTTTCCATACCTTTTCCCTTAAGCGCATCTCATTTTGAAAGATAATTATTAACTTTGACAATTAATTGAAAGAGAGATGAATTAATGGGTTAATGGTTTAATTAATGAAATTCAAGCCTAATTAGATCTGATTTCTTTATTTTAATCCTTGGGTAGAGCTTTGGGTGCTTAATAACCTAAAGTAGCTAATGAAATTATGGTTAACTCACATGTATGAGAGAACCATAAAAGTATTTAAATAGTTCCTTAAGCTTAATTATTAAATGATCATGAGCTAATTGCATTAGGTCCCTTTCATTTCATAGGAGCATTACTATTTACTTTTCAATGTGTTTGCATATCATATTAGCTCATAATTATTTAATTAATTATCTCAAGGTAACTTAGGTATGGGTTAATTAATTGATTAATCTAGGCTTAACTCAATCAATCCATAAAAATCTTCTAATTGCTTCTTATTAAATCAAATTAATTTACACATTTTGGGTCAGGATTAGGATTAGAAAATTCTTTCTCACATCTCTAAAATCAAGTTAAAATATAAAATAGAAAATGGTATTAAGAATCTTTGGTTTATTTTAAATAAACTTATTTAATATGATTTTCCTTAAGAATTTGTTGGATTGAATGAAATTACATGCTTGTGTTTCTTTATTTCTTTCCAATCATATTAAAATGTTGTATGCCACTTGTATTCATGCATTCATTTCTTTCAAATTAATTAAATGAAAATGATTTCATTTATGTCAATTTGCATATGTTGGCTCAATTAAAAATATATGTGGCTATTATCACTATTAAATATCAGATGTATTTTCAAAAAGCTTATTAATGAATAATAATACATGTTGTGGCATTATCTATACATACATAGTAGGTGCATGTGGATATACGCTTAGTGTATGTATTGAAGTTTCTTTCTTTCATTCATATGTTGATTTACATTTGTATGAATGTTAGTGGGTATATTAGTTTGGACATTCTCGGGACACAAGGCTTTAAGTAGCCCTAAGGAGGTTCCTACTTCACTCCCCTTGTGCAGAACAATGGTGATGTACCCGCTTGATTTCATTCTTATGCATCTTGACATTAGAATTTGGATAGAGCTTTAATTCATTCACACAAATTAATCAATTAAATTAAATTATACTTTTCCATGATTTCCATTCTTATAGTTGCTTATACATCCATATGTATTTAAGAATAGCGGGTATAACTAGTCTGGACATCTCGGGGATGCGACTTTAAGTAGCCCCAAGGAGGTTCCTTCCTCACTCCCCTGGTGTAAAATAATGGTGAAGTACTTGCTTAGATTATTCATATATTTAAATGTGTATATAGATAATGAATGAGAATCCTCTTTTTCTACAAAAATCATTTATGTATCTTGCATCTAAGTGTGCCAAAAACATATTGTTTGTATAGATATGCATGTTACATATGATGGAAAGAAATGAACAAACATGTGTTGTGTGATAGTAGTTCATTCCATTTAATTTTAAGTGCCTTTCTTATTGGATGAGATCATTTAAAGTGAACCTAAACTTAGGGTTAATTAAAATATGTAATAAGACATTCATTAAAGATAATTGAATAATTAATTTGCATTAGATATGACTTAAGGTAGGGATAAAAGAGAGTGATCATCTCTTTTCTTCTCTTTATAACATTTAGTTGTTAAGTGTAGATTAAATGAAACAAAAGAAAATATTAAGTAAAATTCTCAAATCAATTAAATCACTTAAAATGAAATCAACCTTTTACAATTAAATGTCCTTCATACTTAGAGAATTACAATAAATCCTAGCTAAGGAATACCACACAAGCCTTAATACACACACCCTAGATTAAGTCACCATTTCTAGTTTTATGTTAGGGCGGTGCATAGTTTGGTGTTTGTTTGGTTTTATGATGTATTATTGTAGATTGTATATTAGGGTGTATGTTTCATAAACTAGATGTTAGGCCGTGATTACCCTAATCATATTTTGTATAGGAGATTATGCTTAAGGGGTTCTTAAAATATATATAAATGCTCTCTTTTCTAGGTTGCTTAACCCCTAAGCATAACCTAGATTAAGACAGGTGGACTTGGTCACCCATGTGTAGGTTTCTAAGTCTAAATCATATATAACTGCTTGGGTTGTATGATGTGTTTAGCTAACACTTGTCTTGCATGTGTAGTTAGATTTACTTTTCCTATTTTTGATGTAATCGTTTATTAGGAATTAGGATTAGTGTTATGGGGGTTTAAGATGAGCGGAGGATAGAAGGCTTTGTTTGAGAGGCCCTGCGATACCTTCATAGCAAGCAAATCAAATGAAAGAAATGAAGGAGATATGAAGAATTAAGACCCCCCATAACATTGATTCATTTATATAAATTGTAATTATTCATGTATGGGATTGTAGAAGGGTAGAGCTCGGCTACCCATTTCCCTTTTCAAGTTGTACGACAGTACCCGACTGCACCGGCCTTTTATTCTTTTAGCATAGGGTTTATAAATTATTTGATGCTTTATTTATAATTATGTAATAGAAATGGCATGTATTTTTTTAGTTTCATCATGTATGGTGATTTAATGTGTGGCCTGGATCTAGTTAGACTCTTAGGGAAAAATAAACTTTTTACCCTAACTACAACTCATAACTAGTTTTCCTAAAATAACTCATAATTTTATTTATTGCCTGTATTAAATCAAGATAATTAAAAGATTTAGCAACCCCTTAGTCTATATATATATGTCATCATACCACTCTTCTAAAAATGAGGGCCCCCGTTCATGCAGACATTGGAACCACATGACCTATGAGAGCAACTCCTATTGACGGGGCTTCACCTTTTTCTCTCTTGATTTGGCCCATAACTCATTTCATCATACATTTAGATATATAAAAATTCTATGGCCTGTGTCAAAATAAAGAGTCAAAAATCAAATAAAAATTGATAAGATTTTGCCTTAAACTAAGTCATTACTCGTACCACTCATGCTCTAGTCTCTTAGGGAGTGGGTTTAAAGACTTTAGTTTCTTTCTAATAATAAAATCCTAACCATCTTGCAAAATATATAACTTGACCACATGGTTTTAAAATATAAGGAGTTAGCTTACTGCCACTCCAAGCAATTATAAGTCCAGTAGTCGGGTGGTTTACCTTCTCTTGTGGAGGTAAACAATATACCCATTTTTTGCCTTAGATTTAGGGCATACTTTGGCCCTCACTACTAAAGCTCCCTAAATTTAGGATTTGAGGTCATTGTTTCCTCTTGGGTTACAAGCATAAATCCTCACATGTTAGGCATTTTCATAATCTTGTATTATGGAATTATAAATCCTAGCTTTCTAATAAATTTCAACTCAAATTCATAATTCCCTTCAATTTCAAACATATAAAGCCCAACCATAAAATAAGTTGGAATGTTCACTAGGTTTCCTAGTATCATGAGCACTCCCTACTCATCTCATTTGGCTTCGATAATAAGTCTCTCTCCTTTGATCCATCCCAGATTTTCTAAATATGACCAATTTATTGATAATCATGTATTTAAAATCTTTGGAGATAACAATTGCCTACTTTAGTCGAGAGTATTCCTAAGGAACTCACCTTCCTTAGGATGTAATTAACTATGGGGCTTGCCCAGGAATAAACACGATTTATTCATCCATGTAAAGTAAGGGAAAAATCTCTAGTATATTCGATGACCCATCATGCTTTAGGAGTCCTTATTAGGTGATTAGGTCCATTGTAGGGCAGTGATTTCTATCTTTTGAGATAGTGCACTTCTCCTTAATGTCATACCCTATCACCTCAATAAGTACACCCTCAGATCTACATGGTGTCTCCCAAATATACATGAAATTTAAAAATAAACACCACAGATTTTTCTGGCGACTCCGTTGGGGATGGTTCCTCTCTCCATCTCTAGTAGATGATTATTGTCTCCAAGACAGTGGACTTGCATTTCATGTGAGTCCAAGACTATCTTTCCTTTTCTTGGAACTTAGATTCTTTAATTCTTAAGAAAAGTTAGCCAACATCCTCTAAGTTTTAGGACCTCACTCCTTGTAGGTCTTGAAACCCCTATTGGGTCTCCCAATAGGCGAAAGATTAAATTAACTAATGAAAGGAGATGAACAAAATTTAGAATCTCCTTACCACTAGCATGGTGAGGCAATGTTCATCTTAATATTTAAGAAAATGAACTCTTTTGCAAAAATGCGACTTTCCAAAAGCACTTTTTCAAAATTCACTTAACAAAAGATCTTGCACAAAATTCATAAGAAACTTTCAAAAGGCACAAAACTCATATCACCAAACCTCATATGACAATCCCCATGATTATTACATGGAGGTTCTTTTCAAAATGAAAAAAAAATTAAAATCCCTTTTTCAAAAGCACCTTTTTGAAAATAGTTACCCTCATTCAACACACTCAAATTTGTTGAATGAAGATCCTATTTTCAAATAAAATCATAGCATAAAATTGAAACTCTACTTAACATATTTAACATATGCTAAAGTTGGAGTTTATCTTCTTTTTCAAAAGCACCTTTTTGAAAATAGTTACCCTCATTCAACACTCAAATTTGTTGAATAAAGATTCTATTTTCAAATAAAATCATAGCATAAAATTGAAACTCCACTTAACATATTTCACATATGCTAAAGTTAGAGTTTCCCTCTTTTTTCAAAATCACACTTTTGAAAATGACCACCTTCATTTAACATACTCAAATTTGTTGAATGAAAATCCTATTTTGAAATAAAATCATAGCATAAAATTGAAACTCCACTTAACATATTTCACATATGCTAAAGTTAGAGTTTCCCTCTTTTTTCAAAAGCAAACTTTTGAAAATGACCACCTTCATTCAACATACTCAAATTTATCGAATGAAGATCCTATTTTCAAATAAAATCATAGCATAAAATTGAAACTCCACTTAACATATTTCACATATGCTAAAGTTAGAGTTTTCCTCTTTTCTCAAAAGCACACTTTTGAAAATGACCACCTTCATTCAATATACTCAAATTTGTTGAATGAAGATCCTATTTTCAAATAAAATAATAGCATAAAATTGAAACTCCACTTAACATATTTCACATATGCTAAAGTTGAAGTTTCCCTCTTTTCAAAAAGCAAGAAATCACACACATGAAATCAAGACATATTTTGAACTCCATTTGACATACCCAAATTTGTCAAATGAGAGTCCCATTTCCAAAATTCATAAAGATGAATTGAACTCTCTTTAACATACCCAAATTTGTTAAATAGATTTCCCCTCTTTCAAACACAAGTCATAATTACATTTGGCTTCCACTTAACATTCCAAATTTGTTAAGTGAGAGTCTCATTTTCAAAAAAAAAATCATAAACACATTTGACTCCCACTTAACATACCAAATTTGTTAAGTGATCAAAACATAAATCATGATCACATTTTATTCCTACTTAGCATACCAAATTTCCTAAGTAAGAAACTCATTTTCAAAAACTCATAAACACATTTGGCTCCCACTTAACATATCAAATTTGTTAAGTGAGAGTCTCATTTCAAGACATAAATCATAATCACATTTTGACTCCCACTTAGCATACCAAATTTGTTTAGTGAGAGTCTCATTTTCAAACACAAATCATATCACATTTGACTTCCACTTAACATACCAAATTTGTTAAGTGAGAGTCTCATTTGCAAAAAAAATAAATCATAATCACATTTGGTCTCATAATTAACATACCAAATTTGTTAAGTAAGAACCTCATTTTCAAAAGCAAACAAATATAAATCAAAGGACATTTAACTCCCACTTAACATACCAAATTTTTTAAGTGAGAGTCTCACTTTCAAACACAAATCAAAGCACATTTGGTTCTTACTTAACAAACCAAATTTGTTAAGTAAGAGCTTCATTTTCAAATCAAGCAAACACATATCAAACACATTTGGCCTCTACTTAACTTACCAAATTTGTTAAGTAAGAAGCCCCACTTTCAAATCAAATAAACATATATCACACACATAACCAATCATCACAAGCAACGATACTTTCACAAAATTTTCAAACACATAATCAAAACCTCTTCTTAGCATACCTAAATTTGTTAAGTGAAGTTCTTTCAAATTAAAAATTTTCAAACAAGATACATAATAAAAATATCTTCAAAGGTTTCTCCAAATATTTGGAACCCCACCCAACCTACTTAAATTGGTTGAGTATGGGTTCTAAATCAAAATCTTTTGGCAAAGTCTCTCCTCCAAATATTAAAAATCTCTCCAAAATTCAATGAACCCCACTTAGCATACCTAAAATTTTTAAGTATGGCTTCAAATTTCAAATTAAGTATAGAAATCAATGATTGAAGACAAGCATCAAAGAAAGGGTCTGACTCAAATTATGTTTCAATAAATGCAGTGATTTCAATACTTAGTCGATTCCGATTGATGATCATGGCTCCTAGGAAGTTCATCTTTTCTTTCCCTTTTAGTGTAGATATGGCCTTGGATCAGGCCAATCTCACCACGAATGATGTCGCACACTTGATTTATTTTTGTTGTGGTTTTGAGGGGGTCCGTATTACTTGTGAGGGGACAACCCTCACTACTGTTAGTTGGGAGGAGGTGGCAGGACATACGCCACTCATCTACTTGGAAATTCCATCCGACTCTGAGTTTCCTTTGCAGAAGAGAAAGGCAGTAGTGGTTCCCATGCCCCATTTAGTACCAACTATTTTAATACCTTCCCGTTCAGTTTCCCTTACCATAGCTCCAGTGAGAGCTGCTACTTCCTCATTGGTCACCCCAAAGGGGAAGGCTAGTTTAGCCTTTGAGATATTCTCCTCCACTTTTGAGGTAGGTGTCAGTTCTCACTCTGCACTGCTCACCCATACTCAATGTCATAATAAAAATTGGAAGATCAAGAGAGGTCATGAGTGAGTAGCCAGAGAGCTTGATGCTGCTTCCCATGTAGCTGAGGAGGGTTCTCCCCGTGAGACCTCTCCACTTATGAGTGGTAGTAAGTTCCACCCCATCTCGGCCTTAGATGGATAGGAGGATTATCGGAGGATTGTTGCTTCTCCTCCACCGGCCCTGTGAGACCTTATGGCTAGGGGCATAAGAGGCCCTTGTATGGGGAGCTTTACTGCCGGTCCAGTGGGATGCTTCTGGGTCTAGTACCTTATTTGATTTATGATCCATGATCTCTAGAACTGTTAGGGGTAATATCCATAGAAAGAGAAATGTGGAGGCTCGAGTATCTACCCAGGCAAGCAGGAGAGAGTGATGAAAGTATGCCAAGCAGTCGATGACCTCTACCGTCATGGATTTTTTTGATCATCGTCCTGTCAGGGATGATCACTTAGACAACATTATTCTTACTAGCTCAGTCCACCACATGAGGAGATCTCCAGTTGCGGGGCAGTCAGTTTTTCCATCACACTACTCTCCTCGCCTTCCACCATCACTAGTTCAGCTCACACCATATTACCATTCTCATTAAGGTTCAGAAGCCCCCATCTAGGGAAAGATCTCCCCCTTTGGTGATCCGGCTATAGCCCAAGGATCCCGCTCCATCCATTCCACCTGTTGAGGTAAGCTTGAGCTCCCCTGCTCAATCCCCTACTTTAGCTGTGGTTAGGAAGGAGTGGCAACCCAAGAGCGTCATTGCACCACCTCCACCATTGAAATAGAAGGGGGACATGACATGTCTCCATGATAGTTGATCCTCCAAGCGAGGAAGTATTAATAGTAGGTAGTATCCATTGCATTGAGGTAGAAGAGCACAGTCTTATAGCTAGCAGTTAGTGGGTATTCATCCCAGTCCAGCCAGACAAGCTATGGTGTTAATGCTTGTTTATGTGTATGTGTGTGTGTATATGGGGGGATATCATGCAGATCTAAGAGTGTACTTATTGAGGTGACCGGTATAACATCAAGGAATAGTGCACCACCTTGAAAGATAGAAATCACTATTCTATGATGGACCTAATCACCTAATAAGGACTCCTAAGGCATGATGGGTCTTTGAATGTACCAGAGATTTTTCCCCTACTTTACATGGATGAATAAAGTAGGGTTTATTTAAAATGGGTTCTAAAGTTCTCTATGGGGGCAAGCCCCTATTGTTATTACATTCTTAGGAAGGTGAGCTCCTTAGGAATACTCTCGATTAAAGTAGGCAATTATTGTCTCCAAAGAATTCAATGATAGGACTATCAATAAATTGGTTATATTTGAAAGATCAAATGGGATAGATTGAAAGGAGAGATTTATTATTAAAGCCAAAAGAAGATGAGTAGGGGATGCTCATAATACTAAGAAGCCTAGTGAGCATCCAAAACTATCTAAGGTATATATTTGAGTTGAAATTTTATTAGAAATCTAAAACTTATAATTTCACAATACAAGATTATGAAAATTGCCTAAGAGGTGAGGATTTAGGAGCTTTAGTGAGGGCCAAGTGATGTCTTATATCTAAGGAGAAAGTGGGTATATTATTTACCTCCATAAGAGAGGGTAATTCACCCAACTACTGGACTTATAACTGTTTGGGGTGGCTAGCTAACTCCTCCTACATTTTAAAACCATATTGTCAAGTCTTATGTTTTGCAAGATGGCTAGGTTGTTATTATTTATAAAGAAAATTAAAGTCTTTGAACCCACTCGCTAAGAGACTAGAGCATGAGTGGTATGAATAATGATAGTCTAATACAAATCCTATCAAATTTTATTTAAGTTTGACTCTTTATTTTTGACATAGGCCATAGGATTTTATATGCCTAAATGTATGATGAAGTTGATTATGGGCTAAATCAAAAGAGAAAAAGGTGTTTTCCATCATAGGCCCTCAAAGGTCAAGCCTTTTTCCTATATGACAAAGATGGAAACCCTCTCTTAACAAGAGTGAGACAAAATGACATGCATGATATTAAGCATACAACATCAAGCTAAGGGGTTACTAAATATTTTATTATCTTGATTTAATGCCTAGGCTTTATGTGAGGTTATGAGTTGTTTAGAAAATTTATAGTTAGGGTAGAAAATTCATTTTTCCCTAAGAGCCTAAATGGATTCAAGCAACACATTAAATCATCACACATGAAGAAACTAGAAAAATACATGCCATTTCTATTGCACAATGTAAACAAATCATCAAATAATTTATAAACTCAATGTGAAAGAATGACAGGCCAGTGAGGTCATGTACCACTGTACAACCCAAAAAAGAAATGGGTAGCTGAGCTCTACTCTTATATAACCTGGTATATGAAAGAATAATTACAAGTTACAAAATGATAAGTGTTATAGGGGATCTTCAAGTCTTCATGCTCCCTCCATTTCTTCATTTGATTTGCTCCATTTAACTTGATGGGCTTCTAGGCATCACATGGTAAGATTAAATTTTTTGGCCAATGTTCATCCTTAACCCCCATAACACTTAACCAAATTCCTAATGTACAATTACATTAAAAGAATGGAAAAATAAATTTAACTACACCTGCAAAATAAGTATTAGCTAAACACACCATACAACCCAAGTAGTTATATGAATGATTTGGACTTAGCACCCTGCATATGGATAACCAAGTCCACCTATCCTAATGTAGATTATGCTTAAGGGTTAAGAAACCTACAAAAGAGAGCATTTATATTTATTTTAAGCACCCCTTAAGCACAATCTCTTACAGAAAATATGATTAGGCTAATCATGGCCTAACATCCAGTCTACGAAACATACACCCTAACATCTAGTCTATAACAATATATCACAAAATAAACATACATCAAACCATACACCGCCATAACATAAAGCTAGAAGTGTTTCCATAATTTAATGTTTGTGTTAAGGATTGTGTGGTATGTCCTAACTTGGCTTTAGGGTTATCATTCTCTAAGTATTGAATAGATTTAATTATAAGGAGGGGTTTCACTTTAAATGGTTTAACTGATTTGCAAATTTTACTTAATGTTTTCTTTTATTTCATTTGACCTACACTCAATAACTAAGTGTTATAAAGAGAATAAAAGTGAGGATCACTCTTTTTTATCCCAACCTTAATCACATCTAAAGCAAGTTAATTAATCAATTTCCTTTAGTGAATGAGTTATTATATGTTTTAATTAGTCCTAAGTTTAGGTTCACCTTAAATAAACTCATTCAATAAGAAAGACATCTTAAGATTAGTTGGAATGAATTACTATCACATAACACATGTTTTCTCATTTCTTTCCATCATGTATATCATGCATATGATTAAATCCTAAGCATAGCTATACATGCCATTTGTATTTTAGCATACTTAAATGATGAATATGAGCAATTGTATTTGGAATTAATGTTTCATTTGGTTGAATGATTTTATCATATTGATTTAAAGTTCTATCTAAATTCTTATGCAAAAGCAAAAGGAAAGAGCCTTAAATCACATGACTAATCAACTCAACTAATTAAACAAAAGTATGAATGCATGTATTTTAATAAAAAATGGGGTTTTCATTCATTAGCTAAGTACATATTCACATGTATAAAAGTTTTAAGCAAGTACGTTGCCATTCTTTAGCACCAAGGGAACGAGGTAAGAACCTCCTTGGGGCTACTTAAAGCAGTGCGTCCCTGGAATGTCTAGACTAATATATTCGCTATCCTTAGATACATGTAGATGTATAAACAACTACAAGAATATAAAGCCATGAAAAAATTGTATTTTAATTTGATTGATTTATTTTGTGTAAATGAATTAAAGCTCTATCTAGATTCTAATGTCCAAATGCATAAGAATGAAATCAAGCAGGCACGTCACCATTGTTTCGCACCAAGGGAACGAGGTAGGAATCTCCTTAGGGCTACTTAAAGTCGTGCGTCCCTGGGATGTCGGACTAATATACTTGTTAACATTCTTACTTATACAAATGAACACATGAATGTAAGGAAGATACTTTATTTCAAACACTAAATTTATATTCACTTGCATTCCCTATGTATATATAACTAAAGTCATAATACATATGTATATTCATTCATTAATAAACTTTTGAAAATATATTTGAGATTTAATAGTGATACTAGCCACACATATTTTTAATTAAACCAAAACATGCAAATTAACATAAGGAAAATCATTTTTATTTGATTATGTTTGAAAGATATGAATGCATGAATACAAGTGGCATACGATATTTAGCATGATTGGAAAGAAATAAAATAACACAAGCATGTAATTTCATTCAATCTAAGCCCTAAGGACAATCATATTAAACAAATTCAATTAAGATGAACCAAAGTTTCTTAAAGCCATTTTTAATCTTTATGTTCAATTTCAGTTAAGGAATGTGAAAGAGGTTTGCTAATCCTAATCCCATCCCCCTTGTGAGTTAATTTAGTTTAATGAAAATTAATTAGGTTGATTTTATGTGTTAATTAGATTGAGGTATGAATTAAGTCCATTAATTAACCCTTACATACATCTCCTTAAGCTAATTAACTAAATAATGATGAGCCAATATGAGATGCAACAACATGAAAAGTAAATAGTGCTCTTAAAAAATGAAAGGGGCTTAATGAAATTATCTCATAATTAATAGTTAATTAAGCTTAAGGGATTTAATTAATTACTTTTATAGTTTTCTTACACATGTAAGCTAACTATAATTTTATTAAATTCTTTTAGACTATTAAACATCTAAAGTGCTACCCAAAATTGATTAAAGGTAATTAAATGTGAATTTGTACTTAGATTGAGTTAATTAAGCTCATTAATCAATTTGGTTAAGCATTAAGCATGTTCAATTAATGAAATGAAATCAACTTGAGGAAACAGATCAAGAAAGAGGCCTTAATCTCAATCTCTAAGTCATATGTTTGATCACTTAAGCTCGATTTTATCTTGAAGATTAATTAATTAATTAAGCAATTAATTACCTCATTAATCATTAATTAATTTGATTCAAAAAAGTAAAGAAAACTTAGGAAATGAATTAGGAAAAATATCCCAATCACATTCCCTAAGCTCCCTTATTGTTCAATAGAATTAATTAGGCTAAATAATTAATTAAGCCATTATTCATTCACTAATTATCACTAATTAAATTAAGAGAGTGATTAAGGATTAATCAATTAATTTCTTTAATTAAGAAAACAATAGCATCCTAGAAAAATAGAGGAGGCAAAGGTCATCACCCTAAACATCCACAAAAAATTTGAGAGTAATTGGGTGATTAATTAGGGAGTAATTAAGCTAATTAAATTTTTAATTGAATCTTAATTAAGCCAAAATCACTATTCAAAATTAATAATAATAATTTTCCTAGATTCTACTCTAAAATATCTTCAAAATGAGCCCTCATTTGTATTTTTTTTGATTTTATATAATTAATTATGAATTTTAGAAGTTTGGGCTTAAAAATAGATTATTTAAGCCTAATTAAAGCATTAATCCCATTGAGCCATGTGGAAGCTGACGTGACGTGATGACGCCGCGCTTTCTACGTAGTGCGATGGGAGTGGCAACTTAAGTTGTCATATCTGCCACGCTGACTCGGATGGCAGCGGATGTTCTTTCCTGTGGACCGTCCGATCTAAGATCAGATGACCACGATTCAATCTACGGTTTAGAGGAGAAATCAGAGGATCTAATGCGCAATTAGATCATACCGTCCATTCCAAACACACTGAATATATGGTCTGTGACCTGTCCTATTTGTGAGCGGTGAAAGATGGATGTCATCCATCTTTCGCCATTCGATCTGAGCTCACTCGAGCTTAGATTGACTCCAAATTAATCCCACCCCTTTAGGGAGAGGAGGAGCACACATCCAACTGCTAAGATCTAATGACTTTCATATTTGCTAGGGATCTTAGTTTTGCAAAATTATCTCACCAGAGCTAATGTATGGGATGTGAGGTAGCTTGTAGATGAAGCTGAGAAGATCTTGATTTGGTGTAGAATGCTCGATTGACCAAACCACGTATGTAGAAGCCTCAGCTTTGATCGAACTCCGGTCTCTGGTGGTCGAGAAGGCTCAGGGATGATTCGGTTATCTTCGACGAAGTATGAGGATGGTGTGGTGTAAGGAATTGAGATTTGATCAAGTGGACGAGAAGTATTGCACGGGAAAGGTGTGTCCTATTTCAGCATTTCATGAGAAGTAGAAATACCGATTGAGGGAGCTTTAGGCTTCGGGTCTCTAGGATTTTGAAAACTCCTTAGGGACTCACACAAAGTGAATGGTGAAGAATCCCACTAGAATTGAGGGGGTATACCCCTCAATCAGGCTTGATGGATGGACAGGACCCGTTCCTTAATTTCATCAAGTTTGTCGTCATCGGCCTGTCGGAGCTATCTCCCTTAACTCCACTTGGCACATATTGGTTGGAGGAAGTTGCCAGTAGGAGTCTCAAGGACTAATTTTGGGAGATTGAGTTTCCCTTTTGTTCTCTTGCACCCATGGGGTTCGGCCATGGAGGTGGCTTCTTGGGAAGTTTCTCTTGGTCCATGGAAAGTTCTAGGATGGTTTAGGTTGGGCTTGGAAGGCTAGGAATGCCTCATTTGGCAAGTGGAGGGCTGCCATGGGAAATGAAAAGTGGACTTTGCCGCTTATGGCAAGAATCCTATGCAAAGAGCTTTGTACATTGGTCAATTCTCTTGGATTGGGTCCCACTTGGATTTAAGCTAGTTTGGGAGTGATTTATGACTGATGTGGATTTGGTTTGATCAACTTTTGGGGTCCCATAAGTGGCTTTGAGTGGTTTGGCTCAATTTGGTCATATGGGTTCATTTTAGGTTAGGTTGGGTTGGGTTGACCAATTGGTCAAATTGGGTCAAACCAAGGTTTGGGTTAGGTTCATATGATGATTTGAGATATTTTGGTTCAAGTGGTTTTGATTAATTTGACTTAAGTTTGAATTTGACTCATTTGGATTCAAAAGAGTCAAATGGGTCAAGTTGACCAATTTGACCAATTTGACCAAATTAGGTTGGGTTAGGTGTTGACTCAAGTTAAATTGGTTGATTGAAAGTAATTGTAGGCTTTGGTTTGGTTTAATTTGGATTTAATTTGAATTTGGCCAATTTGACCCTTTAGGCCAATTTGGGCTAGGTTGGGTCAAGTTGACCAAATTGGTCAAATTGTGTTCAATCATGGCTTTGGTCAAGTTCAATAATTGATTTGGAATGAACTTGATCCATTGGTTGCATCAATTGGATCAAATCATGATTTGACCCATTTTGGCTTTTTAGGCCAATTTGGGTCAACTTAGGTCAAATGGACAATTGGACTTGGTTTGGCTCAATTGATGGTTTGGTAATGTTTAATCATTGATCATGAGTGAATTTGAGTCAATGGTTTCAATCAGTTTGGCATATGATGGATTTTGGCAAGTTTAGGTTTCATTTGGGCTAAAGGTTAACTTGGTCAAAGGACCAAGTTGACTTTGTTTGACCCAATCCAAGGTAGTTGACCACCCTAGGATGATTGTTGATCATGATATGAGGTTTGGATGGGTTTAGTTCAATCTAATTTGGGTTGGATTTGAACTTGGCTCAAAAAGGGTCTTTAGGTCACTTTGGGTCAAGTGGACCTTAATGGGTCAATTGGCTTGATTTGGCTTGATTCAAGTTTAATTGAACTCACATATGGACTTAGGATGGAAATATAAATCCAATTGCAAGTGGTTTGAAGTCAAATAAATTTTGGTTCATATGATAATTTAAAGTTAAAAAGGGCTAACTTGGGTTTGACTTGGGTTAGCTTGATTTGATAATTATAGTTTATGTTTATATTTGGAACAATGATTGAAAGAATGATTAAATCATGAGGAAACCCATGGGCTTTGAATTGAATTTGGGTAGCATTTAGCAAAGTTCAAGAAATTGGCTAAAAGAGCTAAAATTGGGGATTTGATTTTATTTGGGTTTGGTTTTAGCTATTTGGAATTATATTTCATTTATATTTATGAATTTAAACAAAGATATAAATGATTTAAGAGAAAATCACTTAGGTTTGGAGTGATTTAGAAGCAAATTTACCAAATTTAGGGATGTAGGTAAAAAGGGATTAAGTAGAGAATTGATTTAGTTTGATTTAGTTTGATTTGATTTTAATGGTTTAAATTTAGATTTAATTTATATTTGTGAATATAAATAAAGGAATGATTGATTTATAAAGAAATCAACCAAATTTGATTTGGTTTGAAGGAGGTTTTGTCTAAGCATATGAAGGTGGTTCATATGGCTTAGGAAGGGATTTTGGAGTTTGAATTTAATCATGATTTTCAATCATTTGAAGTTGGATTTGATTTGGAATTTGGGTTGGGATTTTATTTGAGATTGAATTTGATATTTGAGAAAATCAATTGAATTGGTATTGATTTGAATTTGGTTAAGGCTAAGTCCATAAGATAAAATCAAAGGGCTTTGGAATTTAAATTTAATCATGGGTTTCAATCATTTGATTTGGGATTAGATTTATGATCTTGGATTTGAATTTGAGGTTTGGTTTGGAATAAGGAAGTAAGGATTAGGTTTAAGGCTATAGGGTAGGCAAGTCTTCCTAAATTCTTAAGGCATGACCTATTCCCATGGCTAATCTTTTAAGTCTATCTAGGCTTAGGTTAAGTGTTCACTTAATCACTAGAAATGTCTTAAGACTAAGGAGATTTTAGTGTCTATAAGAGTCATAAATCTATGATGATGAAGTTGAGTTCTCACTCCAAAAGTGAGGTCAAAATGACATATTAGCATACTACTTTATCGAGAAGAGGTGAATTCTTGGGATTGACCATTCATATCAGGATGAGGACAGAGTCAGCTTCGATCCTGATGAGGATGACATGTTGGATGATATAGCTAAGGTCCACATGGTTGACACTCGGGGATCCTTACAATGGATCAGACTATCAGGAAGGTGTTGTGCTCGAGGAAGGTGACACTTCTCACTCAACCTAGCACCTCCTCCACCAGCTCAGATAGAGAGATGATCACATTGACAAGATGGGGAAGAAAATCGATGAGTTGATGGTATTAGTTTTAGCATTACAGAACTCAACCCCAATTTCATAGCCTTCTCCTATGGTAGCCGATCATCCAGAGTTGGTACATACATTAGAATTTCCTAGGTGCACTCCCGTAGAGGACAATGCTGGTAGCTTGCATAGGAAGGTTACAGATGACATCTCCATACATGAGAAAGATATCAAGCATATGGTAGAGCAGTAGGTGAGGAAATCGATGGCGCAAGCCCGGGGGAGCTCATCTATTTCAAAGGGTAGACCATACTTGAATTAATTTAATGTAGTTTAATACCCTAAGGGTTTTGTGCCACATTCCTTCAAAATCTTTGATGGCAATGAGAATCCGCATCAACATATTGCACATTTCAGGGCTGAATGTTGCAATGTTGGTGCCAGTGATGCACCGTTGTTCAGACTTTTTATTAGCAGCCTAATAGGGGTTGCATTTGATTGGTATGTCAAACTTCCAATGATTCAGTAAGGACTTTTGCTGAGTTGGAGCACCTCTTCATCAAGAGGTTTACTGGAGCTCATCAAAGAGTGACTGTAGGCGATCTTGTTGTAGTGACACAAGTTCCCAATAAGTCCCTTGTTGATTATATTCTCAGGTGGCATAACCTGAGCATGAAATGCGAAGTCATAGCTATTTGAATATCATGCCATTGAGATTCTGCTCAAGAATATTCATGGCCCGGTCGCCTTCATGTTTAAGGGCTTTACCATCCGAACAATTGAGAAACTAATTAACAAGGAAGCTAGCTTGCAAGAGGAAGACAAATAGTCACCCTTTCCTGACCAATCATCTCGACAAGTTGTAGAAGGTGTTCGAGAAGAAAGTAGGGATAATTTTATCAGTGGATAGAGGGAAACAGTCAGCCAGAGTCCAGTATGAGAGACCCCGAGCTTAGCAGCCTCCTTTTCCACCTCCTCTACCATGACTTCGGCTGTCATATCAGCTGCTACAACCGCCACAATGGCCTTTCACCACATCAACAGCCTACCTAACAGTGGTATTTCTATTCCTTGCCAGGTAGTTATTACCCACCTACTTTTGCTGATAGATTGAATAAGCCATATTCATTCAAGAGGGAGGTAGTTAGGAAAATCTTTAAGAATCTATTAAAGAAACCTGACTTTTAGTTACTAGAGCCAAAGAGGCTAGAGGATGTGGGCAAGAGTAATGATACAAACTATTGCCCCTACCACCGCATGATTAGTCATGTCTTAGAGGATTGTATTACTTTTAATGACTGGATTGAGCATAGCTACAAGTCAGGCATTGTAGTCATCCTCAAGGAATACTTACTAGAATAACCTTCTAGTTCTATTAGGGTAATTCTTAGGGAAACTTGCGATCCTCTCAAGACAAAAGAAGGTTGGGATATTGCCTTATCCTGAACCTCTAAAAAATAGTTTCTAAAATTAAGAAATTCTCTCTACAGGTGTCTGAGGTAGCTCAAACCTCTAACATCAAGAAAGATTTTCAAGTTGCCAAAGACAACTTGAAGAAGGTGATAGCCCAGCAACAACAGTAGCAATCCACCTTACTTGCCCGGGATAGTTCAATAGTGCAACCACCATCCGAGTCCAGCACTCCATCCACAGTTGCATCTACTACTTCTTCCTCCACTAGCTCCTCTTTTTCCATCAGGAGCATTGTATCAGTGGACAGGGGCATTAAATCCCTTACCCCACTTATTTTATTGGATTTCTATCATGTACCTCCACCTAAAAAGAAATCAATGAAGAAATCTTTCACTTACATCTTGCCACTTTTGATACTTTTGATTTAAGTCCTCTTGAAAACTCTCCAAGTCTAAAAAAATAATAATGATAGCTCTAGTCATTTCGATCCATTATCTTCTGATTCAGAATTAGATTTTCCTTCTGAATTAATCAGGTTTACCTATTGAGATTGACTTGGAGTCAACTGACTCCAAGGATCCTATAGGAGAAGCTGTAGGTATGCCTAATGAGAAGGTATAACTTTCCACAAGTTCATTATTCCAAGAAATCACTAAAGTCAACCTATGCAGTGACAAAGTTCTACCTCATAGGATAGCACCTCTTGATAAGGGTAAACAAATCATTGGTTCTAGTGAGCAGATAGCCCCTCAACAGGATGCTCCACCCATGGATATGCTTGTGGAGGACCAGGGAAGAGTTGATTACAACATCCTAGCACATCTCAGAAAGTTGCTAGCTAAATTAAGCATATATGACACCCTTATCTTGTCCAAAGAGATGAGAGGCTCTCCTTGATATAGAGAAATGCTTAGCTCAACTGACTGCTACTGAAGAGGAGACACATAGCTTAAAGGACATCTTAGGAGTTACTTTCAGTGATGAAGACTTACTTCTAGGAATGACCAAACATAATCGCCCTTTTACATTACAATAGACATTGGTAGATACAGGCTATCACGAGTTCTGGTTGACCAAGGTGCATCAGTCAATATTATGAGTTTAAGAACTGTTGCCTACTTGAGGATCGACATCTCTAAACTCTAAAAAGAGAGGATGATGTTGCGAGGATTTAATGAATAAGGCGAGAGGGCCTTAGGCTCTATAGTATTGCCATTAGAGATAGATGACCGGAAGACTGAAGCTAAGTTTCATATCATAGACTCAGATACATCTTTCAATGATTTGCTTGGAAGACCATGGATACATGAGAACAATATTGTCTCATTCTCTCTATATCAATGCATGAAGTTCATGAGAGGTGAAATTGAGTACTATGTTATTGGAGATCTCAAGTCCTTCATAGTTCATGAGGTCGAGATATGTGAGGATGCAACCTATTTCCTTCCCCAAAATAAACAAGTCCATTCTCGTAAATCCATTCAAGATCTCCAAGAGGGAAAAAAGAAAGAAAAAAAAAAGAAATAGAAAAGGAAAAGGAAAAGGAAAAGGAGAAAGAAAAAGAAAATAAATGAGAGTGAGACATGGACTTAGGGTGACATAGAGCATGACATTAGATTCCACCCACAGTTCGTTACTCCATTTGAACATATGTGTAGGATGACTTGACCTCCATTAGGCATAGGCAGAGGACATTTTAGAGGTAACCCCTAAAGTGGAAAGCCTTTCTATTGGCCACCAAATAGGAGGTATGTCCTAGCTACCAGGAGTATACCTACTATCCGCATAGACTTAGAATCTCATTCAGAGGATGATTCTTATATGATTAGCATACCAGCCAACGCTTCTCAGTAGCAGATCCCTTTTGGGGTAACATTCTAGCATGATAGTGATGAAGACTGGGCTGCAAAGCAAAGCATAAATGTATCCAAGTCTGCATATGAGACGGTTAGGAACTTTAGCTCTAACCCCACTTTTTTCTCAGAAAGTTGAGGGTTTGGTAGTTAAGGGAGACCCTAAGTCATCCATAGATGGAAAAACTCAGAGGTTCTTTTTGGGAGCATCAACCCCAAGTCATGAAGCTGATGTAGAACTTGAGGATGATTCATATAAAGATTTAATACAATTGCCTTTTGATTGATATTCACTTTATGTTCTTAATTTAGCGAAGAAGGGATTAATCCCACAAGCTTGGTCTAAACATAGATCAGATTACTTTGAAAGGTTATGAGATAACCAAAGCAGATATCCTCAGTAAAGACCAGGACTAGGATTCAGCATAGTGGGTCCAGTCGATGATGACAATCATTGCCTAGTCATCACCAATCATTTGAAGTCTGATAGATTCTTTTCAAATCATGCTAACTCATATGAGGAGGTGTGTTTAGAAACTTTTGATGATCTAAATGATCTTGAAGTCAGAGATGCACTACCAGAGTTTGAAGTGGAGATCAGATCAACCACTGATGAGCTTAAGGAAATCAACTTAGGAGTTGAAGACAATCCATGTCCAACATACATCAGTTCTTTGTTGAATGATACTGAAATTGATGACTTAGTTGTTGATTGATTTTAAGGACTGCTTCACATGAAGTTATGAAGAGATGCCCGGTTTATTTCTTGATGTAATAGTTAACAAACTAGCAATAAATCCTAGTGCTAACCCTATCAAGTAAGCTCCTAGATGCATATGATTAGACATTGAACAGTAGGCTATTTCTAAAACCAGGAAATCTATCGATGCTGGATTTATCAGGGAAGAAAAATATCTTACCTGGTTGGCTAGTGTCATTCTAGTTAAGGAAAAGAATGGCCGAATTCACATATGCATCAATTTTAGGGATCTAAATAAGGCATGTCTAATAGACGAATTTCAACTACCAATACTAGAATTGATGGTGGACATTGCCTCATCTCATGTAGTCTTCTCTTTCATGGATGGCTCATCTAGTTATAACCAAATAAATATGGCCCCTAAAGATGAAAGAAACACTTCATTTCAAACCCCAATCAAAATCTTTTGTTATAGGGTCATGCCTTTCATCCTTAAAAATGCTAGTGCTACATACCAGCGGGCCATGACTCGGATCTTCGATGAACTCATTTATCATCAAGTTGAATGTTATGTCGATGATCTTGTAGTCAAAAGTAAAGAAAAGGTAGACCATCCCTTTGACTTGAGAGTAATTTTTGAATGGTTAAGAAAATTTAATCTTAAAATGAATCTCTTGAAGTGTTCATTTGGAGTAGCTTCAGGGAAATTCCATGGGTTTGTTGTCTGGCACTATAATAGAAATCGATCTAGAGAAGATCAATGTGATATTATAAATGCCACCCCCTAAAATTTTAACTCAGCTCAGATCATTTTAAAGGTGATTGGCATATCTAAGATGCTTCATTCCAACCTATCAGAAAGATGCCAACCATTCTCTACACTTGTCAAAAATGATGCCAAGTTCAAGTGGGATGACAAGTGCCAACATGTCTTTGAGGACATCAAGCACTACCTGAAGACGCCGCCAATTTTAGTAGCCCCAATCCTGGACAAGCCATTGATACTATATGCCGTTGCATTAGATGACTCCCTTGGTGCTTTATTAGCCCAAACTAATGACGAAGGGAAAGAAAATGCACTATACTATCTCAATCATCGTCTAATCCTTGCTGAGGCAAATTACCCACTTATTGAAAAACACTGCCTAGCTTTAATCTTTGCATCCTAAAAGCTACGACACTATATGCTTTCTCATAAGGTGAACCTGATCTCTAGGATCAATCCACCATAATATCTCATGACACGGCTGACGCTATTTGGACGGTTGGTTCGTTGGTTGATGATTTCATCACAGTTTGTCGTACCCCTCAGTGCGGCGAAAAGATAAGCACTAGCAGAATTCTTAGTAGTACACCCACTTCCTGTTGATTCTCTACTTAGTGTTGACCTCCCTGATGAACAAATCATCAACTTAGGGGATACTAACATTCACTGCTGGGAGATGTAGTTTGATGGTGCGGCTTCCTTTCAAAAGGGAGAAGAACCACGATCTACTCTTTCTAGAAAGGCAGGGGTAGGAATAGTTCTCCTAACTCTGGACCATAATGTGATGAGATTCTCATATCATCTGTCCAATCCATGCATCAACAATGAAGCTGAATATGAGGCTCGAATTATCGATCTTGAGTTAGCCATTATACTATGCATCCAAATTATCAACATCTTCAGGGATTCTCAATTAGTTATCAACCAAATCACTGGGTCTTACAAAGTTCTGAAGCCTAAGCTCCATCATTACCATACATACACTATGGAGTTGTTGGCATAAATCCTAGAGGTTAATATTTATAAGATTCAGAGATAACGACAATAGTAGATGCATTAACTAAGCTTTTCAAAGAGTTGGCATATCCAGAAAGTGAGTCCATACCAATAAGGGTCCAAAATAGACAAGTCTTATCCCATATTGAAGCTGAACTCATCGAGAGATTCTCTCTTGAAGGGGAGGTTGTTGCTAAAAAGGACAAGGAGTTGGAATGGAGGCAACCATTCATGGATTATCTAAATATAGGCAAACTACATTAAGAGAAGTCACTAAACATCAGGTGAAGCATAGATCCCTTTCCTATGCTCATGGATGGTAGCTTGTACCGATGGTCCTTCGATCGTATATGATTGCGTTGTTTGGACAAACATGAAGCCCATAAGATCATGACCGAGGTACACTTAGGTTTATGTGGAGCGCATCAATTTGGTCCAAAGATGAAAGCCAAGATAAAGAGACTAGATGGCCTTCGATGATCACAGATTGCATGGATGTAGCTAGGAGATGCCACCAATGCCAAGTGTGGTCATACACAAACCACCCAACAATCTACATCCTACATTGGCCTCATGGTCATTTGAGTGTTGGGGTACCGACATAGTGGATCCGATCAATCCTCCTTCTTCCAAGGGTCAACAATTCATTCTAGCTGCCACCGACTACTTTTCCAAGTGGGCAGAGGTAATCCCACTCAGAGAGGTCACAGCTCAGCATGTGCTCTAATTTTTTAGGAACCATATCATATATAGGTTCGGGGTGCCTCAATGAATTATATCCAATAATGACACTGCATTCAAGAGCACTAAAATTAATAGTTTTATTTGCAAACACAACATAGATTGGAGATATTCTACAATCTATTACCCAATGGCAAATGGCTTCGCAGAAGCCTTCAACAAAACTCTCATCTGGATATTAAAGAAGACACTCGACGATAATAAGTGATAGTGGCATGAGTAGTTAGTTGAAGTCTTGTGGGCTTACCGCACCACATATAGAATTCTAACTCAATCTACCCCATTCTCCTTAGTGTATGGGTCTAAAGCAGTTCTACCATTAGAAGTTCAACTCTCATCATTAAGGATAGTTGTGGGTAATAAGATTACTATGGAGCAGAACACCAAGTTGCGGTTAGAAGAGCTCAAAGGTTTGGAGGAGAGACATCTCCGGGCATGCCATTACCTCGAGTTGTATAAAGCTAAAAGGATTCAAGCTCATAACAACTTGGTTCGTCCTAGAGTTTTCAAGTATGAGAGCTTGTTTTAGTTCTAAGGAGACCAATTGTTGCCCATTGAAAGATGGGAGGAAAGTTTAAACTCACTTGGGAAGGCCCTTTTGCCATCGAGAAAGCCTACCAAGGAGGATCTTATCAGCTCATAAATTATAAGGGAGAGCCCAATGCTTCAATTCAATGGGCTCTACCTAAAGAAATATTATCCATAAATTTTGTTTCAAATCAATTATCAATGAAATTTCTTTCATCTCTAACTCTATCTCTTCATATTTGTTAGAAATATATTTGTTTGTGAATTCATCATGATGTGTTTAGGGTAGGTGTAAGGAACCCAAGCAACATCATATCCTTTAGCAATACAACACCAACACAAACTACATACAACCACATAAAATAAACATATATCTTTTGTCTCGGGCTATTTCAATGTGGGATAAAGCCCCTATGGCACTCACTCATTAGCTAATCTAGGTCGGGCTGACATGCTACCTTGATAGTGTGTCACCCTAGTGGTTACTTGTCTGGAGGATGTAAGTCTTCAAGCTTTCTTCCTAACTTGACCATTACAAATTGATGAGCACCTTATTAGTTTGGTAGGACTTACTACGCAGTTGGTAAGCTACCCCATGTTGACTTTATTTAAGAGGATGTAAGCCTGCATGTTTTCTTCTTGAACTACCCATCATGTACTAATAGGGTCGAGTATATTTGAGGATTAGGATAAATCTCTTAGTGGCTCCTTTCCTCCTGACTACTTCAAGCCTAGGTCTAGTATTTACACGGGACTCCCCACTTGGTAGTCACCCTAAGTCGGATAAAATCTATCTCGCTGAAGACAGACTATCTCGATCATTATTTCCTTCTATGAAGATGTAAGTCTACAAGCCTTCTTCTCAGATTGATCATCACAAATCGATGGGCACCTTAAGTTGGTTGGTTATTGCCATGCTGACGGTGACCCACCCGGTTGATACACCACTCTTGGTAGATATAAATCTACAAGCTTTCTCCTAGAGTTTGCCATCGTATACCTATATGTTTCTTTTATAGAGTTCTAGATAAATCCCCTAGCAGCCCTCCCCTATGGGAACTCAATTTGGATCATGTCTTTAGTGACCCCATCTTGACACTACCCAATTACTCTTGGATTTGGTAGTCCTCCATTCTAGTAGCCACTCCTATGGTTAGAGAATTTATCTTACAGATATGCATATTCTCCCTTGGTCCAATAAGTCTAAGATAGGACTAGGCTAATAGAAGCCCCTTCTTAGTGTTGTCTCTTGCACACCAATAGGGTCCATGTAAACATATAAACAAAACAAATATATATTTTTGCTTGTGGATTAGGAGGAAACCCCAACGATACCTTTTCCCAACCAGGCATCCTATCTTTAGGCAGAGTCAGCAAAACTCCCTATAGGAATCGCCTGACTACTTTTGAGTTGAGATAAGTCCCTAGGAAAGCACTCTCTTAGTAGTCGCCCTTAGGTCAGGTTCGACTTATTATGCCACCAACATGTCACCCCGACGATCGTCCTTGCTTTGGAAGATATAAGTCTATCACGCATTCTCTCTAGCATGATTGTTGCACACTAACTGGTAGCTATAGGTCAGGTTCAATTTATTGTAGTGGTTCCTTATTTAGGAAGATGTAAGTCTACAAGCTTTCTTTCTAACTTAATAATTGCACCTCGAAAGGCACCCCTTAGGTTGGTTACCTTACCTCATGGCCGGTAAGCTATCACTTTGGATTTGTAATTCTAAGATAGGACTAGGCTGATATTAGCCTCTTCTTAGTGGATCCATCACACACCGATAGGGTCCATCTTAAATAAAATTAATTTTGACTATTTTTGAGTCGATATGAGTCCACAGCGGCATTCGCTCAATAGTCACCTTAGGTAGGATTTGATTTGTTGTGCTAGCAGCAGATCACCCCAGTGGTTCCTTCTTTAAGAGGATGTAACTCTACAAGCCTTCTTCCTACCTTGACCATTACACACTAAAAGGCACCCCCTTAGGTTGGTTAGCTCTACGATGGGTGGTAGACTATCCCTTTGGATTTATAAATCTGAGACAAGACAAGGCTGATATTACTTCTTCATAGTGGATCCATCACACATCAATCGGGTCCATTTTATTAAATCCACTATCTTTCCCAATGGAATCTAAATTAAATCCATCCACTCCTATCCCTAGCAGATACTTTCCCAAAGAAATCCATATATCAAACCCATCTTATCCCCAGCAGATCAAGCTTATATCTTTAGTAGATGTGCCTTCAAAATCAAAATCACATCCTCTCTCCAATGGAGCCCAAAATCATAGACAAATCAAATCAAATTCCCATCCCTAGTAGATGCCCACCAATTAATTCAAATCATATTTCTCCCTAGCAAGGCACAAATCATATTCTCTCCCTAGTGGAGCACCACAAAATCAAGCCAAATCAAACCTTTATCCTCTCGATGGATAATCTGAATATGCTTACCTAGTGGAAGGTTCATATGCTTGATCCCTCAGTGGATCCTTTCTTCCTCTCCTATGCCCCTAGCATAAGTTGAGTTGCATTGCACTAAGATCTTGATTCCGTCTACATCTCAGGTTTAGGGGTAGATCATTTATGTTAGTGCTTATGAATCTTCAGATGTTGTTGATCATCTTGGTCAACACCAATACATTTGGTGTGCCTCGTTAGTTACACCATACATGTTAGGCGCCCTTTTATTGACCTCACTTTTGGAGTGAGTTCTCAACTTCATCATCATAGTTCTAGGACTCTTATAGACACTAAGGGCTTCTTAGTCTTAAGACACTTCTAGTGATTAGGTGAACACTTAACCTAAGCCTAGAGACTTAGAAGCGTTAGCCATAGGAATAGGTTGTGCCTTAGGAACTTAGTAAAACTTACCTACCATATAGCCTAAACCCAATCCATGCTTCCCTTCTCAAAATAAACCTCAATTCATACCAAACCAAATTTCCAAGACTCATAATCAATCTCATGATCAAATTCAAGCTCAAGATTTCTCCATAAAATCCCATGATTAAATTCAAAACCCTTCCTATGCCTTTGGTTTCATTTATGGACTTAGCCTTAACCAAATTCAATTGATTTTCTCAAAGATCAATTTAATCCTTTAATCATTTACCAAATCTAAATTCAAATGCTAAACAAATAATTCAATCTCAAATCAAATCGAAGATCAAAATTTCCCTCTTAAGCCTTATGACCCACTCTCATAAGCTTAATCAAATCTTGACCTAAATTATCCCAAACTTGATTGATTTCCATATAAATCAATTATTCATTCATTTATATTCACAAATATAAATGAAATCCATACCCAAATAACAAAAACCAAATCAAACTAAATCCAAATCCGACCAAATCCCTCCTTAAGCTTTATGACCCATGCTCATAAGCTTAATCAAATCTTGACCTAAATTATCTTAAACTTGATTGATTTCAGTATAAATCAATTATTTCTTCATTTATATTCACAAATAAAAATGAAATCTAAACTCAAATATCCAAAACCAAATCAAACTAAATCCAAATCCAACCAAATCTTCTTAAGCTTTATGGGCCTACCTTTATAGGCTTAATCAAATCTTAATCCAAATCAACCTAGAATTGATTGATTTTCTTATAAATAAATTAGTCCCTCATTTATATTCATAAATATAGATGAAACTCACCCTCCAATGACCAAAAATAAATCAAACTAAATCAATTCCCTACTTAGCCCTTTTGACCTACATCCTTAAGCTTGGTTAAATTTACTTCCAAATCACTCCAAACTCAAGTGATTTTCTCATGATCCTGTGCTAAAAATTTTTATATATGATTTCCACTTTCATCTTTTCCCTTCCCCTTTTCAAGGAAAAGAAAGGATAAATAAAAACAAAAAAATATATAAAAATTATGCCTTGTTGGGACGCAACGCATATCCGCAGATGATCTTATTAGGATGATCGAGTACGACATTGAGGAAAGGTGTACTATCTTGAGAGATAGATGTCACCACCCTATAAATGGACCAAATCACCTTAATAAGGACTCCTAAGAACTTTTGGTCTTCAGAATGTACCAGAGATTCTTCCCCTACTTTACATGGAAAAGTAAAGCAGGGTTTATTTTAAATAGAGTTTATTAAGTTCCCTATAGGGACAAGCCCCCATAGTTAATTACATCTTAAGAATGGGATTCCTTAGGAATACTCTCGATTAAGGTAAATGATCATTGCCTCCAAAGATTTTGAAAGGTAGGACTATCAATCGATTGGTTTATTTTTAGAAAGTAAAGTGGGATCGATCAAGAGGAAGGAGTTTTTATCAAAGCCAAATGAAAATAAGTAGGAGGTGCTTAAGATACTAGGAAGCCTAGTAAGCACCCTAAACTATTTTATGGTTGGGCTTTACATTTTTGAGATTGAATTAATTTGTTTGAGTTGACTTTTTTTATTAGAATATAGGGCTTATAATTCCATGATGCAAGGTCACAAAATGCCTAAGAGGTGAGGATTTATGCTCGTAGCCCGCAAAGGGAAGTAGTAACCTCTGAACCTAAATCTAGGGAGCTTTGGTGAGGGCCAAAAAGCATAACCTAAATCTAAGGTAAAAATAAGTATTTGGTTTACCTCCACAAGAGAGGATAAATCACACATTCTTATAACCTGAGATGACTAACTAACCCTATATTTTAAAACATGAGGTCATATGTTTATGCAAGATCACAAGACTGTTATTTATTTAGAAAGAGACTAAATTCTTAAACACACTTTGAAGAGACTAGATCATGTAAGAGCATGCTTTAATGACTTAAATCTAATGCAAAATTTTCATATGTTTTATTTTTATTTTGGAGAATCAACTTGACACAAGCTTTAGGATTCATATGTCTAATGCATTAAAAATTAGATTATGGGCTAAAATCAGCAAGATAAGGAGGTGTGTTTCCACCATGGCTCTCACAAGTTAAGCCAAGTTCTCTATCAAAGGTGGAAGCCCTCCAATCAAGAGTGAAATAATATACTTTTCATGCATGATGTTATAAAAGTAAGACAACATCCAGCTAAGGGTTGATAATTCTTTTACCTTGATTTATAACTTAAACTTTAGGTGAGGTTATGTTTTATTAATTTTTAATTTTGAGTTGATTAATTTGGTAGAAGATTTATTTTTTCTAGGAGCCTAATCGTCATCCATCCCGTACATCAAAGCAAAGAAGAAACTAGGAAACATGTCATCTTGATGCACAAGTTAAACAAACATCAATCAATTTATAGAACTAGCGCAAAAGAATAAAAGGTCATTTGTGAGCTCCACCGTACAAACTCAAAAAAAAAGGGTAGTGGAGCTCTACCTTTATACAACCCAGATTATAAATGAATTAATTATAATTATGCAAGTAATTCATGTTATGGGGGGTCTTTTTTCTTCATTTCTTCTTTCTTCTTTCTTCTTTCTTCTTTCTTCTTTCTTCTTTCTTCTTTCTTCTTTGGTTCCTTCTTTTGGATGGTTGGAATGTGGTTACCCCAAAGGCTTCACATGGTACATAAGATATAATCTTATAACCAATGCTGAACATAATCCCCATAACAATCATTCCAAAATCCTAATTGCAAAATTACATGAAAAGGGAAAAGGGAAATCTAACTAACACCTACAAAATAGAGATTAACCAAAGAAACCATACAAATCCCAAGCATGTATGAGCATATATTGGACTTAACACCCCACACATGGGTAACCAAGTCAACCTGGCCTATTAGACTATGTTTAGGGGTATAAGCACCTTCACAGCAAAAGAAATTTTATATTTTTATCATAGTGCCCCTTAAGCACAATCTGTAGAAGATAATGATTGGACTAAATTATCCTACAATTTAGTCTATGCACATACACCTTAACATCTAGACTAAAACAAAATATTATAAAATAAAAGCAAACATCCAACCATGCACCGCCCTAACCTAAAGCTAGAAATGATGACTTAGTCTAATGTGTGTGCTTTAAAAGGTTTGTGTGGTATGCTTAGCTAGGATTTAAGGTTTAAATTTTTGAAGTATGAAAAGTTCAACTTAGATGGTGATTTCATTTTAGTTTTTTAATTGATTTAGTTGATTTTTATTTGATGATTTGTTTAGGTTTGAATGAACCTACAATAAATTACTAAGTCATAAAGAGAGGGAAAAGAGAAGAGAACTTCTCTTTCCTTCTCTATCTTAAGTAATTTCTAAAGTAGATTCATGTTTGATTTTTATTTAGTGAATGTTTTATTATGTGTTTTAATTAATCCAAAGTTTAGATTTTCTCTAAACAAACCTATCCAAAAAAAGATTGGCATTTTAAGATTAAGTAAAGTGAATTAATATCACAAAATACACAACACTTTATTTCTTTCCCAACATGTATATGGATGAATCCTAAGCATATCTATACATATAAATGAGGATGTTTAGCATAGTTTCATAATGAATGCAAAGTGATATAACTTTAGGATTGAATATTTCATGTATGCATGATTTTGTTAAGTAGAAAGGGTGACTCTTTTATCCATTTTTCACATGCACATTTGTATGTATGAAAGGCATAAGTGAGTATGACGCCATTGTTAGCACCAGGGGCATAAGGTACAACACCTACTTAGAGCTACTTAAAGCCTCATAATCCCAGGGTTGTCCAGACTAATATACCACTTTTCTTAAATACATATGCATGTACAAAAGAAATGAATGGAAAAGAAAGATGATAAAATGTTTGTGTTTATTTATTTGATTTGTTTATGCAAATTATATGTATAAGTTAGGATGTACTTCTTAAGTAATAACATAGGAATGAATAAGAAAGGATTTAAACAAGTGTTGTGTTCTTTTCAAATGAACTATACACTTTGCCAAATCCTATTCAAAACTATGCTAAAAGCAAAGAGAAGGAAAATGACATTATGCATATCTTTATATTTCTACTCACATGCAAGCTTATAAATAATCATAAGTAGCATACCTTTCAGTTTTGATAATTGATTTATAAGTTTTGAAAATAATTTTAGATTTAATAGTGATAATAGCCATTCATATTCTTACTTTAGCCAAAGCATGCAATTTGACATAAAGGAAACATTTCATTTTTAATTTGATTTTTTTTAAAAAAAATGAATGCATCAAATTCATATGACATACACATTTAGCATGTTAGGAAATAAATAAAGTGATGAAAGCAAGTAAATTCATTCACCATAATTAATTCCTAAAGATAATCCTATGAATAAGGTTATTTAAAGTAAATTAGATTTATTTTAAGGAGAGTTTGGATTTTATTTTAGTTTGATTTCAAATTGAGAAATGTGAGATGAGTTTGCTCATCCTAACCCACTCCCCCCATGTGTGAGTTATTTAAGTTCAATTTTTTAGGTGGTTAGATCAATTTATGCCTTGGTTAAGTTAAGGTGTGGATTAAGTGTGTTAATTACCCCTTACCTACACCACTTTAACATATTTAATCACATAATTATGAGCCAATAATATGACATAAAACTTTATAAGGAATTCAAATCAGCAATGCATCCTAGGAAAGAAAAGTACCTAATGCAATTGGCTCACAATTAA